>JADLZL010001707.1:0-409423 GCA_015844335.1 Chrysopogon serrulatus | reverse complement strand
AACTATTTGTAGCATTTTAACTTAGTACACCAACTAGACTAGAGTAGGGGTAAAGGGTAAATGATAGGAGTTATGCATAATGACACACACGGGAGAATTCTATGATAAAAGAGTAAATAGCTAAAGTGAGAGGACAACGGGAGAGTTCAAGGTTCCTAAATACTTCTCTATTACTTGGGTTATATAACAACTGATTTATGGAAGGTAAAGCAATAACACAATAACACTTCGGGACATCAGAACACTAGTCACGGAAAGGGGTGAGAAAGGGACTAGGAAGCTCTGACTACGGTCCTACAAACACCAACCCTAACATGGTGGAATACGTCGGCCGTCAGGGCTGTCACCACCTGGGGCTACCACAACTATATGTTGGACTGGGTGCAATCTCAGGTAACCTATAGCCTAGACTCCATGTCTACACTAACGATTACTACTCTAATCACATATAATAACTAGAGCACCTAATACAGGTGGAGATCCTATGCTAAAGTATAACAACTATACTAGCCAATTAAATGTAATGCATAAAAGTAAATAGAGAAGATAAACTATATTGAAGCATAAGTCTTACAAAGAATAAATACAAAGACATACTAAAACTCTGATGACTCCTCCGAAGACTCCTCCGGAACCCGGGCGTAGCGCCGCTCTCCCTAACTCTCAACTAGAACTAATCTACTACATTGGAAAGTCTAGCCCTAATTCTCTAGAGATGAGAGGTCATCCATTCGAGGGACGCCTCTACATCTCCATAATAATGTGGTGCCCTTAGGGAGGGGGTCTTCCTCTTTATTTATAGTCTAGAAAAGCCTCCACCTCTTCTAGACAGGCGATGTGGGACTAATTCGACTTCGGCAATGGTGGAGATGCAAACCCTAAGGCGGTAGGAGGCCCTCCATCGAAGCGGGCCCCGAATGGGCTCCCGTGGGCGCCCGGCCGGCCCGGGGTGGGGCCGGGCGGCCCCACCCTATAGCAGGTGGGCCCCACCTTCGGTACGTCATCTTCTGGTGCCTTCTAGAGTCTTCTAGTGTTGGTTTCGGTGTAGAATTGATATCTTTTGACTCCGAACTCCGAATATAGCAAATGATATGTTCGTTTCGATCGTCTCGACGAGCCCATCGCAATGGTGCTGTCCAATTCCCCATTTAAGATACTTTTATTTGATGAAAAATTGTATATTCCTGCAACACAAGTGAGAACACCAAAACTCGTGGAACTTGTTAGAATCAAAACCTACAACTATGCTTTATTGTTGATATCATGTTATATTGAGCAATAGTTGATGGTATAAAATAGGCATTAAGGACCGTCAACAATCACGAATGACATCACCAAGAGCATCATCTTCAGCAGGTGTGCCTTCTGCACCTCCCTCTTCTTCAGCTTCTCCCATTGCTGTATCATCGAAGTCACCGTATTGAGCAATAATGTCGTTAGGCTCCAATTGTTCTTGTTCTTCTTCACATTCTTCCACCATTATCCCGGTTTCTCCATGCTTGTTCCAACAAATATAGTTTGGCATGAAACCAGACTTCAACAAATGTGAGTGAATACTTCTAGAGCTAGAATATTCCTTCAAATTCTGACACAAGGCACATGGGCAACATATGAATCCATCCCGCTTGTTTTCCTCGGCCACTCTTAAGAAATAATGCACACCATCAATGAATTCTTTGGAGCGGCGATCGTCATTGTATATCCAATGACGTGTCATTTTCTGCATTGCAAATTAAAGTATTATAAGTTTCTAATTTTTTATACAGAAATGAAAGTAACAAATAACTTAAAATTCTCTATTTCTAATTTTTCTAAACAAGCAAAATTAAAAAACACCAAAGTTCTCTATTTCTCTAACTAATCATGAAATGTGGTAGGCATACTAGTTATAATTAACTAATTAACCCGGTCATAAATTGCAAATTAAAGTATTATAAGTTTCTAATTTTTTATACAGAAATAAAAGTAACAAATAACCTAAAATTCTCTATTTCTAATTTTTCTAAATAAGCAAAATTAAAAAACACCAAAGTTCTCTATTTCTCTAACTAATCATGAAATGTGGTAGGCATACTAGTTATAATTAACTAATTAACCCGGTCACAAATTGCAAATTAAAGTATTATAAGTTTCTAATTTTTTATACAGAAATGAAAGTAATAAATAACCTAAAATTCTCTATTTCTAATTTTTCTAAATAAGCAAAATTAAAAAACACCAAAGTTCTCTATTTCTCTAACTAATCATGAAATGTGGTAGGCATACTAGTTATAATTAACTAATTAACTCGGTCACAAATTGCAAATTAAAGTATTATAAGTTTCTAATTTTTTTTATACAGAAATGAAAGTAACAAATAACCTAAAATTCTCTATTTCTAATTTTTCTAAACAAGCAAAATTAAAAAACACCAAAGTTGTCTATTTCTCTAACTAATCATGAAATGTGGTAGGCATACTAGTTATAATTAACTAATTAACCCGGTCACAAATTGCAAATTAAAGTATTATAAGTTTCTAGTTTTTTATACAGAAATGAAAGTAACAAATAACCTAAAATTCTCTATTTCTAATTTTTCTAAACAAGCAAAATTAAAAAAACACCAAAGTTCTCTATTTCTCTAACTAATCAAGAAATGTGGTAGGCATACTAGTTATAATTAACTAATTAACCCGGTCACAAATTGCAAATTAAAGTATTATGAGTTTCTAATTTTTCCTTGAACTAATTAAAATAAAAAACCCTAATATATAACACCACATATATAAAGAAGTGATTGTTGATGCTAGTGACCTCTAAACAAGTCGATGACGACGTAGAAGTGACGAAATGAATCAATAGCCGGAGATGTGAGCAAAAATCAAGCAAGAACACATGAAGAACATGAAGAACAAAGAAGAGAGTGAGCTCGGGCGGCTCGGCCAGGGGAGGAAGAAGGATTCAAATATGGGGGGAAGGATTTAATCCCGGTCCCTAACATCAACCGGGACTAAAGGCCTATTTTTAGTCCCGGCTGGTGTCACACACCGGGACAAAACCTTTAGTCCCGGTTGGGGACACCAACCGGGACTAAAGATAGGCCTTTAGTCCCGGTTGGTAACACCAACCGGAACTAAAAGTCCCCACTGAACATGCCTGACACCAGGACTAAAAGTCCCCACTAAAAGATAGACGTTTAGTCCCGGTTGGTGTTACCAACCGGGACTAAAGGTCTTTTTAGTCCCGGGCGCATGTTTTGCCGGAGCTATTGTTCATTTTGGCCAAGTGACCAAAGGCCTTCCCTGTAGTAGTGCCATTTCTTTTCTCGTGTGCTAGCGTACATCGTCTCGAGGAGCTCGGTGGTGGCCGCGTTGAGGCGTGCCCTTTGGGTCCACATGATCCCCCTTGGCGATTACCACCATGCACGTCCACAAGCGCGAGCTCCCGCTCGGCGCCGGTGTCGAGGACCTGCTCAGAGCTGTACTTCACCCTCGCTGTCTTCTCTGAGGTCAAGTTGATCTGCTCGTCAAGGAGAAGGCAGCTGTGCTGCGGTTCATCGCCGCCGCTGCCGTCAACAGGTTCCACCCGCGGGTGCGGGGTACCTGCGAGCACTTTGTTAGGACTGGGATCCACCTCGAGTTGGGGTCACCAAGGTTGTCATTCGGGACATCTCCACCGGCAGCGTCCACGGCAACAACGATGAAGGGGCCGCGGCCTTCGAGCTCGACCGGTGGCGCTTTCCTCTCCGCCATGCGATTAAGGGAGACGGATCGGCTGACGGCGGTTCTATTTTCTTATGGCCTGGTGTGGACGCAAAAAGTAAGTAGGGCCCATCTAATGAAGAAGTTACGGATGCCGTCCATAGATTGAGAGACACAGATGGAGACACAGGAGGGGGACACACAAGCTGCAGCCTACAATAAACCAGCAAGTGCTCGCTCTCCCAGTGCACCATTGCTTGCTATATCTGTTTGCTTCTACTCTCACTATGGTTTCCTTCGTAATCCATATGCTCTAGATGCCTTGATGGCTTTCCATTTGGAGCTAAACTACAGACTCTCATTTAGCTCATTCCTAAAGCAAACCTCCTTTCTTTCCTACATAGATAGATATTAGTGAGCAACTCATGTAGAACCAATGTTAAACTTGGGTTAAAATTTGTATTTGCTCTAATCATAAGTTATCTATATATCATGCATTTTGCAGTAAGAGGTTGCAGCACCTGAGGATGGGAAGAGCCATTGGGGGACACATGCGCCTGCAGATGGTCGCCACCCAGGGCAAGCTGGCTTTCAACTGTGAGTTGCTACTGTATGTAGCAATGAGGGTGCAACCATTGGAGCACTCAGTACCCATGGATGCTTAACAAAAAAGCAATTGCTCATATAAATATTTGTCTATTTTGATTGATGGGTTTGCATTAACGACTCAAAGAATTATTTGTGCTTTCTATGAATATTTACTTTTTTATCTGAATTAAGTGTTGTAATTGTACAATTAAAGGATAATGGCATGATGGTGTCGCCTCAATACTTAGCACATGGTACACTAATTGAAACTAGACTAGAATATCCCTCATGCGACCCGTGAAACACTTTTTGAAATGTTGCATTGACCATGGATTTTTGAACATAAGGTCAACCTAGCTTGACATTGTTGTAGCCACAGTAGTTGCAAAAACTCAGCCATGGGGTTGATAAATTTTCAGTTGCATTACCTAAATAAATCACCTATACATGGTTCAGTTGCAATGGAAAATAACTGTTTGTGTGAACCATTAGGAGATAAGACTAAGACCGCTAAAGAAGGTAAGACAACGCACGAAAGAAATGGATATCGGTGATTGCATTCAGTTGATATATATTTTAGCCGTTTTATAGAAAAGGTCTATACGGTAGACTTGATGAGCCTATGATGCCGCCGTCTTCGAGACAGTTAATTTCATAAATTAATTTGTTTTTTAATTAAATTAAATATCACTTTAACGTCAATATTTAATTTTATAGTATTGTTATTTATCGTGTGATCCGTGTTCTTTAGTAAAAAAATTTAGTTATCCCGTAGCAACGCACGGGCAAACTACCTAGTTAAGCGTAAAAGGTTAAGATAACTCATAGTGTGTACTCCCTCCATGTTGCAAATAGAAGTCGTTTAAGACAACGACACGGTCTCCAAAGTACAACTTTGACTTTATATTTTTATAAAAATACTCATCACAAAGTGATATATTTATACTTTTATAAAAGTATTTTTGAAGACAAATCTATTCATATGGTTTTCACATTTCTAGACCTAACAACTTAAAAGTTATTCATGATTTATGTTCCTAATGTTTGACCCAAACCTTGTCCAAAACGACTTTCTTTTCCTATATGGAGGTAGTAGTTTATTATGCGCGGTTTCAATGGTTCCATAAAAGTATAAAACCTAAAGAGGTGTGTGGCTTGAAGGCTCTAGAGTAGTACTATCGTCTTAGTTTGAAATTTCCCTTGAGAAAATGAAATGCACACTGAAATCCCTACTAATGTGCTTGTTATCCTAGCTAGATGCAAATTAGACATGACAAAAGAAAAATGTCACGGTTCTAATCTCCTCAGGAATTTAATGAGAGGAAATTAGGGTACCGCAAGATCGATCCATAGTGATCCAAGTGAGGATGACTGCAAATCGGTATTTGACGACGATGACGACGAAGACGTTGGAGTTGATCACGGTGTAGAAGGCGGCACCGTTGACGGCGGTAGTGACATCAGGTGTGGTAGTAGCGGCAGCGGTGGGTGGCGCAAAGGTGGCAACGCTGGTGGTGGCGGGCAGTGTAGTGGTAGTGTTGGCAGCGGTGCAGGGAACGGTGAAGGTCAGGGCAGTGGCGGCGGTAGCGGGGAAGGAAGAAGAAGAAGCGGCGGCATTATCAGACGAGAAGAGAGGAAGAAGAGAGAGATAAGGGTTTAACCCTAAACTTGTTTAAGATCCAGTAGATACAAATTCCCTTTTATTTATAGTTCTAGGGACTTAGCCCTGCAAGCAATCTAACTAATCTAACCTATTTTACAACGACGGCGATGGTGGCAACAGCAGCTGCATGCCGCATGGGCCTTGGCCCATTAGTGTGCACGTGACAAAACTCCCCCTTCTCCGCTCGGTCCACCCTCATACCGAAATAGGAGCCAGTCGTTGACGTCGTTGTTGCGAAGCATTCCTCTCGGTAGAGTGGCCTCAATGTCGTAGGTTGTGCATCCGTAGATGTGGTTGACTAGGATGATGTCCTTGTACAAAGTGGCACAAATTTGAAGCGGTATTGGAAATCGATGACGTGGTAGAAGACAAAGCGAAGTAGCTCCCTGTATTCGCTTATCGAAGTAGAAGACAAAGAGAAGTAGCTCCCTGTATTCGTTTCCTTTCGTGCCTTGTCGCTTGACGCAATAAGAAGAGGTCATAGTAGCCATTCTTTCATCAACAGAATGCTCGAGGGAAGTGCTAGAGTTGTTGGTGAAGCCATTGTTGTATAAAGAATAGTTGCAAGGATATGCGGAGCTGTAATATCAATGGATAGCGAAGGCTTGGATCCCAGAGCCATCAAGAGTTTGGATTTGGTATAGTTCTTACCTCCTCTCACCTTTATTCTCTTTCATTGTATAGATATATGATTGCTATAATTGAATTGATGAATACTTATCTGCTTATATTTATAGTTATATTGTTCTTTGTCTATTGTGGTTATATGCTTAGTGTAGCTAGATTAACATTATACTTATTCATAGGTTTGTATAGTGCTCATCTAATTGATCATTGGGTGAGTGGTCGACATTGTGTAAGCATGGTGCTTATACGTTGTTTACCTGTGAATGCACCTTATAGGCCAGGCTTGGTAGATCGTGGATGTGACAATCCTGTTGAGTCCTATGTAGTCTAAACCCCGTTTATAGGCACAGTAGGACTTGTATATGAAGGAAGGGCGTGCTATGTTCTCAACCTTTCCTAATATGTCCACTATGAGTAGATATAATACTAACCTTAGCGATGACTACTAGGTGTAATTGCACTAACCATAGTATGCATTGACATGTAGCTAGGAATAACTTAGAAATATCTCTTGATGTTTTGCTAGTAACCCTAATGATATAGCTAGGAGTCTCTATCTATTTATGCTGATGATTTATACTTATCTTTATCATTTATCTTGTGACTTACCCCTGCATTGAGTAGCGAGGACATGGTTATGCCTATCCTTTACACTCTAGGTTATCCAGCTACCTTACACGTTAACCGTATAGACCTTCCCTTGGGAAAAATATAAATGGCAACCTGGTAATACTCTGGGTAAAATGCTACAATGGTATTTGATCTGTACGCTTACAGATACTATTTCTATATTCTAAATAGTGGCATGATTTAATACCACTCCTGATGTCATAGCTGGGGAGGACAACTTGGCACTTTAGTGGCGATGCTAAGATATGCCCACAAGCATTTTTGGCACCATTGCTAGGGAGTAGATTTTATATCAATTTTCGTAGTGACATTAAGGAGTGTCAAATATAAGACAAATAGATATACTCCTTTCATCCCAAATTATAAGACATTTGACTTTTTTGACACCAAGTTTGACCACTCGTCTTATTCAAAAAATTTGCACAAAAATAGTCAAATTTCAGTTATTTTGAAGAACTTGTATTAATAAAGCAAGTCATGGCAAAAGAAGTGATATTTTGCAAAATTTTTTTGCATAAGACGAGCAGATCAAACTTGATGTCAAAAAAGTCAAATGTCTTATAATTTGGGATGGAGGGAGTATATGATAAGTGTAGGGCAATGATAAATCACTCAGAGATAGAAGTAATATAGCAAGGCAAAATAGAAGATTAGTTACGTAGTGTCAGATTTACTAAGTCTTTGCATCTACTCTAGTACATTACTCTCATCTATAGCATTGATGACTCTAAAGTACCCACAAGGAACATCACTAGGGAGGTTTGTGAACATAGCACGCTCCTCCTTCACAACCACATTCTACTAGTCTTATAAATGGGGGGCGGAATACATAGGACTCAACAGGATTGTCACACCCGTGATCTACCACCAAACCCGGCCTACAAGGTGCATTCATAGATAGATAATATCTAAGCACCACACTCGAGTAATGAGCTAAGCGCTTTACGATCATATGAGATAGTTCATCATCAATCAATACTATATCAAGCAAAGTACTAGAATAAACTAGGAACTTAATAAACTGAAACATAATAATTAAGAACAAAGTCATAATGAAAAGAAGGATACAAAGCTATACCAGCCTCCGGATGACGACTCCAGAATCCTGAGCATAGCTCAACTCTACTTAAACATTGCTAGCTAATGCCTAACTAGAACTTGAGGTATTGGAGTTCTATTCTAATTCTCTGAGGATGGAACCCTTCACTCTCTCTGAGAGAGGAAATAATGAATTAGGGTTCCTCATGGGCTCTCCTCCCGGGGGGTTCTACCGTTCTTTTATAGCCTGGTGGGGTGAACGTGAGCCATCGGATCAAACCGACTTCGGCGGATGGCTGAGATCTCTCCTCAAAGGCGGTGGAGCAACCTAGGCAAAGCGGGCTAGGAATGGGCCCCTAGGCAGACCGACTGGTCTGGGGTGGGACCGGCCAATCCCACCCTAGGTCTACTCGGCCTCCCCTTCAGTGCACTGCCTTCTAGTCTCTTCTAGAATGTTCCTGTATTGCCATGCCGTCCATTTGTGCATTCCATGCTTTAATATGCTTCTAGGATTGCGTGTTTTCCGATATTCACCTGTAGAAACAGTAAAACACCAAAACTTATGGAATTCGGTTAGTATAACCCTTATTCCTACATTGGTGATCTCAATTGTACCCTCTTTGGTGTTTGGTTGACCTATTGATTTGGTAATTAACAGCCATCAACAACGGACAGGGCTATCACCACCTGTCGCCTACCACCTCAACCGTGGACTATGAAGTGCATTCACCAATTTCTCCATATCCGAGCACCATGCCCACATATAGAGAAACTACCCAAGCCCCCCGGGTTGTGTGATGAACCACCATCCCTCACACAACTCAATTCCTAATCATCTAAATGTATGAACGATTAAGAACAGAGTTCTATATGCTAAGAATGTGATATGAACGCTATGAACTAGCAAGCATATCATGAACAAGGCATAGGAACTAGAAGCCCTATATATATATTCTATGATCAAATCACACAAACTATAATCTAGTTCATATAACAAGATCATATCACAAGAACTATACTCTAATACTAGAACATTGCTATATTGGTAAAAAGAGAGGAAGAACATGATGGAAAGAATTGTATTCACACCAAGAACTAGCCAAAGATGTTCTCCTCCTCTTACAAGATGAGCCTTGCTCCACTACTGCTATAAAGGATAAAGTAAATGTGGAGAGGGACACTTGAGAGCACAAGTGTGAGAGGTGTGTTGTGTATTGTATAGTGGGTCTCCCCCTTCCTTTATACAAGCTAGAGGTTGGTTCCAGGGGTGGGGGCATTGAATGCCTGGCTGAACCGCCTCTACAACCGACCAAAGAAACCGCTAGAGCAAGATGGACTGGGCTGGCCCACCTAGGGGTGTGGCTGCACCCTGGTGTGCCCGCACCAGGGGTGGCCCCCCTCAGGCCCAGCTTTGGCCCACTTGCTCCTTGGTGCCCCTGGGCTCCTCTCCTGTGGGTTGTTGGCCCAGATTGGTATTTTGACTTGGGCTTTGCTTTATTTTGTAAAATACGCCTCGCTAGAAAATGTATTCTTGTGACCTTTTCCTCCTTTCCTTGTATATTTCCTGTAAAACAATGATGCTCCAATACAAGTGGAAATAGGTCAATAGTAAAGATATATGTGAGTATGTCCATGATAATTCTCCTCTTTTTGGATAATAGTTGGCAGTTTGGGTATATCGGTATTTACCGCCAACATAAGCCCAATAGTCAAAGGTAACATGAGTAAGTTTGAGAGTCAGTTAAGCTATTGCTTAAGCTTGGAGGAGAATTTCTGTCTAACTGCAGGTATACTTGTAGGGAGTTACTCCGAGATGGATACAATGTTTAAACACATATATATCTTTCAATAGCTTTTCTAAGTTTGCTTTGCTAAGGGACTAGCAAAGGTTAAGCTTGGGGGAGTTATTCACAGTCGTTAATGTCTTAAATTAACCGTCAACTCACCATGGAAAAGGATGCAATTGTGATCACCAACGTAGATATAGGGTTTGCACTGATAGAATTCCATGAGTTTTGGTGTTTCAATGCTTCTGCAGGTGTAAACTGGAAAAAACACAATCTCAGGAGCTTATCGGAACATAGAACGGGAAAATGGACGCTACAGCAATGCAGGAAGGATTCAGAAGGAACGAGAAGATACCACGCCGAAGTGGAGGGGGTGGCCCCAGGTGGGACTGGCTAGTCCCACCGTAGACCGGTCGGTCTAGCCTAGGGCAGCCCGCTTCACCCAGGTTCATCCACCGTCTTTGATGATTGATCTCAGCCGCACGTTAAAGTCGGTTTGATCCAATGGCTCACAATCATCGCTCCGAGCTATAAAAGAAGGGCGGACCCCTTTAGGGGAGAGGCTTATTTATTTATCTCTCATTCAATATCTGATCATTAGCCAGACACCCTAACCAGAGCTCCTTAGGTAGGGACTAGATAGCTAGTTAGAACTAGAGAGAGGCAAGTGAAGGCTTGGATTCCATATGCATCAATAGTTTGGATTAGTATAGTTCTTTACCTCCTCTCACCTTTGTTCTCTATCATTGTAGAAATAATATGAATGCTATAATTGAAGTGATGAATACTATTATACTTATGTTCATGGTTTATATGTTCTTTGTCTATTATGGTTACATGCTTAGTATAGCTAGATTAACATTATACTTATTCATAGGTTCGTATAGCACTTATCTAAATGTACATTAGGTGAGTGGTGGATATTGTGTAAGCGTGGTGCTTATACATTGTTTACCTACAAATGCACCCCATAGGTCAGGTTTTGGTGGTATATCGGTGGTAGGACACTGCCATTGAGTCCTATGTATTCCACCCCCTATTTATAGGCATGGTAAGATTTGGATACAAAGAAAGGGCATGCTATGTTCTTAAACTTTTCTAGTATGTCCTTTATGAATAGATATAATGCTAACCATAGCAATGACTACTATGTGTAATTGCACTAACTATAGTATGCATTGGCATATAGGTAGGAATAACATAGGAATATCTCTTGATGTTCTGTTGTAACCCTAATGATATAGGTAGGAGTCTCTATCTATTTATGCTGATGATTTATACTTATTTTTATTATTTATCTTGTAACTAACCCTTCCATTGAGTAGCGAGGACATAGTTATGCCTATCCATTATACAATAGGTCATATGGCTTTCGTACACACACACACACCAGTAGACCTTCCCAAGAGTAAAATATAAATGACAACTGGAAATATTCTAGGTAATGCTACAATGGTACTTGATCTGTGCGCTTGCAGATACTCAGTTTACATTCTTAACAGTTGCATGATTTAATACCATATTCCTAACATCATAGCTAGGGATGATAACCTGGTGCTTTTGTGGCGACACTGAGATATGCCAACAATTATTTTTGGCGCCGTTGCTAAGGATAGGTTTTATATCTATTTTTAGTAGTGATGTTAAGGAGTGTCAATAGTACCCTTGTGGGTGTTTAGACCCCTATACCCTCACGGCTGGCCTTTAGCCTCGACAAACAGGGCAGCCCAGCCCACAAGACCAAAATCAATCGGCCTCTTTTGCCTGGTCGGAGTCCCAAGCGAACAATCAAGAGTTGCTTATCATGCAAGGTGTTGGTATAAATTAACTGCACCCTATATAGTAATTATAATCAGATTATCCGCAAGCGCCTGTATATATATCTTGATCAACACTTCACCAAGATCAACCCGGTTTTAATATCGAACCCAAAGGAACAGTAGGTGATTTATGACTAAGTCTATAACTCTTAATCTAAGGGGGGTACAAACAATCTAGAAAACTATTGAGAATGAGGAAATAGCTAATGTACTCTAGTTCCGACAACCGGTAAACTTTGTATAATATCATCTTATCGGACAAGTAACTTGAATAGGAGAAGAAACAGAGTAATCTCCTACCAAGCACCTATAAGCCTATCAGTCCTATCAACGGGAAGTGGACTACAGAGGATTCAATGAAGCTATAAAGTCACATTCGCGAGCTACCACTGTCCGGCTAATCAGAGGACATCTACAAGCAACCATAGCCCAGACACCATGTCTATGCCACTAATCACTCCTCCGACCTAGGAGCTACCCAAATCGAAGTACTCAATATAATATGAGTTGCAAACCAAAGAACGAATAAAAACAAGTTGCTTACTTGAATCAGAATGGTAAATACAAAAGTACCTCAGAACGCAACTCCGGGCGAGGGAGCCGAATCCGCATTTAATACAGCTCTACGAAGAAGCTCCGATAGGCCGGGACTCCTCCGAATCTCTACTCCTCTACTCTATCTCTCTAATCTCTATCCTGATTGCTAGCCTAAATCTAGTGGATCTCTATCTAATGCTTTGGCTCTTCAGCTCTTGATCTGACCTCCTCTCAGGGAGGGGTCTGGTGGGATGGATACGCACCGTTGGATCAAACCGACGTAACAAGCGGCTGAGATGGCTCCTCGGAGGCGGTGGAGGAAGCTTCTAGAAGGGGGCGGCCAACCCTAACCCTAAGGGGCCGCCCGGCGTGGCAGTGGGGCCGCCCGGCCCCACCATGGGGGCCCCTCGGGGTCCTGTTGCTTCCGGTGTATTCTAGATGCTTCCCACGTCCCATTTGCGATATTTCCCGTGGCGGATACGTTTTGTGATAAATATGCACTTGAAAAATACACAATTCACCAAAACTCGTGGAAATTATCAGTGGTAACCCTATTCTAATAGATATTCATATATGATAAAGGGATATTTGCTAATGAAGATTGTATGTTAATAGGTGTCAACAATTACCCCCACACTTAGGCTTTTACTCGTCCCGAGAAAAAGGTTGGTTTTAGCATAAAGAATAAACATTTAAGGCATAACTTGAGAATTGAATTATATAAAACTAGTCTAGTTACCATGCACTGTGGAATTTAAAGTGTCTATCATAAATTCTTGAGTGATTGAGGAGCAGGATAGCTTAAAACCAGTTACTCTTTTCCTTTAATTCTGTCTGTTGGAGAGTAAGTGGATTTTGCAGATAAAACATAGCTTCTACCTTCTCTTATTTGTAGTGGCATCAACGGTTGTGATATTAATTTGATATTCATAACCGTGGAGAGAAATATTATATTCCTATATCAGAAAATCATCCACTCCTTGGCATATTATGTTGGAGGGACCATGAGCTCTTTTTAACTAATTCTACTTATTGAGCATATGCTCGTATTTCTTTTCTCATTGAATCGAGGTTCTGGATATTTGTCCCTTTTTATTTCCTCGTGATCTATCTTTTTGAGGTTTCGGACACTTGTCCCTTTTTATTTCCTCGGATTTCTTTTTGAACAGCTCATGCCTCCTTCATAATAATGCTCAAGAGAGTGTGTTATATATATATTTTTTTTATTTTATGATACTAGGAATATGATAAACCTCTCAACCAAAGCCATAATAATTAACAAAGAGAATGATATGATTATTATTGGGTTCCATTACAAAGAGAAGTGAAGCTAATTTTTTTTTTTTCAAATTTTGAAATAAAATCTCCAAAGACAAATTATCCGAATTGAGTACTCATTATTTTGCTATTTCTTTTTCCACAATAACTTAAGCAATCATGAAGTACTATAAATTTCACAACAATCATGACTCTAGAAAAGTGTTATATAATTTATTTACTCAAGTCATAGATTAAATGGTTTTTTATTATTTCTTAAAAACATTTAATATGAAGTTTTATAATTCGGATGACAATTCAAAGTGGGATATATGCGATTATATTGCAATTAACTCAAACCTGACCATGACCGAGGCGAGAGGGCAGGGAGGGCGGCAGCAGCGCCCGCCCGCCCCACATAGGCGCTGCCCGCCCCACCTGTGGGCTCTGCGGGGCCCGCTTCACCGAGCGCGGTCCTGGTTCAATTGTGTTCCGAATTACGCTTTTTTTTTATTGAATTTTTATTCCGTGATTGCAATGTGCCTCCCCCACACTTGTTTTCCTGTATACTTTCCTGCGCAACATGTAGAGACAAACACATACCAAAAATATAGAGGGTAGAGTAGATAATAAAATATTAATATAAAAGATAAGGCACTTTATTCATTTATGGCGGTGATATAGTACAACTTAACAGACGCTTTAACGACTGAGCTAACGACTGCCCTAGCTCATTAGGCTTTGTCCTAAGAAAAATTTATGACTCGACCGACTCAATTAACTAACCGAACCTAGCGGAAGCGTGCCTTATTAATAGATAACTAGGCAACTAAGGCTGCCCTTCATTGTTGAGGCCCAGAATTTCTTCCCTGAGGGTTGCAACCTCTGCTTCGAGCTTGTCTTTGTCACGCTTGAGACTGCGGATCAACTTGAGATTGATCTCTATCTGCTTAGCCATGTCGTCTATGATCTTGTCCCTTAGCTTGTCTGATGTCTCCAAGCCTTTGACAGTGTTAGAGAGGCCTTCAAGCCTCTCACTGAGAATGCGTAGAGAAAGCGCGGGCTGCTTAGGAACCTTATCGAGTGCTAGTGTTGGTGCAGCTCTCTTCCTCTTGGGCTTGGGCTTAGGTGGGATGTGCTCAGTGTAGCATACCTCATTAGGGTTTGCGCGAACTCCTTGGACGGCAGGATGAGCAGTGGTGTACTTAGCGCATACCAGCTTTCCTTTCTGGTCGGTTTGGACCGATAAGAGCCGTTCATTGTCTCTAGGTGGAAGAAGCGGAGTATCCCTTGGAATAGCAATTTGCTTCCCCTTAGCACCTCCTTCAAGCAGCAGTCTTGCAGGTGGTGGAGGAAGAGCAGATGGATCTTGTATGTAGTAGGCTTGCTCATGACGCTGGGGGATCGTAGCAACTTGCTTCGGCGGTATGACGGTGAGAGGCTTCGGCTGCGCGAGGACGAGGGCCTTCGAGTCATCGCTGGGGATGTTGTTGAAGTCTGCGCCATAGGAGACGATCGCCTTGTCCGCCATTGCTAATAGATCTAAATTGGAGAGTTTCTCTGAAAGAGAGAGGTGGCTGTTTATGGGATACAATTAAGAGGGTCTAGGTACGTATTTATATGGGTTTTCAGGAGACCGGATGAGGATAAACCTAGGCTCTACGGGGTTTCGTATGAAAGAATATCCGAACGCGATAGAATAATACGCGAATATACGTAGGAAGGGTGTAGAAGGACAGAGCAACGAGAGTCGGGACGAGAGGGGGCAGGGGGGCGCTGCCCGGCCCCATATGGGCGCCGGCCGGCCCCACCAGGGGCCCACTCAGGGTGCCTTTCTGCGCGGTGCTTTCGGACTTTAACTACTTCCTGTTGGTTGCGTTGCGCGATAATTTTTTGTACCGGAAAAGAATAAAGCTTAATAAATTGGTAATTGGATAAAATCCAATTCATCAACTACTCCTGAATCAAATGGTTCTAGAAAAAGTTTAAGTCGGTGTCCATTTACCTTGAATAGCGTACCTTCACTTGATTGTAGAGTTACCACTCCGTGTGGTGATGAATTCACGACGGTGAATGGTCCTTCCCATTTGCTCTGTAATTTTCCAAGCCCGAATAATTTGAACCTAGAATTAAAAAGTAATACCTTATCTCCTGGTGCAAATTCCTTCTTCTTGATCCTCTTATCATGCCATCTCTTTGTTCGTTCTTTGTAGATCTTTGAATTGTGATAGGCTTTCTCTCTCCATTCTTCCAGTTCTGATAGTTGCATCTTTCTCTTTTCTCCAGCTGCTTCTAGATCCATATTCCATCTCTTGATAGCCTAGTGAGCTTTATGCTCTAATTCAACAGGTAAATGGCAGGTCTTGCCATATACCAGTTGATAGGGTGACATACCTAAAGGTGTTTTATAAGCTGTCCGGTATGCCCATAGTGCATCGGGTAACCGATCCTTCCATAAAGGCCCCATTTTACTTACTGTTTTCTAAAGAATGTTTTTGATTTGTTTATTTGATGTTTCTGCTTGGCCACTTGTCTGAGGATGATATGGAGTAGCGACATTATGTCGTATTCCATGTGCTTGTAAGTATAAGTGAAACTTCTTGTCTGTGAAATGTGTTCCTCCGTCACTTATAACCATCCTTGGTGTTCCAAACCTCGAAAATATAACCTCTTCGAACATCTTCTTTGAGTGTCTTGAATCAGCATTCTGGCATGGTATGGCTTCTACCCACTTGGATACATAGTCAACTGCCACCAAAATGTACTCATAATTCCTCGATTTTACAAATGGTCCCATGTAATCAATTCCCCAGACATCAAAGAGCTCTATCTGAAGATTGTTGGTGAGTAGCATAGCATCTCTAGCATTGATATTTCCGTGCCTCTGACACGACCCACATCTTCGGATGAAACCTTTGGTGTCTTCATACATGGTTGGCCAAAAGAAACCACTCTGCCAGATTTTTGCATGAGTGCGGAATGCCCCATAATGACCTCCATATGGTGATCAATAGTATTTCTAAATGATCTGCATGCCTTCCTCCACACTGGTACATCTTCTTCGAAAGCAGCCCATCTGAACATACCCGAAAGAGGTAGGGTGGATCCCATATGTGGAGATGACTTTCATAAATAAGCTTCTTTTTATTTTCTCCTGGTGGTACGTAGCCTGCAACCATAAAGTTGATAATATTCACGTACCAAGGATCTGTCTTGGTCACTTTAAATAGCATGTCATCTCTTAATGAGTCATTAATAGGTAGTTCCCGAGGTTCTTTAAAATACATCCTAGACAAATGATCAAAATGTGGGTTTTCTATTTCTTTTCTATCTTTAATTTCTAAATCAAATTCTTGAAGTAATAGGATCCATCTTATTAAGCGCGGTTTAGCATCTTTTTTAGTGAGCAAATATTTAAGAGCAACATGATCAGTATAAACAATTATTTTAGCTCCGACTAAGTAAGACCTAAATTTATCAATAGCAAAAACAACAGCCAAGAGTTCTTTTTCAGTTGTTGCATAGTTTAATTGTGCCTCTGTCATTGTTTTGCTAGCATAGGCAATTGCATGATGCGTCTTATCTTTTGTTTATCCTAGGACTGCTCCTGTTTGTCCTAGGACTGCTCGCATGAAAGATAATCACTAGCATCACATATAATTTCAAAAGGTAAAGACCAATCGAGGGTTGAATAATTGGTACCGATGTAAGTGCTTTCTTAAGAATATTAAATGATTCTAAGCATTCCTCATCAAAATCAAAAGGCACATCCTTAGCTAATAATCTAGTCATTAGCCTAGCAATTTGTGAGAAGTTTCTTATAAATCTACGATAAAAAACTGCAATGACCAAGAAAGCTTCGATTCCTTTTTATATTAACAGTGGAGGTAGTTGTTCAATTACTTTAATTTTAGCTTTATCTACCTCTATACCTCTTTCTGACACTAGGTGTCCTAACACTATTCCTTCTCTAACCATAAAATGACATTTTTCCCAATTGAGGACTAAGTGTTTTTCTTCACATCTTTGCAAAGCCTTATCTAGATTTTTTAAACAATCATCAAAAGTTTTTCCATAAATTGAAAAATCATCCATAAAAACTTCCATGATCTCTTCTATCATATCAGAAAATATAGACATCATGCATCTTTGAAAAGAAGCGGGTGTATTACATAATCCAAAAGACATTCTACGATAAGCATAAGTTCCATAAGGACATGTAAACGTGGTTTTGCTTTGATCATCAGGATGGATAGGAATTTGGTGATATCCTGAATAACCATCAAAGAAACAAAAGAAAGAATGATTGGCTAAGCGCTCTAACATCTCGTCAATGAACGGTAGAGGAAAATGGTCTTTCTTCGTTGCCTTATTGAGTTTTCTATAATCTATGCACATTTGCCATTCAGTGACAGTTCTCTGGGATATTAATTCATTTTTATTGTTTTGGACAACTGTCATTCCTCCCTTTTTAGGTACAACTTGAACAGGGGCTAACCCACTCACTATGTGGTATAGGATATATAATTCCTGCATGCAAAAGCTTTAAGACCTCTTTCTTCACAACTTCTCTCATCGCATTTTAGAGTCTACGTTGAGGCTCTCTTGATGATGTAATTTCTGGATTGGTTGGTATGCGATGACTGCAAAGGACAGGGCTAATCCCTTTAAGGTCTTGGAGTGAATAACCAAAAGCAAAGACGATATTTTTTTAAAAACAGTTATTAATTTATAAGACTCTTCATCGAAAAGTTTATCACTTATAATCACAGGATATTCTTGATCATTATTTAGAAAAAACATATTTAAGTCTAGAATGTAGTGGTTTAAGCTCAATAGGAGGTTTAGGTGGCTCTAATAATTCATCAAGAGGTTCAGGGATCAATAGGGTCCTCCTCCTCTTCATTGATGAAGAACTAGGTATCATCTTCTAAATCAGGTTCGATAAAATTATCAAATTTAATAGCCTTAACCTCTTCTATTGGATCTAATTCGGGAAGGGGCTCTGCTTCAACTTTTACGGCATAGGTTATAGGTATTGAAAAACTAAATCCTTTTCCAAACTTAATATTTAATTTACCATCGTGACCTTCTTGAAGAAGTTTTATTATTGGTACTCCAATCATTACATCAAAATCCCAAACATAAAAAATATAGAAATTTAGTAAAATACGGAAATCATTAATAACAATAGGAAGTGCACTTAAAACTCCTAAGCTAGAAATAATGTGTCCTGAACAATTTTTTAACAATTTATTTGTTAGAATTAATGGTATGTCTTTTAGGAATTCTTTAGCAAAAGTATATGACATAATGTTGACTCCTACAACTGGGTTATATAAAGCCTCAAAAGGATATGAATCTACTTGCAGCTTTATAGCGACAATTGGGTGAATTAAGGCGAATTACTTCAGAAGATTGCTCAGATTCTTTTAACCAATCATCACCCAAAATAAAAACTAATTCTCTTGTCATTTCTCTAAGAAATTTTAAATCATCGGGATGTAAAAGATTAGGATCAAAATCTCTAGATTGTTGGGGTTGAATAATCTTACAATAAAATATAGTATTACCATAATTATCAAAGAAATCATCCTCAATTTCAAACATCCATTCAGAAGTTGGAGTTATCTCCTTCTCATTAGCTAGTTTAGGTTCTATTTCAACTATAGATTGAGATGAATCAGGTAAAAGTTCATTTTCAGCTAACAGAGATTCTTTTTCTAACAACTCTTCTTTTTCTTCGGGTAGGTCATTTAAAATATTAGTAAGAATAGTTTTAGCATGCTCAACAAGAATATGCATAAATACTCCACCCGCGGCTAAATTAAGGTATTCCTTATTTTTTTCATCATCAAGGCCTAAAAAGAAATGTTGTAAAAGCATAGGTTCTGGTAAAGCAAGATTAGGTCTAGAATTTACAAAGCCATCATAACGATCCCAAGCCTTGCCTAGCGGTTCATTGTCTAATTGTTTGAATACTATGATTTCAAAACAAAGTTTAGCGACCTTTTTTCGACTAGAAAGAATTTAAGACAAAAGTCTTTTCGTAATATTTCCCAATCTCCTTAACTACTCCCAACATGGCGATTATACCATTTCTTAGTCGCCCTGTTAATGAAAAACGGAAAGAGTTTCCATCTTAAAGTCTCATCGACCATGCCTTTAATACTTAGACATGAACATGCCTGCTCAAAATCAGTTAAGTGGGAATAGGGGTTTTCGCTAGAATTACCAGAAAATGTATGTTCCTGAACTAATTTGATTAATCCCGGACGTAACTCATAGCCAGATGATGTGATAGGTTTAGATGATTCTTTTGGTCGAGGTATGCTCCCGATGGTGCTCGTATTGATATAAAAGTTGAGATTCACTTTCCATAATATATTTTTATTTTTATTTTAAGATAAAAGGATAATAATAGATTAAGATAAACTAAAGTCAAAATCAGCAAACCGTTCCCCGAGAACGGCTCCGAAATGCTTGTTGGTATAAATTAATCGCACCCTATATAGTAATTATAATCGATTATCCGCAGCGCCGCATATATATACTGATCAGCACTTCACCAAGATCAACCCGGTTTTAATATCGAACCCAAAGGAATAGTAGGTGATTTATTACTAAGTCTATAACTCTTAATTTAAGGGGGGTACAAACAATCTAGAAAACTATTGAGAATGAGGAAATAGCTAATGTACTCTAGTTCCGACAACCGGTAAACTTTGTATAATATCGTCTTATCGGACAGGTAACTCGAATAGGAGAAGAAACAGAGTAATCTCCTACCAAGCACCTATAAGCCTATCAGTCCTATCAACAGGAAGTGGACTACAGAGGATTCAACGAAGCTATAAAGTCACCTTCGCGAGCTACCACTGTCCGGCTAATCAGGGGACATCTACAAGCAACCATAGCCCAAACACCATGTCTATGCTACTAATCACTCCTCCAACCTAGGAGCTACCCAAATCGAAGTACTCAATATAATATGAGTTGCAAACCAAAGAACGAATAAAAACAAGTTGCTTACTTGAATCAGAATGGTAAATACAAAAGTACCTCAGAACGCAACTCCGGGCGAGGGAGCCGAATCCAGACGAATACAGCTACGAAGAAGCTCCGACAGGCCGGGACTCCTCCGAATCTCTACTCCTCTACTCTATCTCTCTAATCTCTATCTTGATTGCTAGCCTAGATCTAGTGGATCTCTATCTAATGCTCTGGCTCTTCAGCTCTTGATCTGGCCTCCTCTCAGGGGGGTCTGGCCCTTTATTTATAGCCCAGTGGGATGGATACGCACCGTTGGATCAAACCGACGTAACAAGCGGCTGAGATGGCTCCTCGGAGGTGGTGGAGGAAGCTTCCAGAAGGGGGCGGCCAACCCTAAGGCTCGGCGTGGCAGTGGGGCCGGCCGACCCCACCATGGGGCCCCTCGGGGTCCTGTTGCTTCCAGTGTATTCTAGATGCTTCCCACGTCCCGTTTGCGATATTTCCCGTGGCGGATACATTTCGTGGTAAGTATGCACTTGAATCCCTCTTTTTAGGCTTTTCTGGATAATTCCCTGAAAAATACACAATTACCGAAACTCATGGAAATTATCATTGGTAACCCTATTCTAATAGATATTCATGTATGATAAAGGGATATTTGCTAATGAAGATTGTATGTTAATAGGTGTCAACACAAGGCAACTAGTCGGTTAGAAAACCAATTGTATCATAGTTAGATACGATCTATTTGTAACCGACCACCTCAGGATCCCAGGATCTGTAACCCTGCCCCCCGAGCCATATAAGGTTGGCAGGGACCCCCTCAAACGTAATCTTTTTTCCAATAACAGAAGAGAAGGACGTAGGGTATTACGCATCTAGCGGTCCGAACCTGGGTAAACCGTGTGCTGTTCTTTCTGTTACGTCTTGCTTGTAGTCTAGAGCGTGCCTCCACTGATAAATCACTACTATCGGTATACCCGTGGTAGACTGCCGCTGATATTTTGTCGACAGTGGCGCGCTAGGTAGGGGGTGCGCGTGCAGATTTCAAAGCAAGCAAGATGGTTTCCTTCACGACAACCATGGAGATTGAAGCTGGATCAACCTTCACTGTTGGCTCCTTCACCTGGACTGTTTCCCCGACGGGAGGCGTGGGAGGAGCTCCGGCAGATCTGGCGCCGGCGCCTCAGGCCCCGCCACCACCTTGTCCCTCGGGATCAATCTCGAGTGTACCACGACCAGCATCCCGACCACCGCTCCCTCGCTACCAAGGAAGGCAGATCGATAACACCGATCTTCTCAGATCTATCGATCAGCTCGGGAGGGGCCTCGAGGAGATGATCGAACAGTTGGAATCGGTCCAGAGCCGATCTAACGACGACGGCTTCACTCTCGTCCAACGGCGTCAGCGCTGGGCTCGGCTCCGCGTTGACCCTCTGCGCCATCCAGGCTCTGATCTGGTCGCGGCAAGACATGGTCCGCAAGTCTGTGCTAATCCGATCCGCCACCCAGGCTCCGATCTCAGGCGCGACAAGGCGCAACCCTCAAGTTCGCGCCAACCAGCTTCGCCGCCCAGATCCAAATCTGGCTGTGGCTCGACCTCGGCGTGGCGCTCTGGCCCGCGTCGACCAGCTTCACCGCCTAGATCCAAATCTGGCTACGGCTCGACCTCGGCGTGGCGCTCAGGCCCGTGTCGACCTGCTTTACCGCCTAGATCCAAATCTGGCTGTGGCTCGACCTCAGCACGGCCCTCAAATCCACGCCAATCCGCAAGGCCGTTTAGATCCAATGGCGGTCTGACCACCAAACCCCCGGGGTCACCCGGCGCCTGGTCAGGCTAACTCAGGGCGTAACGCCCAAAACACCGCGGTCCAAATTCCCCTTCGGGATGGCCAACGCCTCTACGGCGTATCAACAACAGGTGGGGAGACTGTTCCAGAGCCAGCCTCAGCACCAGCCACCTCCGGCCCAACACGTCGAGTTCTAGCTCGGTGGAACAGCCAGGCACATCATCCACTACGTCCACAGCGAAGGGGCCTCCGAAGGCTCTCACACAACCGCCAAAGAGGAAGGGGGCTCAAGTTCCATCTCTGGGCTGGACGGAGCAACCACCTCCGCAAGCTCCACCTCTGCAACAAATGATGACGAATTCCCTCAACAGGTCAAAGAACTGTTCGGAGCAGTTGAGTTTCTGGATTTCCCTCTAGGGTTCAGAGGTGCTGTCTTCAACGTCAGCGTTGATGAACAACAGCCCCTTCTCGAGACCCCTGAGGAAGCGCAAGCAAGGGCGGACCGCAACGCAGAACGAGCATGACATCGCGTAGCCCAAGCTCAAGTGGCCCCCCAACCCGATGGCGCAGATGCCGCGGCAGCCGCGGCTGCAGCCGACGCACCTGCCACCCAACAAGACGCGCCTGCCACCCCATAGGCTAATCGCACCGCCCCACAGAGAAGAAGGCTTCAACCCCAAAATATGGGAGACGAGTTCGACCTAGTTGGCGATCGGCAGGTCCACAAGACACCTAGCGCCAATATTGCCGTGGCAGTTCAGCAACTCCGTGGCATACCAGCTACGCCCACGATCGAGGCTGCCCTCGACCACCTTAAAGTCGCGGATGCTCAAGTCAACTTGTTGCACGAGGTTTGCGCCGGCCCATCTCATAGCTGCCGCTCCCGCAGCACGCACCGCGGTTACAGGGATCGGGCAGAAGGAGGCGGTGCCAATGATCAAGCCCGAGAGAGCCATCGAGCAGCTCAACCCGACCAACACCAGGGTCGTGACCATCGCTAGCGAGGAGGCAGCGACAGACGACCACCCCGAGCACCTCAAGAGGTCAACCAGCCTAACCCAGCCAACCTCCGTAATGTCATCGATGACAGGTACCGAGCTCGGTATGGGGCGCCTGGTCCCAAATGCTTTTCCGAGAGGCTGCGCCAGGTCAATTGGCCCAGAAGCTTCAAGATCGGCGATCTAAGGCACTATGACGGCAAGGCTGATCCGGAACAATGGGTTGTCATCTATGAGACGACCGTTCGAGCAGCAGGAGGCGATGAGCAGGTCATGGCAAACTACCTCCCGGTAGTACTCGGTGAATCCGCTAATCGCTGGTTGTTACGCCAGCGAGACGGTTCCATCCATAGCTGGCCACAACTCCAGCAAATGTTCGTCGAGAACTACAAACCAATGTGCGAGCAACCCGACACCAAGTACGAGCTTGCTCTGGTCCATGACTCTCCTCACGAGTCCTTACGGCATTACATCCGCCGTTTCTCTAAAGTATGGATCACTATCCGCGACATCAGTGTCCTGGAGGACATCGGTATTTTCATCGCCGGGCTCCGCCAACCACGCAACGCCGACCTCCGCAAAGAGCTCCTGCGTAAGCAACCAGCGACGATGGAAGAAATGTTCAACATCGCCCAAGAATAGGCGCGTGTTGACGAAGCCCTCGTTCAGTACGACGATGGTGGCCACGACATATATAGGCGCATTCGACACCACGATGATGATGATCGCGATAGAGACCCCAATTATGACGGCCGACCACAACAACGATCGCCGTGATGACCAAGTTAGCGACCGCCATAGTGACAGGGGTACCAACCGTCGCGACGACGATAGACCATATAGGCGATGGGATGATGGCAACGGCGACCGCCGTAATCGTAACGACCGTTAGCGCAACTTTGTCAAAAACACCGACAAGGGTCAGAAGCGTGAGATCGACGGCAAGTATGGCAAGTACAACAAGATACTTAATGGTGATTGCCCCCGTCACCCTAACAAGGGGCATACCTTTGGTGAGTGCAACGGCTTTGCCAGCATCTCTGCCCGCAAGCGGCAGCGTACCAACAAGAAGGGCTATCCCAAGAAGCCCAACACACGCGACAAGTCCGGCGACGATGAGGATGATGGCAAGAATCCACGCCACGCCTAGAAGGACCCAGAGAAGCATGTGACTGCCATGATCTTTGGAGGCAAAGTGGCCACGGAGAACGCATGTGACAGGAAGCTCCTCAAGAGGCGCATCGCCGCCCTCTCCGAAGCCGACACCCTCGTCGCCGACGTACGAGCCCCGGCCTGGTCGAAGCAGCCCATATCTTTCAGCAGATCAGACATGTGGGCCAGGCTACCCGACTGTAACACCCCTGGTGTTACTACTACTAAAACTAGCCATGTCATCATATGCATTGCAAGCATCTCATGTAGAGAACCTTGACATGTGATAACTAAACAAGTTTATTGTCATAGGTTGTTTGAGTTCTTGAGTTTTCCTAAGTGTTTGTTATCATCTCCTTAAGTTAAACCTAGATGATAATTAGGGTGTTAAAATTTCCAATTAAAAGCATTTTTAAGAATTTGAAAACGGGTTTGAAAAATGGAAAAAGGAGGGAACAGTAGAGCAGGCAAGCACCTTGCTCACCGACGGCCGCCGCCGTCCAGGGCCTCAAAACATCGTCGACGACACGTCAAGGGGGACGTGTCGAGTCCGCCGCTTTGCGCTGTCGATGCCCCAGCTATCGCCGTCGCCTATAAAGCCTTGAGCTCGCCGCGCTGCCACGGTTTTTCTCCTCCGCTCGACGCTGGCCACCATCCACCTCTCTCTGAAATTCCCGCGCTGCCGTCCACCACTGCTCCCAATCGCTCGCACCCACCTTCCTAGCTTCCTTGCGCATCCACCGAGCCTCCCATCGCGCCCTGAGATCGCCGGAGACGTCGAAGCCGCTGCCTTCTTCTTCTTCCCGGCAAGTCACCGCCGCCAAGCTCATCTCGTCGTGGCCAGAGCTCGTCTGAGCCGTTCACGCTCAACCAACACCACCACCACCTTCCTCTTGTCCTGCTGATGCTCATCGGCCTGCTTGTTTTCACAGGTTGCCGTTGAGTTCACCGGAACGCCACCGCGCCGCCGTATCCACGCCGCCGCAGCTGTTACCACCGTGAACGACCCACCTCCGACCATCACCGAGCCCGCTGCAGCCTTGTTTTGAAGTCGTGGTAAGCTCCTGGTTCTTGTAGTGTCACCGGTTTCGTCTAGGTCGCCGTCGTTTAGCCGGAACAGTCTTATGCCGCCGAGCTCCGCCGTGCCGCCGCCGTCGCGCACGCGGCCAAGCTCGTCCGAGCTAGCTCTGAGTCGCGTTCGAGGTTGGTTAGCTTCGTCTTGAGTCACTGAGCCCGCGGAGCTAGTTGGTTTCGTCGGAGGAGCTCCGACGAGCCGTTGCTGCTATTGCCGCCGTCCGTCCGCCATAGCCGCCGCCGTGGTTGCTCCGGTGGACGATAATCGGCATATGATACCTCGTTGGGTTCGCCTTGTCACGAGGAAGCCGTAGGTGAAGTCGGTTTTGCAGGCCGACTTCGCCGTCGCCGAAGCTCCGGCGCCGGCAGTGCCGCCGCCCGCCGTTGTCGCGTGTGCTTGGCCAAGGCTGGGCCACTGGGCCGGCTTGGGCCGCACTGTGCACATAAGGGGAAAAAGCTTTTTTCTTTTTCTTTTTAATTTCCGAAAGCTGATTTCATCATTTTGTAACAATTATTTAGGAGCTGATAAAAATAAACTAAAAATTGCTCTTTGCTCACTAAAGTATGCTCTATTTAATAAAATTATTGGGTGCATGCGTTTAGTATAGTTTCTGAAATCTAAAAATACCACATTAAATGCTAATCTTAATATTTTATGATTTTTGCTGGTTTTTGTGTGTTTCCAACAATTATGAAAAATTAGGATTATGCTTAATTAGGTAAAATCTATCTACTCTAAAATTTGTAGCTCATTTGGATAAGGTTTAATTAAAGTTTAAATTCTAACTTAATTAATAAAGGCTTAATTAATCCTTAAATAAGTCTTTATTAATTAATCTTGTTTAATGACTATAAAAATGGTTAATAAAATGATTAGTCTAGTTCTACCTCATTAAGGTGGATTGACTTTGGTATTGAGTGAAGACACTGGGTCATTAAACCTATTGTAACAACCCAAAATTTTACACAACACAAAAATCTCAACTACAAAATTTTTTCACAAGACCCATGTAATGATGAGTGTCATTTAGTATAACCAACCCTAGCTTGCATAATGAAGGACCCAAATAAGACTATTCCATTATCATATGCATATCTATATTTCTACATTTGTTGATATCACATGTGAAATGGACCTTGCTTTTATTATTATAGATATTTGTACAAATAAATCCTAACAAGAAGCATGTATGATTTGGCTTTTGCTTGGAGTTTATGATGTGCTAAGAATAACTAAATATAATACGTATAAATAATTAATGAGGGATCATTAATTATTTAACCTAATTAAACCTACACTACATATGTAGATAATAATGTCCATTGATAATATAAATATGTATGTTACTATTTAATAAATCCCAATACACGGGAAAAGACCTCTAAGACCCACCTTGGACCCCCATTGGACCCCACCTTGCTGTTAAACCCGAGTTACTATCACTAACTATGATTAAGCACTAATAATAGAGGGGAATTGAAATAGAAAAGGGAAAGGAAAGCAGAGAGGAGAAAGAAGCCCATAGCGGCCCACGGAGCCTAGCCAGCTAGCCTGCTCGGCCTTCCCTTCCCCGTGCGTACGCATCGGCCCGGCCCAGTAGCGAAGCGCAGCCGCAGCCCAGCAACCGCACGCGCGCGCCTCCACCGAAAACGCCTGACCGGGATCCGCCTCCTTCACACAGACCGATAGACGGGGCCCACCTATCAGCGCCTCGCCCCTGTTCCTCTTCTTCCTCCCGCGCCCGACGCTTTCTGCTCACGCGACAGCGTCAACCGCCAAGCGCCCCGCGCCAGCTGAGTCCCACGGCCCGCGCGCTGCCTCGCCCTTGCCCTCACTGCCACGCGGGCCCATGAGTCACGCAAATTGCGTGAACCCCCTTCACGCGAGCACGCACGCAGCTCACCACCCGCTGCCGGCCGCGTGCCTCACCTCCTCCGCCTTACGCTTGGAGGCTAAGAAATTGGCGCTGCTGGCTGCCAATTGGGACCCGCCTGTATGTCCGCGTCGATCACCAGCCGCTCCCAGCTGCTTGATCACGACGACGCCACGATCGCCGTCCGCCATAGCCGTGGCAAGCCGCTCGTGCCTATAAAGCCAGACCCCAATGCGCTAGGGCTTCTCCATCCACCCGCCGCCACCCGGTGGCCTTCACCAAGTCCTGCCGAGCAAAGAGGAAGAGAGGGGAAGGGAGCAGCATGGGGAGGGAGACGCCGGACCTTCGCCGGAGCTGTTGCCGCCGCCGGAGCTGGAGGAGACGACCCCATACGACTACAGCAGCGTCGTGGCTCTGCACGGCACTGCTCCGAATCAACACGGCCACAACTCTACACTGCACCGGTGGCCTAGCTTCCCCGCGACCAAGGTGAGCACCACCGCCCGCCGTTCCCACCTTGCCCTGCTACGACTATGGCGCTCCGCCGTGAGAGCGCATAGGCTAGAGCCATCGCAGGCTCTTGGAACACACACGCACGCACACGCACTGACCATCCAGGCCAAAAGGACCAGACCTAGCCACAAAATCGGTGCCATGTGCGCCGACAAGCTCGATGACCACCGTGAACGCCGTGTCCTGACGAGCCACCGTTCCAGCAGTACCACACCACGAGAGACCTCGAGGACCAAAGGACCATCCCCGCCTCGCCGTAGTACATGTCGTGCGCACACCTAGGCACTGAGAAACCGCTAGCCAAGCCCTATGACCGAACCACGCCGCCACGGGCACGTTCCCGTGCACGGCGACGTCGTCACGGAGCGCCGCCTTGTCGCCGCCGTTCCGACTGACTCTAGCCACCTCGCATCGTTCTGTTGGTCTGATCAGCTTCACCGAAACGCCACCGAGCCGAACCATGCATGAGACGAGGACCGAACACCACCCCAACGCCCGGTCGCATGAGCACCAAGCCGCCTGAGTTCTGTCACGGCCGGCAACCGCACTGCGGACGCCGCCGTGTTATATGGTCGTCGCCGGCTATCCTCATAGAGGCCTAGGAGCACCAATCGGCCTACTACGCCCCTAATTTGGCACTAGAGACGTCACGGCCCATCCTACGCGTCGCACCGCACCACCGAGGACCCCCGCCATGCCGCCACCGTGCTTGCGGTTGCCGCCGTGCGAATTGGACGCCGCCGGCCAGCCAAACACCAACACGGGGCCACCAATTGACTAGCCACACCGCAAATTGCACCCTGGGGATGCCGGGGACCTGTCGTTGCCGTACGCCGCCGGCAGAAGCGCCACCGCCGCGGCCAGTCCCCACAGAGCACCACCACCGTCGTTTGAATGCCCTACCGAAACCACCGTGAAGCCCTAGTGCCTATGCGCTCACCCGTGGGAACCGAGACACCACCGTGCTGTGGGCATGAGCTCACCGCCGGTGGGTGCCTCGCCGCATTGTTGTGAAACAGAGGGAGAAGGAGAGGAGAAAACCGGCCATCGCGTGCACTCGGTCCATGAGAGCCTGAGAGGAGAAGAGGATTGGTACACCCGGTCCACCGTAAGCCACGTCTGCGGTCCATGGACCGACGCTGGCCTGTCCACCGAAGACCCGTGAGCCGTAGACCGAGCCCCGGCCCAGTATCCAGATGATGACGTTGCGCAACCATGTGTTGACACGTGGCAGCCCAAGCCCGGCCCTCCAGGCCCACTTAGGCCCACTAGTGACCCACTAGTGACATCACGCTGACATCATGCTGACGTCAGCCCTGCACTGTGGACCAACCAGCAGCCGACATGTGTCACCCTGAGAATATTCCAGCCTTTTATCTTTTTTTAGAAATAGATTAAACCTCAAAAATTCATAACTTCTTCATGCGAGCTCCAAATTTGGTGAACCAAATTTCTAAATTCATCTAAAATTGAGCTCTACGCATCGGAGTCATGTTTGAGTGCATTTGGATCTTTTTGATATTTAGTTGTTCTTTGTGCTATCTATAGGCGTCGCTAATGTGACCATATTTGTACCCTTTCAGAGTCAGAGGAGGAACGTGCCGAGTACGATCGTGACTACAACGAGGAATTGGGAGACGACTGTTCTGAAGGTGCCACATTCCACCCACTTTTCGTAGATCCTATTATGCATTGCAAATGAGTAGTACTGCTAGTGCTTTAATTACTGTTGCTATTACATGAATAGGGTTGCATGGTAGTACTTCTTGATTGCCATTATCTTGACGCAACCTCGCCCCTGCTCACCCGCTGTTAGGCTAGACACACGCATGCTATCATGATTACTATTTTGATCTCTACTACGCTTTATATCTTGATGTGATGCGTGGTGGAAATTGTTATATATATATGACTAAGGCACGTGGTGCCAACCTAAACCTGATGGATGGTGAGTGTGCTGTGTGTGTCTTGGGTGAGTGGAGGGTGAGGGTTGTGTCGACCGAGCTAGGATATGTGACGAGCTTGAGGCGAGTCTTGCCGTGTGATGTGACCTGGGCATCCTATGAGATGAATACCTGTGGCGGGTATATGTGATGTGATGTGATGTGTGAGGTGGGATCCTGGGTGTGAGCCTGTTGAGAGGTGGAGCCTAGGACAGTGGTACTGTGGTGGCACGTAAAATGGTAAACCTGATGAAGATGTCCAGCTTGGTCAACCCTAAGGACTTACTAGTATCCAGACTCACCGGGAATCCTTTGCATACCACTCGCTCTCTTGTAATGGGAGAGACGGTTGGACTACTTGGTATGAGTGATGCCATTACTGCTAGATTGTGAGGTGATAGGGTGGGCAGCATAGATGTCGAAAGTTTCTATGCCGTTCTAGTCGGCAGTACCACTAGATGGGCCCGGTACTGCCTCTCCCAGTCTTAGCGTGCCGGTTCACCGGGGTGACCCAGGGCTAAGTGGTAGGATGGCATCAGTTTATCAAGCAAGCAGCCGAAATTTGCCTAGACAATGCATGGTCGAGGATGGCTATCTTGTGGGTATGTGGAACCTCTGTAGAGTGTTATGGTTGATCGATCGATACTTATACCGACTTGTCAGTTATGGACCTTTCCTGGGACCTGCTTCATTAGATAGGAGATGAGTCCTTCTTTTCTCCCCTGTGTTGTGAGATAGAGCCGGTCGAGGACCGTTGAGGCAGGCCGAGTGGGAGTTGGCCTGTCGACACGAGTGAGATGAGATGTGGTGGACGAGGTGGATGGGTGGTATGCGATGGATGGATGGATGGATGGTGTGTGGATGTGGTGTTAAAACTTAAACTATATACATACTTATAATATACTATACTTGACAGATATTGCGTAGGAAACCACAACCAAATATAGGTTCTCTTGATTTAACCTTATTGCATCCAGTTCCACAAAGCATAGCAAAGCATAGGGTGGAAACGTGGCCAGTACATATCGTACTGATACTTTGGCACGCAGGTTCTGAGGAGGCTTACAACTCTGAAGGATTCGATGGTTAGGGGTTTCGTCGCTACGCTCAAGTCATTGGATAGAAGTTGCTTCCGCACCCTCAAGCTGTTCTAGTTGATGTTACTCTGTGATTCGCGCCTGTTGGTGTTGTAATAAGTTATCGTAAACCTTTCTATTTGCACTCTATCATTGTATGGATTTGATTATCGACTGGAATATGGGTAATATGATTTGAAAGGTCATGTTACACTTCGACTGTGTGGATTTTTCCTTCATGGAAAATCATGTCGTTTCACCTATTGACCCTCGGCACTGTGTCATCTACTTGTGTTAGTGTGTCCGACGTCACTGCGACTAGTCAGGAGAGCTGTGGTGGTTCTCACTGGCAAGACCATCACCCTTGCAGTGGTGGTATGCAGATCTTGCTAGAGAACGCCGTCGTCGCTAGTTCGAGGGGTGGTATGCAGATCTTCGCCACTCTCCCGATAGCAGTCCATTGGGGTGGCTTAATGCAGATCTTTGTTAAGACCCTGTTACCACCACTTGAGAAGGAGAGTTGTTAGTATTGTTTAGTTTTCAATGCATCCTCGTCGCATTTTCATATTATGCACATCATAATCATATATTACCTTCGTGTAGTTGGGGGGTCCGAGGGAGTTGCTGTTGATCCGGTCCCCGTCGTGGTTGAGGATGAGCAGTTTGAAGGAGTGAGCTTCGACCCTGTTGGTTCTTCGTCAGGGCCCGAGTTCTTTGCCGACCCAGGCAAGCCCCGGTACATTCAAACCCATCCTTGAAATTTTACAAAGTTTTAATCTTTATGATGTGCTTATGTTATGATGCGTTAAGTGTTTAGGAGTTGAGTGATATTCTATCTTGATGCATTTATGTTGACATTTCTAACATCACTTCGCGTTAAGTTGTCATCTCTAACATAATGCCAAAAATGCTGAAAAAGAATCTACACTTGTCTACCCTAAAAATAATGCTATAGAATATATCCGCAAGCGCACAGATAATTCTTCTATTGTAGCATTTCACCTGGTAAGATTCCTAAGTATCATTGATTTGTTTTAAGCCAAAAAGAAAACTCATTTATTACGTTGGATCTACCTAGAAAACTCATTTAAAAGAATTATAGCTATGACTTTAAATGTGCAAACCTATAGTAATCAATCACTCTAGTGCTTTTAGCAGGGGTGAGTCAATATAAACAACAAAGATAAAGATAAATATGAAATAAAAGGACTTTCCAGAGACAGAGATTAAAGACTCAACTAATATGATTTGGTCAGATAGGAGATTCAGCTAAAGTAAAGAACTTCTAGATTATCTCTAAATAATAAGTCTATAGATCACACCAATATACACACTTTCATCTATAGCATAACCAACTTAGAAAACAGCATAAGGAGCATCAACTAGGAAGGATATTGAGACATAAGTCACCTCCTTCGTGACCGCGCTCTACTAGCCTACATGCGAGGGGTGGAATACAGAGGACTCAATAGACCTGTATGCCTACCATCTACCATACTACCTGGCACATCAGGATGTAATCGTAGGTATATATGATATCTAAGCACCATGCTTACATAATACATACCACCTAACCCACTCGAGTATTGAATTAGGCACTTTACGAACATATGACTATAATCATCACCAATCATAACTATATCAAGAATGCAACTAGAGCAAACTAAGAACATAATAAGTAGCAATATAATAATTAAGAATAATGTCATAAACAAGATACAAATTACCAATCTTTTGACTGCAGATCGGAAGCTCCGAGCGAAACGCCCAACTCCACTTGAACCTTGCTAGCTAAACCTAATCTAGAACTTGAAGAACTAAAGCTCTAATTCTAATCTATGGAAACCCTAGCTTCTAGTCTAATCTTGACAAATGAATTGAGGCAAAACCCTAATTACTCCTGGGGGGTGCAGGCACATATTTATAGCCCGGTGGACAAAACGATGGCCGTTGGATCAAACCGACTTCACGTAAGGGCAAGATTGATCCTCAAAGGCAGTGGAGGAATACTCCGGAAGCTCGTGGAAGACTGTGGAAGGGGGTGCCGCCTGGCACCTGGCCCCATGCCGGCCAGCCCCACCATGTGGGTCCCGCGCTTCCGCTTCATTCTGGTGTCTTCTAGACCCTTCCTGAGTCCAATGATGATATTTTTCGTCGCGGTTAAGTTTTGTGTAAATCTTGTAATAAAATCCTCCAATTAGTCTTTTCTAGAATAATCCTGCAGAAAATGTGAAATCACCAAAACTCGTGGAAATTGTCAGTTAAAACTTCTATGTTTTCTAGTGGTGATCTCTTTTATGCATTTAGTTGACGGTTAAAAATGATCGTTATTTACCGTCAACAATTTACCTACCTTGTTATTGATATATCATCCTTGTTACCTGTTTTTGTTTATAAAATGCTTAGTCATGCTTAGTGATGCTTATGAGATAGGTTTTTAAAGTAAATGTTTTGAATGTTGATGATAAGCATGGCTCTGATAAGTATGGTAAAGAAAGGATGAAATTGAGACTGACGGGACATGGTTTGTCTTGGAGGGGGCTGATCAGGTCTCCTGGTCATGCTCGTCCCATTGGAGTTGGTTAAGGACCATCCGTTGGTTGGACCTTGGATTAGTCTTATAGTACTAATCACATGCTTTGGAGGTAAGCTCCGCTGGGCCGCTCTATGCCAGGAATGGACAACCGCGTATTGGGAGTGGAGAGATGGCGGGAGTAGCTTGTACCCACCCTACGGGCTTAGCTGTAACACGACGGCGTAGGGAGGTGGTGTATTGTACTCTCGGGTGACGCGGACCCGGTCAGACATAGAAAATCCGAGTTGTTGAGTTGATATATGCAAGCTTAAGTGCTACATATATCGTGTGGTTAGGAAGCCCCAGCTGGGTAGATGAAAGCAATTCAAATCGACGTTGCTTCATGGTCAATGAAGTTTGATCCTAGCACCATCATCGTAGTAATGATGAAAGTTGATATGGAAAGTTCGTTCCAAATGGCTTAATTGTTTGATAAGTGTTTGCCTTAGATCAGGATAACCTAGAAGTAGGTAAAATAATAATTAATGATGTTTAAAATGGTTTGCCACCGCTTTTCCACAAAAGAGTCTTGAGTTTGTTATACCTTACCTTGATACCCATCAGCTAGCATTCCTGAGTCTTCACCTCTCTTTTTGGTCGGGTAAGTCTTTGGAGTATGTTTTGTACTCAGGGTTTGTTCTACCCCTGTTGCAGGTGAACCGCATGAACAAGTGTGCTTTGGCCCTTGTTGCATGACGGTTGTTGAAGAGTCCGATGAGTAGTAGGTTGTGTGGCCCTTGGGCAGGGCAAGTTTCGTTGTTTGGCTTGTATAAGTTACCTAATGGTACTCCACGGTTTGTAATAACTTAATCACTGGTTTGTATAAGTTTGAGACAACTAATGTAAATTATGTTATTGTAAGTCTTCTGCTGTTCTGTTGTATTTTATGTATAAAAATTATTGTAATACTGCAATGTCTCTACAAGAATACGATCTTGGAGTTGTTCGTGGTTTATCGGGGTTACACCCGACAGGGCTTTGTAAGTTATGTGGTACACAAGCATAGCCGTCAGAGGTCCTTGGGACAATGTCAGGTGTTTGTGGGCCATATAATTTAGAAGGTTCTGCCACACTGACGCAGGTCGTTTCCCCCTGGTCCTCGACCCGGTGATCGGCAGCATCCGTTTTGAGAAAGTATTGGTCGACGGCGGCACTGCTTTAAACATCCTCTTTCACCAAGCCTTTCTGGAGCTTGGTCTAAAAGAAGATCAACTCGAGCCCTGTGATGCGCTGTTCTGGGGCATCATGCCCGACAAGCCCTCCATGCCACTCGGGCAAATTTCGCTGCCCGTTCAGTTCGGCACACCTCAGCACTTCCACGTCGACTACATCAACTTCATCGTGGCCGACTTCAATGGCATCTACCATGCCATACTCGGCAGACCAGCATCACCAAGTTTATGGCTGTTATGCACTATGGCTACCTTGTCCTCAAGATACCAACCGAGAAGGGAATTCTGTCCCTCCGTGGTAATGTCCTCATGGCTCATGCCTGCAAGACAAGTGTGTTCGCCGCTGCCGAAGCCGAAGAGATCAAGGCACGCATGAAAGAAACTACGTACAAAGCCAGAACGTCAAAGCCCACAGAGCTCGAGGCTCCAGTCAAGCAGCACAAACGCCCTGAAGAGATCACCAAAGCACACAAGAAGGTCAGCCTCGCTACTGGAGATCCAGATAAGACGACGATGATCGGGGGTGACCTCGACCCCAAATAGGAAGATGTGCTCATCCGCTTCCTGCAGGCCAACATAAGCGTGTTTGCGTGGAAACCTGCTGACATGCCCGATGTCCCCAGGGAACGGATCGAGCACTTCCTTAATGTCTCCAAGACAGCTAAACCAGTTAAACAGAAGCTATAAAGATTTGCTCGGGACAGGAAGGAGGCGATTAGGACAGAAATAACCTGGCTCTTAGCTGCCAGTTTCATTAGAGAAGTATATCACCTGGACTGGCTAACAAATCTAGTTCTTGTACGCAAAAAGAATAATGAATAGAGAATGTGCATTGATTACACCGATCTCAACAAACACTGCTGAAAAGACCCCTTTCTACTCCCTCGCATCAACGATGTGGTCGACTCCACCATGGGTTGCCAGTTGCTTTCTTTCTTAGATTGCTATTCAGGCTATCACCAGATTGCCCTTGCACTAGACGACCAAGAGAAAACCTCGTTCATAACCCCTTTCGGTGCGTACTGTTACACGACCATGTTGTTTGGCTTAAAAAATATTGGTGCTACATACCAGCGCGCCATACAACAGTGCCTTAAAAAGGCGATACATGACAGGTTGTGCGAAGCTTATGTCGATGACATAGTGGTTAAGACAAAAGAGGCCTCGACTCTGATCGATGATCTCGATAGGACCTTCAAAGCCCTAAATGCATTTCAGTGGAAGCTAAATCCGAACAAATGCGTGTTCGGTGTCTGTTGGTATAAATTAACTGCACCCTATATTGTAAGTATTATCAGATTATCCGCAAGTGCACAGATATATATTGATCAGCACTTCACCAAGATCAATCCGGTTTTAATATCGAACCCAAAGGAACAGCAGTGATTTATGACTAAATCTATAACTCTTAATCTAAAGGGGGCACAAACAATCTAGAAAATATTGAGAATGAGGAAATAGCTAATGACTTCTAGTTCCGACAACTGGTAAGCTTTGTATAATATTATTCTAACTGGGCAAGTTACCTGAATAAGAGCAGAAATCAGAGTTCTCTCCTACCAAGCACCTATAAGCCTATCAATCCTATCAACGAGAAGTGGACTATAGAGGATTCAACGAAGCTATAAAGTCACCTTCACGAGCTACCACTATCCGGCTAATCAGGGGACATCTACAAGCAATCATAGCCCAGACACCACGTCTACACTACGAATCACTACTTCGACCTAGGAGCGACCAAGATCAAAGTACTCAATATGAGTTGCAAACTTAAAAACGAATAAGAACAATTGCTTGCTTGAATCAGAATGGTGAATACAAAAGTACCTCAGAATGCAGCTCTGGGCGAGGGAGCTGAATCCAGACGAATACAGCTACGAAGAATCTCCGACAGGCCGGGACTCCTTCGAATCTCTACTCCTCTACTCTATCTCTCTAATCTCTATCTTGATTGCTAGCCTAGATCTATCAGATATCTATCTAATGCTCAGGCTCTTCAGCTCTTGATCTGGCCTCCCTTCAGGGGGTTTAGCCCTTTATTTATAGCCCGCTGGGATGAATGCGCGCCGTTGGATCAAACCAACTTAACAAGGGGGCTGAGATGACTCTTCAGAGGCGGTGGAGGAAGCTTCCAGAAGGGGAGGCAAACCCTAGCATGGGGGCCCCGCCGGCCGAGGTGGGGCCGGCCGACCCCACCAGGGGCTCCGCTCGCCGGTCCCGTTGCTTTGGGTGTCTTCTAGATCCTTCCCACATCCTGTTGGCGATATTTTTTTCGTCGCGTTAAGTTTCGTGATAATTATGCACTTTAATCCCTCTGTTTAGCTTTTCTAGATAATTCTCTGAAAAATATACAATTCACCAAAACTCATAGAAATTATTAGTAATAACCCTATTCTAGTAGATATTCATACATGACACAGGGGATAATTGATAATAAAGATTATACATTAATAGGTGTCAACAATTACCCCCACACTTAGGCTTTTACTCGTCCCGAGAAAAAGGTTAGTTTTAACATAGAAAGAATAAACATTTAATGCATAACTTGAGAATCGAGTTATATAAAACTAGTCCAGTTACCATGCACTTGTGGAATTCAAAGTGTCTACCGTGAATCCTTGAGTGATTGAGGAGCAGAATAGCTTGAAATAGATCACCCTTTTCCTTTAATTATGTCTGTTAGAGAGTAAGTGAATTTTTTGCAAACTTAACTTAGCTCAACCTTCTCCCTGTTTGTAGTGGTATTGGTACTCGTGATATCTATTAATTTGATATTTATAACTAGGGAGATAAATATCATATTCCTAGATCAAGAAAATTATTCACTGTTGGCATATTATGTAGGAGGGACCATGAGCTATTAGGCTAATTCTACCGTCGAGCACATGCTCAAAATTTTTTCATTAAATTGAGGTTCCGGACACTTGTCCCTTTTTATTTCCTCGTGATGTATCTTTTGAGGTTTCGGACACTTGTCCCTCTTTATTTCCTCGGATTTTATTAAATAGCTCATGCCTCCTTCACAATAATACTCAAGAGTTTTTTTTAAGAACAATTGATCTTAGGAGTATGATAAATCTCTCAACCAAAGTCATTAAATTCAATATTATAAGTAATGGAGTAATATGATTATTATTTGTTTTCACCACAAGGAGAAGTAAAGCTAATTGTTTTTAAATTTTCAAAATAAAATCTTCAAAGACAAATTATCAGGAATTAACTACTCATTATTCCACTATCTCGTATTCCACAATAACTTAAGCAATCATGAGGTCCCTATAAATAGTTTCCAACAGTAATCATGACTTTTAGAAAAGTGTTATACAATTTATTTTCAAGTCATAGATTAAACAGTTTTATCATCCTTTAAAAGCATTTAATATGATGATTTATAATTCGGATAACAAATCAAAGTAGAATATATGCAATTATATTGTATTGGACTCAAACCCGACCGTGACCAAGACGAGGAGGCAGGAGGGGGGCGGGCGCCGGCCGGCCAGGGCAGGGGCGCCGGTCGGCGTGCCTCTGTGGCTCCACGGGGCCCGCCCGTGCGTAGTCCTGGTTCGATCGTGTTCCGAATTATGTCATTTTTCCGATCGAATATAATTCCATAGTTGTAATGTGCCTCCCCACACTTATTTTTCTCAGATACTTTTCTCAAGCAATATGTGGATACAAGCACATACCAAAAAAATAGAGAATAGAGTAGATAATAAAACATTAATATAAAGGATAAGGCACTTTATTTATTATGGTGGTAAAATATAATTTGACATATAACTTGACAAACGCTTTAGCTACTAAGCTAACGACTGCCCTAGCTCATTAGGCTTTGTCCTAAGAAAAATTTATGACCCGAAAGACTTAATTAACTAATCCAACCTAGCGAAACTGTGCCTTATTACGTAGATAACTAGGTAATTAATGTTGCCCTTCATTAGCGAGGTCCTTGATCTCTTTTTAAGCTTCTCGACCTCTGCTTCGAGCTTATCTTTGTCGCGCTTGAGACTGCGGATTAACTTGATATTGGTTTCTATCTACTTAGTCATGTCGCCCATAATCTTAGTCCTTAGATCATCAGTCTTCTCTAAGCCTTTAATAGAGTTAGAGAGGCCTTCAATCATTTCACTGAGAATGCGCAAAGAAAGTTGAGGCTGTTTCGGAACCTTTTCTAGCGCTAGCGTGGGTGCAGCTCTCTTTCTCTTGGGCGGAGGTGGTATGAACTCAGTGTAGCAAACCTCGTTTGGGCTTGCACGAACTCCTCTGACGGTGGGACGAGTAGTGGTGTACTTTGCACACACCAGCGTCCTGTTCTTGTCGGTCTTGACCGACAAGAGTCGTTCGTTGTCCCTAGGTGGGAATAGCAGAGTACCCCGGGGAATAGCAATCTGTTTCCCCTTGGTACCGGCTTCAAGCAGCAGTCTTGCAGGTGCTGGTGGCAGAGCAGGCTAGTCTTGTACGTAGTAGGCTTGCTCGTGTCGCTGAGGTACCGTAGCAACTTGCTTCGGTGGCACGACGGTGAGAGGCTTCGGCTGCATGAGGACGAGGGCCTTCGAATCATCGCTTGGGATGTTGTTGAAGTCCACACCGTAGGAGATGATCGACTTGTCTGCCATGGCTACTAGATCTAGATTGGAGAGTTTCTCTGGAGGAGAGAGAGGGGGCTGTTTATGGGATACAATTGAGGGGAGTCTAGGTGCGTATTTATATAGGTTTTCGAGAGACAGTGAAACAACCCGCTTTTCCTCGAAGGGAAAAGTCACAGTTTTTGTACAATAATGCAATGGCCTCGAAGGGCTCATCGCCATCATCGACAAATCAGCGGTCCAAAGTGCGCATACAGTGGAATAATTAACTTAGAGAGTACAAGTAGCAGGATTTAAGTACTTTATTACATCGCCTTCAAGGCGGAATCACACTCACACACACACATGAAAAAGCATAAGGTAGGTAGAAGCGGATCGACACGTCATCCACTTGCGCGTAGCACGAGACTCCTACTCCTCCTCGTCGTCCTCGTCGGTCTCCCACTCGATGTTCTCCCCTGAACCACAATGTATCAGTACGATTTGTACTGGCCACTAATCCCACCCATATGAATGAAGCTTGCTATGTGGTAAGTGGATGCGAGGGTAATCAAAAGTCCTAATTGAGGCTCTGGGTTTCCTATGCATTAACATAATTAAATAGTATTTGTCAAGTTTTAACCCATTTATATCCATAAACCCCCCATCCATCCCATCCATAATCATCCACACATCACACCTCACTCTCACCCAAGTCGGCGAGGAGGACTCCCGCTCCTCCTCGCCTCAACGGCCCAAGGCCGGAAACCACCACACCCAGGGGAAGAGAAGAGAAAAGGACTCCGCTCACTAATCATGAGGGGGTGGAAACATAGGAATGTCCGTAACCGTGGACGGCTATACGTATAGATCGATCAACTCTGCAGAGTGTGTACACTGGAACCACAAGATCACCATCATCGGCGATGCGCCTCGCCTAGGCCGATACCGAGCTGCCGTCTAACGGGCCCACCGCCATCCTACCACTCAGCTGGGGCACCCCGAGTCCACCGGCACGCCGAGACCGTGAGACCTGGCGCCGGGATCCCGTGGGGGCACCACGCCTCTCGGGGAGGGTGTGGGTCTCGACACCCGCATACCTCCCTACACTATCACCCGACAACCTAGTAGTAATGGTAGGGGGCCAGCTAACCGTCAAGTCGTTTCCCGCCCATCGAGGACGAGTGGTGTGCACGAGTGGTCCTATGAACCGGTTCTCACAACATACCGGTCCTTAGGGGTGACTAGACAGATATCTTCACAGGGGCCCATTGCCCCGTGCCTCAATGGCACCTCCCGTTCCGGTGATTCGTACCACAAAGGCACTCCTCCCGGAACCTTCTTTCAACACATATACCCGCCACAGGTACTCTCATGTGGGGAATGCCCAGATCACACTCCCCCGGCATGGCTCGTCCTCATGACTTGCCCTAAATCCTGCCCAGTCGACACAACCCTCACCACACACCCAAGACTCACGCCGAGATCTCTCCCAAAAACCCGGTTTCCATAACCTCGGCACCCTGTGCCTTAGCCACTCACAGTCATAATACATAAACAGTAGTGATAGAAGTAAGTGAGTAGCATCAAGAAAAAACATGATAAGCGCGAGTCTAATCCTAGCAGCAGGTATGCAGGGGATTGGTTTCAACAAGGCATAGGCTGAATCAAACAATCTACCATGCATCCTATCAACAGCAGCAAGCACATATAATAGAGCGCTAGCATTTCTAGTTATTGCATGTCTAGATAGGAGCTAAGAGGTTGGGTGGGACGTGGCACCTGCGGTCGGATCATCTCCTAGGTCCTCGGTGTACTCGTAGTCGTCTCCTTCCTCAGTCTGCAGCTCCTCCATCTCTGAAAAGCATGACATAGTACCGCGTTTAGCGGCTCCTATAGGGGTGCACAAAGAAGTAACTGAAATCCGAAAGAAGCAAATGCACTCATGGATAAGCCTATGACCTAGAGCTCATTTTTAGAAAAATTTGGACACTGGTTTCATATTTTTCGGAGTTACAATGGATTTTCTATGATTTTCCAAAGGTTTAAATCAAATCAAAAAAGAGAAATTCATTTTATTATTTCAGAAAATAGGTGACACGTGGGCGCATCGTGATTGGCCGGCTCGGTGGGGGGTCATCGACGGTGGGGGCCAGTCAATCGGTCAGCGTTGACCGATCAATCGGTCAACGCCGACCCGGGCTCGGATCGGGCCTAGGTGGGCGGATCGGGGCCGGGTTGGCCCGGCCCGGCCCGACACGTGTCAAGCAAGGAGGGCGGCCATGTGGCAGGCCCGGGCCTCCACCGGGCTGCGGTGTGCGGGGCTGGTGCACCGTGGACCGAGGGCCGGTGCACCGTGAACCCCGGTTGGTTCACGGGTGGACCACGTCCACCCTCTCGCTTCCCCTCTCTGGTCCACCGCGAGCCGAGCTCACCAAGCTCGCGGGGCTTTGCTTCTTCCCCCCCAACTCCTGCCGAACGGCACCACCAGCGATGAACTCACCGGCGCGGCTCCCCGGGTGGTCCTCTACGAGTGCTAGGGGGCTTGACGGCCTCCCCGGATCTCGGCGCATGCAGCCGTGGGCGAAAAAGGGGTGTCTTGGCCTCTTGGGCGGCCGGTAGCGAGGCCGTGGCGGCTCGCGGCCGCGGCGTCGTGGTGGCGACGGCGCAGGCGTGTGACGGCACGGAGGGGGTGGTGCGGGGTGTTCCTAGGGTGCTCGTGGCTCGGGGCTCGCGACCAAAGCGGCAGAGGAGGCTCCCTCCCCTGTAGGCTGACCGCGGTAGCAGCCGCCGGCCCCTCGGTGGCGGCGCATGGCGCTGGTGCGGCGCTTGGGCGAAAAGGCTTCCTTTTCCGCAATTGAGGTCGGGCGCGCGGGCTGAAGCGTCGCCGACGACCATTAGGCACGACGGGTCCGTTCCACGCGCTGGCGCGCGACGGAGCTCGGGCGAAGCCGGCGACCGCGGCAAGGTTCAAGGGCTGGGCTTTTCGGTTAGACAGCTAGGCGGCCAGGTGCGCTGGGCGGTGAGGCGAAACTCGCCAAACATCAGTGATGTCTGCGACGAGCGGAGCGAGACGGAACGACCGCGCCACGGCGGCGCGCCTCGCCGCGACGGGCGGCGGTGCGAAGCGCGTGAGCGCGTGTTCGATGCGCGCGCGTGGCGTGCGCGTGCGTGCGGCGCAAGGGCGTGCGTGCGCTGCAGCCGGTGCTCCGAGGCGTCACGCTGAGCCACCTAGGTGGGGCTCGCGCCGCTCCCGCCGGGGTGAAACGCAGCGCGGGCGGTGGAGGTGGGTGCTCACCGTCGGTGTCGGCGTAGAGTGGATAGTGGTGCGGGAGAGGCGCTGCCGTGATGAGTCGACGCCGTGCCGTGCCGAGCCGCCGCGGTGACGAGCCGATCGGAGCAGCCGCCGCCCTCCTCGGCTCGCGCAGGAAGCAGCCCCGGCGGCGGCTCCGGCATGGCCGCGTCTCGGGACCTCCTTCTCCTACACGGCCCTCCTCTCTGAGTTGGTTGCGGTTGGAGTGTGAAATGCCACCAGGCGGCGGCGGGGCGGATGGGGTGCTAGGACACCGATGGGTGCCCCTTTTATAGGTGGGCGGCGATCATGGCGATGGCGGACGGCTGGCAGCGGCTAGGGGGGTACGTGGAGGCCATCTAGCGGCTCGGGGCTAGACCTAGGGTTCAGGGAGGTGTACGCGGCGTCCGGGCGTCTCCAATTTGGAACGGCGCCGTGGGAAAAAGGAAGAAGAGCGGGGCGGCCTGCGATAGCGTCACCGCGGCGGGGTCCATGCCAGGCAAGCTCGTCTTGTCGCGGAGCGATGCCTCGGCGTGGGAAGGGTGGTCGTGGCGCCCATCCGGCTCTCCCCCGCTCCAACGGGCCAGACGTGGACGGCCGGGGGAGCACGGGCGGGGCTGCTCCTCCGCTTTTGCCCGAAAAGCGGGGGGGCGTCGGGAGGTGGGGGGATGACATGCAGGTCCCCGGGCCCACTTGCCGCCCACCGCGTGAGAGGGAGGCGGGGCGCGAGCGGCCGGGTCGTTGGGCAGCAAGTGCGAAAGAAGAAGGGCGCGGGCGCTAGTTGGGCAGCAGCGGCTCTTGGGGGCTTGGGCGTCTTGGGGAAGGGGTCGATCAAGGTTTTTTGCTTTGGGCCGCGATGCCGGGCTCCCGATGGCAAAAAAAAAAAAAAAGAGGAAGGGGTGTAGGACTGGTCGAGCCGGGCCTTGGCTGGCCTACCGGCTTGCTGGACTCCTTTTCTCCCTTCTCCAAAACCTATTTTCTTTTCCTGTTTTTCTATTTTGGCTAGCTACTAGGTTTACACATATATACATATACATATACCTTGCTGGTGGGGTCCACCTAAGGTAGCCTAGGGTTTGGTCAAGGGTGGGCCCCACTTGGTTGCACACAAGTCACCAACAACATTTATTAAGTGGAAGTTGAGCATCACATGAAATCCCGAAATGAAATCCAAATCACATGGTATAATTTAGAGAAAGGTAAAATGCATATGCCACTAGACTGAGTATAGGTGCTAATGCAACTTACTAAGGAGAGTTTACCTACATGACACTCACCAAGCATAGGTTAGTTTTCGAAAAAGTTTTTGAAAGTTGGGATTTTTGGGTGTTGGGTTTAATAGGGATGTTACAGACTTCCCCCCTCATGAGAATCTCGTCCTCGAGATTTAGAAGAAAGCGTACCTTTCAAAGAGGTAGGGATAAAGCATCCGGAGTTCCGACTCCTTCTCCCACGTGGCTTCCCTTTCAGTGTGGTTGCTCCACTGAACTTTGCACATGGGGATTGTGGTGCTTCGAGTCTCCTTGGTTGCTCGATCAAGGATACACGTGGGGTGCTCCTTGTAGTCAAGCGTGTCTTGGAGATCCAAGATATCTATGGGCACCTGTTGATCTGGCACCTTTAAGCATTTGCGGAGTTGAGAGACATGGAACACGGGGTGTACTCCTATCAGCTCATCTAGCAGCTCGAGCTTGTACGCCAATTTGCCAACCCTATGGCTGATTTTGTAGGGTCCGATAAACCTGGGGGCCAATTTCCCTTTCACATGGAATCTGCGGGTGCCTCGAAGTGGGGATACCTTAAGGTAGACATAGTCCCCTTTTGTGAACTCGAGGTCTCTCCTCCGTTTGTCGGCATAGCTCTTTTGTCTGCTTTGCGCAACTCTCAAGTTCTCTCGCACTTGAGCGACTCCTTCTTCAGCCTCTTGGATCTTGGCAGGGTCCAAAGAACGACCTCTCGCCCACTTCGGACCACATGAGTGGGGTCCGGCATTTCCTTCCATAAAGGGCCTCAAAAGGTGACATCTTGATACTAGCTTGGTAGCTGTTGTTGTAAGAGAACTCTGCGTGAGACAAGCAGCTCTCCCAATCCTTCCCATACTTGAGTACACAAGCCCTCGGATGTCCTCCAGGATTTGGTTTACTCTTTTCTCTGCCCCGCCCATCCGTGCATGGGGTGGTAAGCGGTCTTTAATCGAAGTCGGGTGCCAATTGCCTTGTGAAGGCTCTTCCATAACTGAGATACGAACTGGCTTCCTCTATCAGACACGATACTTGCGGGAGCCCCGTGTAACCTCAAGATGTCCTTGATATATAGGTTTGCTAGAGCGTCGGTCTGCTGCCTGTTGCTCACTGGAATGAAGTGGGCCACCTTCGTCAACCTGTCGACTATCACCCAAATAGAATCATGCCCCTTTGGAGAGCGGGGCAGCCTGACTATGAAGTCCATCGATATGATTTCCCACTTCCGGGTTGGCACGTCGAGCGGGTTCAATGAGACCAGCGGGTCTTTGATGCTCGGCCTTGACATGGTTGCATATATCACATCTTGCAACATGTCCCGCAATGTCTGTTTTCATGCCTCTCCACCGGAAGGTCTTCTTGAGATCGTTGTACATCTTGGTGCTTCCCGGGTGTATGCGTAACTTGGAGTCATGCCCTTTCCGACGTAATCTCTTCCCCGTAGCTTCTCGCCTAGGGGTACACGCACACGATCTTTGTACATGATGGTTCCGTGCCCATCTTCTCTGAATTCAGGACACCTGCCTATCCTCATGAGCTCTCGAAACTCTGTGATCTCAGGGCAGGTCTCTTGGGCCTTGTGGATCCTTTCTTCAAGATTGCACTGCACTCTTAGAAAGTTCATCTGACTCCTTGGCACTTCTTCTAGCTGGAGCTTCTCCATCTCACGACATAGCTCAGGAGGGGTGGTACTCGTCGTGAGGTAGTGGCAATAGCACTTGCGGCTCAGCGCGTCTGCGACTACATTAGCCTTCCCCGGATGATAGTGGATCTCCAGGTTGTAGTCCTTGATCAATTCCAGCCATCTTCGCTGTCTCATGTTCAGATCTTCCTGGGTGAAGAAGTATTTTAGGCTTTTGTGATCGGTGTAGATGTCGCACTTGTTGCCAATCAAGTAGTGCCTCCGGATCTTCAAAGCGTGTACAACCTGCCGCAAGCTCAAGATCATGTGTCGGGTAGCGTTGCTCGTGTTGCTTCAAATTTGCCGGGGAGGCATAGCGATCACTTTCCCGCTTTGCATGAGGACACACCCCAAGCCATGGCCGGAAGCATCACAAAGAGATCACGAAGTCCCGACGTATGTCCGGCAAGGCTAGCACGGGGTGGTGGTAAGCTTCTCCTTCAGAACCTGAAAGCTCCTCTCACAATCCGGAGTCCATTCAAACTCATTATTCTTCTTCAAGAGATTGGTCATGGGTCTTGCAATCTTGGAGAAGTTCTTGATGAAGCGGCGGTAGTAGCCCGCTAAACCAAGAAAACTCCGAATGTCGATCACGTTGCATGGTCGCTCCCATGCCTTCACGGCTTCAATCTTGGCCGGATCCACCGCCACTCCCTTCTTCGCGGTAAGCACATGTCCCAAAATGCAACTTCTTCGAGCCGAACTCACATTTGCTGAACTTGGCGTAGAGGTGATTCTGCCTTAGCTTCTCAAGCAATCGTCCTCGAGATGTTTGTTCGTGTTCCTCACCAAGCCGAGTAGACGAGTATGTCATCAATGAACATGACGACGAACTTGTCTAACTTCGTCCCATGAACACCTTGTTCATCATGTTCATGAAGTAGGCCGGGCGTTAGTGAGCCCAAACGACACTACCGTGAACTCATACTTTGCCCGCATCGAGTGACAAAAGCTGTCTTGGGTATATCCTCGGGCCGGATCTTCATCTGGTTGTACCCTGATCGGAGGTCAATCTTGGAGAAGAACTTGGCATTCCCCAACTGATCAAGCAAGTCATCGATCCTTGGAAGAGGGTACTTGTTCTTGATAGTCACGGCATTCAGATTCCTATAGTCTATGCACATCCTCATCGAGCCATCTTTCTTCTTTATGAACAGGATGGGAGATCCCCAAGGGGAAGCACTAGGCCTGATGTACCCCTTGTCGGAAAGCTCCTTAAGCGCTTCTTGAGCTCCTCCAGCTCATCGACCGACATGCGGTAGGGTCGCTTGGCAATCGGACCCGTACCGTGGCGAGGTCGATCACGAACTCAACATCACGATCCGTGGCATTCCCCCTAACTCCTTGGGAAACACATCCGGATACTCACACACTACAGGTACGTTCTCCATGGTTTGGGCCTCTAGGGCACACAGCATGGAGACCGTTTTGCCGTGGTTGGGCTCACACCTGATTACATGACCCTTGGGATGGGTAAACTCTATATACCTGGGTGAGCATGAGATCACCCCTTTGTGCTGGGTTAACCAATCCATCCCCAAGATGACATCTAAACCATTAGAAGGAAGAAGGGTGAGGTTGGCTAGAAAAGGGTGACCCTCGATGTTTATTCTCACTCCCTAACACTTGTGTGTACACCTCAAGTTTCCCAAGGGAGAACTTGTTACAACAGCTCCCCGTCGTGGAGTGACGGGTACGTGATTCTCTCGTGCAAACTTAGATGATATGTATGAGCATGTAGCACCAGAATCAAAAAGCACCGAAGCCTTAGCTCCGTTAACCATGAACATACCGTACACCACGTCGGGGGCGTCCTGGGCGTCCTCTGCTGTGAGGTGGGTCATGCGGCCGCGGGTGGCTCCCGGGGCACTCCTGTGGGGCGTCGCCTGGATGGGCGGCTTCCGTGCTGGAGCCGTTGGTGTAGCAGCAGTCTTCCTGTCGGGGCAATCGAGAATCTTGTGGCCGGGCTTGCCACACCCAAAGCAAGTGTAAGGGATGCCGCCTGTGGGGGTAGACGCGGCAGCCTTCCACGTGCTTGGTGCGGGGGTCTTCCACGCGCTCGTACCCTGAGCAGGGCGGGAGTAGTTGGCGGTGTAGGTACCACCACCCTGGCTCACGGTAGGCGTAGCGCGCTTGGCGGTGCGGGTGTGGAGGTGCGAGGGCAGCCCTCCACGCGACCTCTGTGGAGCGGAGGTGCGGGACGACCCCTCGAAGCGTCTCTTCTTCTTCTCCTTGGATAGGTCAGCCTCCAAGCGATCCTTCTCGATCTCCGTGCACTTGTTCATCATCTCCCCGGAGGGTGTGGCAGTGTGTGCCCGGAGAGAGAAAGCTTGATGCGCGTGTTGAGACCTTTCTTGAAGAAGTACATTTTCTTCTTTTCTGTGTCGGTGTCGCCGGGGGCATACCGCATCATGGAAGTGAAGCGGTTGCCGTACTCCTGGATCTTCAGGGACCCCTGCTGGATGTTGCAGAACTCCTCCACCTTGGCGTCCATCACCCCCTCTGGCACGTGGTACTCGATGAAGGCCTCCTCGAACTCCTCCCATTTGATGTGCGCGGGATCGGCGTGCATGTCGCAGAAGCTGTCCCACCACGCGCGTGCAGCTCCAACGAGCTGGTGCGCGGTGATGGCCACGCACTCCTCGTCCGTGCAGGTAGTGAGGTCGAGGTTCTTCACGATCTCCTTGAGCCAGTCGAGGGCGACGATGGGGTCATCGGAGTTGTCGAAGGTCGGTGGCCTTAGCTTCAGAAAGCCCTCAAGCTTGCGCTGGAAGTCATTGGGTGGACCTCCGTGGCGGCGAAGGGACTCCCTCGGCCGGGGTCTCCAACAGTGGTCTGCGGCCGCATGACCTCAGCCAAGAGCAGGGGCGGCGGCGGAGGTGGAGGCGGCGGTGGTGGTGGAGCGGCGCCTCCGGCCGGTGGTGGGTTAGGGGCAGCACCTCCAAATGTGGTGGGTTAGGTGCAGCACCCCCACCCCAGTGCAGGCCGTGGCACCTCGTTCTCCTCGGGAACGTCCTCCACGACAACCTCGTCCTCCTCGAAGTTGATCGGAACGTGTCCGACGCGGCCGGCGCCACGGCGGCCACGCCCGCGACCACGTCCACGACCTCGAACTGCCGGCATCGGCGTCTGCGGGCGGTTCAACAGGCGGCTAGAGCGGCGGAGGGACATCTGTTAGAGGGGTTGATTACAAATATCACGCTTGCATTAATAATTGAGTGGTTGAGTTGTTAGACAATTAATTTGGAAAACGCTAATAGTACACTCAACCAAAGAAGCATAAAGATCCATAAAGATTGCATAAAATCCAAGCACCCATTACATTCATTTTATTACATGGCGATGTCTCTAGCAGCTACGCTTAGAAGACTCGCGAGAAATGCTCTACTCGCAGGTAGGCTCCAAAAGGGTGACAATTGCTCTATCCTGGGGTAGGTGAGACATGTCTCCGGTGCCACGCAGGGCAAACATGTAAGGATGCTAGCATACACTACTGGTAACATGGGTAGAACACCTAGGTGTCGTAGGGTGGGGTAGCTAGAGAGAGTGGGGTGGAAGGCTCGGGCCCTAGGTGGTGCTGCTCGACTGGTGGAGGTGGTGGTGGTGCAGGGGTGGAAGGCTTGTTGGTATTTTTAAACGCAAACAGAGAAATCCGCAAGCGCACGGATACCGATGTAGCTTTCACCCGGGAGTATTCCGTAGTATCGATTTTCTACGAGGAACGCCAAGTGTACTAATTAAGATTCAAGATCGTCCCAAGGGTAAAGGTAAAAGTATTTTTTAGTGGGTAGAGAGGATGTTTCTAAGATTTCTCTAATTGATCTATAAATCAAATTGACTTCAAAGTCTACTTATTTCGGGACATCGAACACTAGCCACGCATGCATGAGAGGGGGGCTAGGAAGCTCCGACTACGGTCCTACAAACACCAATCCAAACGTGGTGGAATACGCCGGCCGTCGAGCTGCCACCACCGGGCTACCACAACTATACGTAGAACTGGGTGTAATTCTAGGTAATATATAGACTAAGCACCACGCCTAACCTATTAATTACTACTCTAGCGTTGCAAAGACTAGAGCACTTGATGCAAGCGAGAAACTAATAAATGAACTTGAAGTACTAAAATTAAGTAAATAAAGAACTTTGAATAATAATTGAGGCACCTGGAGATTGCTGAGTGACGAACCAGATACTGCAAAAGTACAATGTTGAGGAAGATCCGACAGATCCGGCTCCTCCGCTCTCTCCTCTTCTCTCTCCCTCTTCTAATTACAACTAGATGAACTAGAACTAGAACTAGAAGAACTAGAACTAGATGAACTAGAGGGACACTACAAACCCTAATTTGTGTAGAGAATATGAAGCACCGGGGTGTAGAATGCCTCTTGGGGGGAGCCTTGGGCGTCATTATATAGGCCGAGGTGGAGTAGGGGGGAAAGGCACCGCCACGTCAGCGATCCGCGTCTTCATCTCATGTGCACCGTCGGATCAAACCGACATAAAATCAACGTAGGAATACTTTGATTGGGTTCCAAGGAAGCGTGGGAGGAAGACTCCAGAAGGCGGCGGCCATCGGGCAAATTAGGGGCCCGATCGGCCCCCGTGGTGGGGCCGGCCGGCCCCACCTGCTCTCCTCTGTGGGTCCCGCTGCTTCGGGTGTCTTCTAGACCCTTCCCCGAGCCTCGATCACGATATTTTTCGGTCGCGGATAAGTTTCGTGGTAATTATGCACTATAATCCCCTCTTTTATGCTTTTCCTCGAATAATCCCCGGAAAATATAGAATCACCAAAACTTGTGGAAATTGTCGGTTAAAACCCTAGACTAGTGTGTAATCATGTATCCTTTCATGTCTAGAGTTCTAATAAATATTGACGTTATCCACCGTCAACAAGTTCCCCCACACTTGCTCTTTGCTCGTCCTCGAGTAAAGGTTAAAGATAAAAGTAATCATGATCAAAACATCTTGAGACATATAACTGACATAAAAGCTATTCCAAAACATCACTTACACAGGTGGGATTTTTGGCGTTTGGCTAACATATATCCTTGGGTGGTTGAAAAGTGGAACAGCTCTCGAAGCGAAGTCATCTTCCCAAATTCATATCTCAGCAACTTGGAGTTTTTAAAGTTTTCACAAAAGAAAGGCATAGATCACATACACTCCTCAAATGGTACTCTCAATCGCTCAATGGTATAACTCATTATGTCTTCTCTTCCTATAACTAATAGCTTATGTGGAGCTTAGGGAGGTATATATGTGGTGGCATACTTGTGTTGCATATATTGTAAAGTCAAAACCCGAATCCGAGGAGCGAAATATCATACTCTTAGATAAAGATGTGCATGTGTGTGGATATTTAGTGGATGTATGATGATCCTAATTCTACCATGCTCCCCAAAGATATATCTCTCTTTTGATCTTGAAGACTTGGCCAGAGAACTTGAGCTATCTTATTTATCTCTTTTTTCCTTTTCTTTTAGGGAGGCGGGCATCTAAGTACCCATTGTTTTCATATTTAGGACACTTGTCCATTTTTCAACTCCCTCATTTTTTTTCTCTCTTTTTTTTTCTTATAATAACTTTTGCATAGCTCATGACTCTCTTTTTGGCAACAAAACTTTTGAGAGATAGCAATAAGAACTTGGAGCATTTATCTGGTGGATGGAAACCCTATCAGAGATCTTTTTGGTGTTCTCTCCCAGTGTAGGAGAGAAACATTTTTTGGTGGATCTAAATGGAAGGCATGTTTTGCGCCTACTCCTAGTGTAGGAGTAGTGCATATATATGTGGGTGCAAGTGAATCTTAATCTTGGGAATATGATAAATCTCTCACAAGGATCACAAAGTTTGACCAAACTCAACACAACAACAAGCAGCGTATGTAGAAAGCTTCTATCCTATATATGGCTCTGGTAGGAATTTATCACCACTAAAGAGTATGTGACACTATGGTTTTATAATATTTTATCAAAATGAAATTTCCAAGTGCCTTGAATAGAACAGGTAGGATTTCTAAGCCAGAACAATATCACACTCCACAACAACTTAGTCAATATGATTGTCCTATCAAAATATTTTCCCACTAGCTTAAGTGTATGTATATGGAACAATCTTCATGTAAGCTTTTGTCTCACGAATGTCATCATCTTGTCACTTTTCAAATTTTAATTCTAAGTGTGGATCGTGGTTCTTTTTAATTTGTAAGGTAATGCAGGTGCATAACAAGTGTAAAACTCAAAAAACATATAAATAAGTCATGAAAGATCAAACCGAAGTTTTAGTAGTTGTATGCGCACTCTCCTCCATCGGTTCATGATGAGCTTCAAAGATACGTGTTCACAATGGGGGTTGGCACCTTCCCCACACTTCTTTAAAACTGTACCTGGCTTTTCATTCATAGAGAGAAAATGGTGAAAGTAAAAGGGACTCTTCTAGTGTAGGACACCGAGAGAGTCTAAATTCTAATCTTAGCATTTCACCAATTTTTATTATGAGATAAGAATTTTAGTGAATGATTTCTAAGAACTCGATCACATCAAGTTCTTCAACCATGTTGATTGGTGGCTCAAGATAGACTTTTAAGCGTTGGCCATTTACCTTAAATGTGTTACCTATATCATCTTGAATAGTGATGGCCCCATGAGTTGAAGTGTCGATGACCTTGTACGGTCCATCCCACTTGCTTCGTAGTTTACCATGTCCAAAGAGCTTAACTCTTGAGTTGAAAAGTAGAACCTTATCTCCAGGATTAAACTCCTTATGCTTGATTCTCTTATCGTGCCATCTTTTTGTTCTTTCTTTGTAGATCTTGGAGTTATGATAAGCCTTTTCTCTCCATTCTTCTAGCTCGAGATAGTTGCATTTGACGATTCTTACCGGCTAGGTGGAGATCCATGTTCCACTTCTTAATTGCCCAATGGGCCCCGAATTCTAACTCAATAGGCAAATGGCAGGTCTTTCCATATACAAGCTGATAAGGTGACATGCCAATAGGTGTTTTGTATGCAGTTCGGTATGCCCAAAGTGCATCGGGGGAGTTTGTCCTTCCATCCCTTACCCATTTCATCTACGGTCTTTTGCAAAATATTTTTAATTTGCTTGTTAGATGTTTTTGCTTGACCACTAGTTTGAGGATGGTAGGATGTTGCAATGTTATGACGAACTCCATGATCCGCTAGGTACTTCCTAAAAACTTTATCTATGAAGTGTGATCCTCCATCACTTATAACCATCCGGGGTGTACCAAAGCGAGGAAATATGACTTCGTGGAACATTCTCTTAGCATGATTGAGTCAGCATTTCGACATGGTAGGGCTTCTACCCATTTGGATACATAGTCTACGGCCACTAAGATGTACTCACAGTTTTTGGATTTGGGGAAAGGCCCCATGAAATCAATCCCCCAAACATCAAAGAGTTCAACATGGAGATTGTTTGTGAGTGGCATTGCATTTCGTGAGTTGACGTTCCCATGTTTTTGGCACCTGTGGCATCTCCTGACAAACTCCTTTGTATCTTGATACATTGTTGGCCAGAAAAAGCCACTTTGCCAAATCTTGGCATGTGTCCGAAATGCCCCATAATGCCCTCCATATGGCGAGGCATGGCATCTTTCCATAATTTGGATAGCCTCAGCCATAGGGACACATCTTCTTAGCAATCCATCAGAGCAAACTCGATATAGATAGGGATCATCCCATAGGTGAAGACGACTATCATGGATCAATTTTCTTTTGTCCACACCAGGTGGGACATAGCCTGCTACCATAAAGTTCATGATATTTGCATACCATGGGTCGGAGTTTGATATGGCGAGCAGGGTTTCATCCCTTAGGTGATCATTGATGGGTAACTCATGTGGTTCCTTGTATTGAAGCCTAGACAAGTGGTCGGCTACTGAATTTTCTACTCCTTTCTTATCTCGTATTTCTATGTCAAACTCTTGGAGTAAAAGAATCCATCGAATTAGCCGAGGTTTAGCATCTTTTTTAGTGAGGAGGTACTTGAGAGCAGCATGGTCTGTATAAACAATTACCTTTGCCCCCACCAAGTAAGATCTAAACTTGTCTATAGCAAAGACAACAGCCAACAATTCTTTTTCAGTGGTAGCATAGTTGAGCTGAGGTCCAGACAAGGTTTTGCTAGCATAGGATATAGCATAGTGCTTTTTATCTTTGGTTTGGCCTAAAACGGCTCCAACCGCAAAATTGCTAGCATCACACATGATCTCAAAAGGAAGCTTCCAATCAGGTGGTTGGATAATTGGAGCTGAGATGAGTGCCTTTTTAAGAATTTGAAAGGCTGCATGGCACTCATCAGTGAAGATGAAAGGTACATCTTTAGCCAGGAGACTAGTCAAGGGTCTAGCTATTTGAGAAAAGTCTTTGATGAATCACCTATAGAACCCTGCATGTCCCAGAAAACTATGGATGCCTTTCACATTTGTGGGAGGTGGAAGTTGTTCAATAATTTCAATCTTGGCTCTATCCACCTCTATCCCACGTTCGGACACCTTGTGTCCTAGCACTATCCCTTCTCGAACCATAAAATGACATTTCTCCCAGTTTAGGATTAAGTGCTTTTCTTCACACCGTTGTAAGACTTTGTCCAAATTCTCTAAACAATCATCGAAGGTTTTTCCATAGACGGTAAAGTCATCCATGAATACCTCCATGATATTCTCAATCATATCGGAGAATATAGACATCATGCACCGTTGGAAAGAAGCTGGAGCGTTGCACAACCCGAACGACATTATCGCCGGTATGCGTAAGTTCCATATGGGCATGTGAAAGTAGTCTTACTTTGGTCATCGTGGTGGATTGGGATTTGATGATATCCCGAATACCCATCAAGGAAACAAAAGAAAGAATGATTTGCAAGCCGTTCCAACATTTCATCAATGAAGGGTAACGGAAGTGATCTTTCTTTGTGGCCTTGTTGAGTTTTCGGTAGTCAATGCACATACGCCACCCTAAGTGATGACGTTGAGGGATAAGCTCATTCTTCTCATTTCTAATGACTGTCATTCCTCCTTTCTTTGGCACTACTTGGACCGGGCTAACCCACTCACTATGAGAAACGGGATAAATAATCCCAAATGTGTAAAAGCTTAAGGACCTCTTTTTTAACAACTTCTCGCATGGCATGGTTAAGCCTTCGTTGTGGTTCCCTTGAAGATGTGCAATCAGGATCAATAGGGATGCGATGAGTGCAGAGAACAGGGCTAATGCCTATGAGGTCCTCGAGTGAGTAGCCAATAGCTGGTTTGTGTCTTTCTAAGACAGTGACAAGTTTATGGGTTTCTTCTTGGGAAAGCTTATCACTGATGATGACTGGGGTTTCTCGATTATTGTTGAGAAAGACATACTTTAGGCCAGGAGGTAGAGGTTTTAGCTCGATTGAAGGAGCAGGTGGTTGCTCACTTTTTTTGTCTAGCTCAATAGGCTCGCCAACTCTTCCTCTTCTTGAACAAAGTGTTCATCATCAAGGATTGGTTGGGCCATGTCTTCTAGAGATGCCATTAAAACATCTTCAATAGAATCTTGTTCGGGCTTAGGTTCCACTATTGTGTTGATAGAACGGGCAAGAGGAATATTTATAGTGGAATTCCCAACCTTAAAGTCCAAATGACCTTGTAAAAGTTTCTCTGTAAAAAGTCTTATGATTGGTCTACCAATCAAGACAAGAATCTCCGAGGTGTCATATATGTGAAAATCTAGGCATATCTCGAGTTGTTAATTCTGACAGAACAACCCTTAATACCCCATTGCTCTCAAGAATAGTTCCCGAAGGGATTTGTAACAGCTTTTGTGATGGGATTAAGGATGTGTTGGGATAAAGAATATCAGCTAATGTCTTTGAAATGAGGTTTATCCCAACAGATGGACTATAGTATATTTTTCATAGCGGACCCCCTAATTCGGCATAGAAGAATGGTTGGGGAGAGCGGTGATTCGAGCTACCTCGGGAGATAACTCCGCTTCCGTAAGCCATTCTAACTCATGATTGACGAGAGGCTTTTAATTTGTTTCGTGATAATAGAGCCTTCGTGGCGATCGAGAGGGTTTTAGTGTGTGCCGAGGTCTTGGTTGGACAGGGCAAAATCGAGGTGTTTCCATAATCTTCAAAGATATCTTCCTCGAATTCAAAGGGAAACTCTAAAGGGGATGAATTATCATCCTCTAGTTGGGTTTATATTCCCTTTTTCAGGAGGTTTTTCAACAACCAATTCATGTGATGAATCAAGTGGAATTTCTAATTCGGTTGTTGGTGTTTTCTCTTTTGGCTCGGGGCTTGTCTCAACTTCTTCTTCAGGGGAATTCATCATAGATGCTAGTGTATGGGGTGTTTTCTAGAATTTTGTCAAGGATTGCTTTCCCCTCACTAACGGTTTTATGTGAAAAGGACCCTCCCGAAGAAGTATCGAGAAAAAAGGGCAGCTTCTTTGCTAAGGCCATAATGAAAGTGTTGTAATAGGACATGTTCAGGCATAGATAAATCTAGGCCGGATGCAATTAAATTTGAAAATCTTGCCCAAGCTGCTCCTATAGTTTCCTTCTCTTTTTTGTTGAAAAGTGAGAACTTTAAGACGAAGAGGGATAATCTGTGAAATAGGAAAGAAAGCAAGACAAAATTTGTCTCGAAGTTCCTTCCAATCTCCCTCTACACTCCTAACGGTATGAGCATACCATTGTTTCGCCCTCTCGAAAAGAGAGAGAACGGAAATAACTTCCATTTTAAGGTCTCATGATTCATGCCGAAATATTCAGGCAAGAACACAATTGCTCAAATTCCCGAAGGTGAATGTATGGATTTTCGTCTTCTTTTCCGGAGAAGATTTGCTCCTGAACCATAGCTATGAAAGCGAGGGCGAATTTGAAAGCCATCCGTAAGTATAGGATGTGATGATGGTGGAGGCTCTAACAATTCACCCTTTGGAGCGGAAAATTGGTAGATGGGTATGGAATCCATGTGGAGGTAAAGATGAAGATAAGGGTGAAAAAGGAAAAAAGGATAAACGGACGAACTTGGTTCGAAACTAGCACGCCTACCGTTCCCGACAACGGCGCCCGAAAAGCTTGTTGGTATTTTTAAACGCAAAAGCAGAGAAAATCCGCAGCGCGCACGGATACCGATGTAGCTTTCACCCGGGAGTATTCAGTACCGATTTTCCACGAGGAACGCGAAGTGTACTAATTAAGATTCAAGATCGTCCAAGGGTAAAGGTAAAAGTATTTTTAGTGGGTAGAGAGGATGTTTCTAAGATTTCTCTAATTGATCTATAAATCAAATTGACTTCAAAGTCTACTTATTTTGGGACATCGAACACTAGCCACGCAGATGATGAGAGGGGGCTAGGAAGCTCCGACTACGGTCCTACAAACACCAATCCAAACGTGGTGGAATACGTCGGCCGTCGTGGGCTGTCACCACACAGGGCTACCACAACTATACGTAGAACCGGGTGTAATTCTAGGTAATATATAGACTAAGCACCACGCCTAACCTATTAATTACTACTCTAGCGTTGCAAAGACTAGAGCACTTGATGCAAGCGAGAAACTAATAAATGAACTTGAAGTACTAAAATTAAGTAAATAAAGAACTTTGAATAATAATTGAGGCACCTGGAGATTGCTGAGTGACGAACCAGATACTGCAAAAGTACAATGTTGAGGAAGATCCGACAGATCCGGCTCCTCCTCCGCTCTCTCCTCTTCTCTCTCCCTCTTCTAATTACAACTAGATGAACTAGAACTAGAACTAGAAGAACTAGAACTAGATGAACTAGAGGGACACTACAAACCCTAATTTGTGTAGAGAAAATGAAGCACCGGGGTGTAGAATGCCTCTTGGGGGGAGCCTTGGGCGTCATTATATAGGCCGAGGTGGAGTAGGGGGAAAAGCACCGCCACGTCAGCGATCCGCGTCTTCATCTCATGTGCACCGTCGGATCAAACCGACCTAAAATCAACGTAGGAATACTTTGATTGGGTTCCAAGGAAGCGTGGGAGGAAGACTCCAGAAGGCGGCGGCCATCGGGCAAATTAGGGCGCCGACCCGGCCCCGGCCGGCCGGCCCCACCCCACTCTCCTCTCTGCGGGTCCCGCTGCTTCGGTGTCTTCTAGACCCTTCCCGAGCCTCGATCACGATATTTTCGGCCGCGGATAAGTTTCGTGGTAATTATGCACTATAATCCCCTCTTTTATGCTTTTCTGGAATAATCCCTGGAAAATATAGAATCACCAAAACTTGTGGAAATTGTCAGTTAAAACCCTAGACTAGTGTGTAATCATGTATCCTTTCATGTCTAGAGTTCTAATAAATATTGACGTTATCCACCGTCAACAAGGCTCAACAGGCCAGAACAACCTGTTGGTGAAGGTGACCGCAGACTCCATCTGTGGAGTCCCGGCAGGAGCAGGCAGGTGGCTGGTGTCGGTGGCCCTTAGGTTGAGCCGGGTCCTGTGCGGGCGGAAGTCCTCGACGAAGGGCGGGCGGCGGTACACGGCGGGCACAGCCTGCTGAAGCTGGTGGTACTCATCGACGCGCCGCTTGTCCGACCTCCTCCAGGCCTTCTCCACGCGACGGAGCCGGTCGTGGGCGATGCGCTCGTTCTTCATGAGCTGCACCTGGTGGAGAACGTTGTTCCATGCGTAGTCGGCCTCCTGGGCCATCACCTTCTTCCCCCAGTTGATGTCGTTCAGAAGCCCCAGATAGCGGAGGTTGAAGTTCCTGGTGGCGTCCTCACGCTCCCTGAGGGCCTCCGTAGTACGGGCCAAGGTACTCTCGAGCTCGAGGACGCGCCCGTCCGTGTATAGTGGTTGCGGAGCCCGGTCTCCAACCTGGTCTCGGAGGTTGGCGATCTCTGCCTGAGTCGCCGTTCTCCTTCTCGAGCATGGCCTCCTTGGAGCGGCGGCTCTCTCCCCCCACCTGAGCTCATCTCGCAGCGAAAGCTTCGTCCCGCTCCATCCCGGCGACGATGTCGCTCGGTCTTGAGCGAAGCTCCTGTACCGGCGGTTCTCGGCCTCTAAGGTCGTTATGTAACGATCCCGGGCGAGAGCGTAGCTGGAGGTCACGCCCAAAGATGCGGACCAGCCTGGGTCCGACCGCTCGATGACGCCGGTGAGCCTCGGCAGGGTCGGAGCGCCGAGTCGGTGTCGAAGTCCCCGGTAGCATGCGTAAGGGGCCGTGCGCAAGGAGTCGACGGGAGTTGCGGCACACGGTACGGAGGGCCGTGGCGCCGCAACGGACCGAACGCACATGTCAACGGTGGTGTCGACCTCCAGCTCCGTGAAACCACGGATGTGCGGCCAGCTCACTCGGCGGCACCTCGATGGAGATGGCAACGATGCCCCTCTCCCCGCGGATGACGTCTTTGGACCTGCTCGGGGATTAACCCCCGAGGTCCGGTAGCACCTCGCGTAGCGACTTGGCGAACCCACCGTAGTGCATCCCGTTGGTCCTCAACTCGTTCGGGCGTCTCCATAGCTGCATTGGTAAAAGGGCAACTTTTAGGTTTAGAGTATAATATAAGCCATGCATAAAAAGATGCAAGGTCGGTAAATATAACCGAAGACAAAGAATTCACCCTAATCTATCGGCCATTTCTAGGGGTCTCGTCCTATGGGCAAGTATGGCTCTTGATACCAACTAAAACAACCCGCTTTTCCTCGAAGGGAAAAGTCACAGTTTTCGTACAATAATGCAATGGCCTCGAAGGGCTCATCGCCATCATTGACAAATCAGCGGTCCAAAGTGCGCATACAGCGGAATAATTAACTTAGAGAGTACAAGTAGTAGGATTTAAGTACTTTATTACATCGCCTTCAAGGCGGAATCACACTCACACACACACACGAAAAAGCATAAGGTAGGTAGAAGCGGATCGACACGTCATCCACTTGCGCGTAGCACGAGACTCCTACTCCTCCTCGTCGTCCTCGTCGGTCTCCCACTCGATGTTCTCCCCTGAACCACAATGTATCAGTACGATTTGTACTGGCCACTAATCCCACCCATATGAATGAAGCTTGCTATGTGGTAAGTGGATGTGAGGGTAATCAAAAGTCCTAATTGAGGCTCTGGGTTTCCTATGCATTAACATAATTAAATAGTATTTGTCAAGTTTTAACCCATTTATATCCATAAACCCCCCATCCATCCCATCCATAATCATCCACACATCACACCTCACTCTCACTCAAGTCGGTGAGGAGGACTCCCGCTCCTTCTCGCCTCAACGGCCCAAGGCCGAAAACCACCACACCCAGGGGAAGAGAAGAGAAAAGGACTCCGCTCACTAGTCATGAGGGGGTGGAAACATAGGAATGTCTGTAACCGTGGACACGGCTATACGTATAGATCGATCAACTCTGCAGTGTGTACACTGAACCACAAGATCACCATCATCGGCGATACGCCTCGCCTAGGCCGATACCGAAGCTGCCGCCTAACGGGCCCACCGCCATCCTACCACTCAGCTACTGGGCACCCCGGAGTCCACCGGCACGACGCCGAGATCGTGAGACCTGGCGCCGGATCCCAGGGGGGCACCACGCTGTCTCAGGAGGGTGTGGGTCTTGACACCCGTACCTCCCCTACACTATCACCCCGACAACCTAGTAGTAATGGCGGGGGCCAGCTAACCGTCAAGTCATTTCCCGCCCATCGAGAACGAGTGGTGTGCACGAGTGGTCCTATGAACCGTTCTCACAACATACCGGTCCTTAGGGGTGCCTAGACAGGATATCTTCACGGGGGCCCATTGCCCCGTGCCTCAACGGCACACCTCCCGTTTCGATTCGTACCACAAAGGCACTCCTCCCGAAACCTTCTTTCAACACATATACCCGCCACAGGTACTCTCATGTGGGGAATGCCCGAATCACACTCCCCCGCATGGCTCGTCCTCATGACTTGCCCTAAATCCTGCCCAGTCGACACAACCCTCACCACACACCCAAGACTCACGCCGAGATCTCTCCCAAAAACCCGGTTTCCATAACCTCGGCACCCTGTGCCTTAGCCACTCACAGTCATAATACATCAACAGTAGTGATAGAAGTAAGTGAGTAGCATCAAGAAAAAACATGATAAGCGCGAGTCTAGTCCTAGCAGCGGGTATGCAGGGGATTGGTTTCGACAAGGCATAGGCTGAATCAAACAATCTACCATGCATCCTATCAACAACAGCAAGCACATATAATAGAGCGCTAGCATTTCTAGTTATTGCATGTCTAGATAGGAGCTAAGAGGTTGGGTGGGACGTGGCACCTGCGGTCGGATCGTCTCCCAGATCCTCGGTGTACTCGTAGTCATCTCCTTCCTCAGTCTGCGGCTCCTCCGTCTCTGAAAAGCGTGACATAGTACCGCGTTTAGCGGCTCCTATAGGGGTGCACAAAGAAGCAACTGAAATCCAGAAGAAGCAAATGCACTCATGGATAAGCCTATGACCTAGAGCTCATTTTTAGAAAAATTTGGACACTGGTTTCATATTTTTCGGACTTACAATGGATTTTCTATGATTTTCCAAAGGTTTAAATCAAATCTGAAAAAGAGAAATTCATTTTATTATTTCAGAAAATAGGTGACACGTGGCAGACTGTGATTGGCCGCCACTGACTGGTGGGGCCAGGTCAACGGTCAGCGTTGACCGGTCAACGGTCAACGCCGGCCGGGCTCGGACCGGGCCTAGGTGGGCCGGATCGGGGCGGGTTGGGCCGGCCGGCCGGACACGTGTCAAGCAAGGAGGGGGCGGCCACGTGGCAGGCCCGGGCCTCCACCGGGCTGCGGTGTCTTGCGGGCTGGTGCACCGTGGACCGAGGCCGGTGCACCGTGAACCCCCGTTGGTTCACGGGTGGACCACGCCCACCCTCTCGCTTCCCCTCTCGGTCCACCGCGAGCCGAGCTCACCAAGCTCGCGGGGCTTTGCTTCTTCCCCCAACTCCCCGCCGAACGGCACCACCGGGCGATGAACTCACCGGGCGCTGTTCCCCGGTGGTCCTCTGCGAGTGCTAGGGGGCTCGACGGCCTCCCGGATCTCGGCGCATGCAGCCATGGGCGAAAAGGGGTGTCTTGGTCTACCGGGCGGCCGGCAAATGGGCCGTGGCGGCTCATGCGGCGGCGACGCCGTGAGGCGACGGCCCGTGGCGGCTTCATAAGGGCGGCGTGGCTGCAGGGCGACGGCGTGCGGGCGTGTGGCGGCACGGAGGGGGGTAGTGCGGAGTGTTCCTAGGGTGCTCGGTGGCTCGGGGCTCGCGACCAAAGCGGCAGAGGAGGCTCCCCCATGGCTGATCATATGTGGTGGCGCCGGCGGCCCTCGGTGGCGGCGCATGGCGCTGGTGCGGCGCTTGGGCAAAAAGGCTTCCTTTTCCCGCAATTGAGGCCGGCGCGCGGTTGAAGGCGCCGCCGACGACCATTAGGCACGACGGGGTCCGTTCCCACGCTGCGGCCGACGGAGCTCCGTGACCTTCGGCGGCCGCGGGCGAGGTTCAAGGGGCTGGGCTTTTCAGCTAGACAAATAGGCGGCCGGTGCGGCGGCGAGGCAAAGCTCGCCAATTTCATCGGTTTCTACGACGAGCGGAGCGAGGCGGAACGACCGCGCCACGGCGGCGCCTCGCCCGCGACGGCGTGCAGGTCGCGAGCCGCCGAGCGTGTTCGCGGCGCTGCGGCGCGTCGGCGCCGCTGGTGCTCCAAGGCCGCCGAGCCACCTGTGGGGCTTTCATGGGCAAAAGGCCCTGGGTCTGGGGTGAAACGCAGCGCGGCGGTGGAGGTGGGTGCTCACCGCCGGTGTCGGCGTAGAGAGGATAGTGGTGCGGGGAGAGGCGCTACCGTGATGAGTCGACGCCGTGCCGCGCCGAAGCCGCCGCGTGACGTAGCCGATCGGGCGGCGTCGTCCTCCTCGGGCCCGGCGTGGTGAAGCAGGGGCCCCGGCGGCGGCTCAAGGCGTGGCCGCCCCGGGACCTCCTTCTCCTACACGGCCCTCCTCTCTCGAGTTGGTTGCGGTTGAGTGTGAAATGCCACCAGGCGCGACACGGGCGGATGGGGTGCTAGGGCACCGATGGGTGCCCCTTTTATAGGTGGGCGGCGATCATGGCGACGGCGGACGGTCGGGCAAAGGCTAGGGGGTACATGGAGGCCATCTAGCGGCTCGGGCTAGACCTAGGGTTCGGGGAGGTGTACGCGGCGTCCGGGCGTCTCCAATTTGGAACGGCGCCGTGGGAAAAAGGAAGAAGAGCGGGGCGGCCTGCGATAGCGTCACCGCGGCGGGGTCCATGCCAGGCGAGCTCGTCTTGTCGCGGAGCGGTGCCTCGGCGTGGGAAGGGTGGTTGTGGCACCCATCCGCTCTCCCGCCAACGGGCCGGGACGCGACGGCCGCGGGAGCACGGCGGGGGCTGCTCCTCCGCTTTTGCCGAAAAGCGAGGGGGCGCCGGGAGGTGGGGATGACATGCGGGTCCCCGGCCCGCTTGCCAGCCCACCGCGTGAGAGGGAGGCGGGCGCGGGCGGCCGGGCCGTTGGGCCGCGTGTGAAAGAAGAAGGGCGCGGGCGCTAGTTGGGCCGCTTTCCGGGCAGAGCTAAGGCGGGCGGCAGAGAAGGGGAAGGGGTCGACTGGCGGGTTTGCTGGGCCGCGATGCCGGGCTCCTGATGGCAGGCCGAGAAAAAAGAGGGAAGGGGTGTAGGACTGGTCGAGCTGGGCCTTGGCAGGCCGGCTGGCTTGCTGGACTCCTTTTCTCCCTTCTCCAAAACCTATTTTCTTTTCCTGTTTTTCTATTTTGGCTAGCTACTAGGTTTACACATATATACATATACATATACCTTGCTGGTGGGGTCCACCTAAGGTAGCCTAGGGTTTGGTCAAGGGTGGGCCCCACTTGGTTGCACACATGTCACCAACAACATTTATTAAGTGGAAGTTGAGCATCACATGAAATCCCGAAATGAAATCCAAATCACATGGTATAATTTAGAGAAAGGTAAAATGCATATGCCACTAGACTGAGTATTGGTGCTAATGCAATTTACTAAGGAGAGTTTACCTACATGACACTCACCAAGCATAGGTTAGTTTTCGAAAAGGTTTTTGAAAGTTGGGATTTTTGGGTGTTGGGTTTAACAGGGATGTTACAGACAGGATGAGGACAAACTTAGGTTCTACAGGTTCGTACGAAAGAATATCCGCACGCGATGGGAGTATACGCAAATATACGTAGGAAGAGTGTAGAAGGATAAGGGAATGAGAGTAGGGACGAGAGGGGGCAGGGGGGTGCCGCCCGGCCCCACCAGGGGCCCCGTCGGGGTGCCCTTGCTCGTGGTGCCTTCGGACTCTAACTACTTCTTATTAGTTGCGTTGCGCGATAGTTTTTCGTACTGGAAAATAACAGAGCTTAATAAATTGGTAATTGGATAAAATCCAACCCATCAACTATTCCTGAATCAAATGGCTCTAGAAAAAGTTTAAGTCGGTGTCCATTTACCTTGAATAACGTACCTTCGTCTGATTGTAAAGTTACCGCTCCATGTGGTGATGAATTCACAACAGTAAATGGTCCTTCCCATTTGCTGCGCAATTTTTCAAGCCCGAATAATTTAAAACTGGAATTAAAAAGTAATACCTTATCTCCTAGTGCAAACTTCTTCTTAATCCTCTTATCATGCCAACTTTTTGTCCATTCTTTATAGATCTTCGAATTATGATAGGCTTTCTCTCTCCATTCTTCTAATTCTGATAATTGCATTTTTCTCTTCTCTCCAGCGGCTTCCAGATCCATGTTCCATCTCTTGATAGCCCAGTGAGCTTTATGTTCTAATTCTACAGGTAAATGGCAGGTTTTACCATATACCAATTGATATGGTAACATACCTAAAGGTGTCTTGTAAGTTGTACGGTATGCCCATAGTGCGTCCGGTAACCGATCCTTGCATACAGTTCCCATCTCATTTACTGTTTTCTGAAGAATATTTTAGATTTGTTTATTTGATGTTTCTGCTTGGCCACTTGTCTGAGGATGATATGGAGTAGCGACATTATGTCGTATTCCATTAGCTTGTAAGTATAAGTGAAACTTCTTGTCAGTGAAATGTGTTCCTCCGTCACTTATAACCATCCTTGGTGTCCCAAATCTTGGAAATATAACCTCTTCGAACATCTTCTTTGAGTGTTTTGAATCAGCATTCTTGCATGGCATAGCTTTTACCCACTTGGATACATAATCAACTGCCACAAAAAATGTACTCATAATTCCTTGATTTTATAAATGGTCCCATGTAATCAATTCCCCAGGCATCAAAGAGCTCTATCTGAAGATTATTGGTGAGTGGCATAACATCTCTAGCATTAATATTCCCATGCATCTGACACGACCCACATCTTCGGATGAAACCTTTAGTGTCTTCATACATGGTTGGCCAAAAGAAACCACTCTGCCAGATTTTTGCATGAGTGCGGAATGCTCCATAATGACCTCCATATGGTGATGAAAGGCATTTCTGAATGACCTGCATGCCTTCTTCCACTGGTACACATCTTTTGAGTAGCCCATTTGAACAAACCCTAAAGAGGTATGGTGGATCCCATATGTGGAGACGACTTTCATAAATAAGCTTCTTTTTATTTTCTCCTGGTGGTACGTAACCTGCAACCATAAAGTTGACAATATTCACGTACCAAGGGTCTGATTTGGTCACCTTAAACAACATGTCATCTCTTAATGAGTCATTGATTGGTAGTTCCAGAGGTTCTTTAAAATGCATCCTAGACAAATGATCGGCAATAGGGTTTTCTATTCCTTTTCTATCTTTTATTTCCAAATCAAATTTTTGAAGCAATAAGATCCATCTTATCAAGCGCGATTTAGCATCTTTCTTAGTGAGCGATATTTAAGAGCGGCATGATCAAGTATAAACAATTATTTTAGCTCCAACTAAGTAAGACCTAAATTTATCAATAGCAAAAACGACAGCTAAGAGTTCTTTTTCAGTTGTTGCACGCTTTAATTGTGCTTCTGTTATAGTTTTGCTAGCATAAGCAATAGCATGATGCGTTTTATCTTTTGTTTGTCCTAAAACTGCTCCTACAAAGATAATCACTAGCATCACACATAATTTTAAAAGGTAAGGACCAATCAGGAGGTTGAATGATTGGTGCTGATATAAGTGCTTTCTTAAGAATATAAAAAGATTCTAAGCATTCATCATCAAATTCAAAAGGTACATCCTTAGCTAACAATCTAGTCATTGGCCTAGCAATATGAGAAAAATTTCTTATAAATCTACGATAAAAACCACAATGACCAAGAAAGCTTCGATTCCTTTTTATATTAATAGGTGGAGGTAGTTGTTCAATCACTTCAATTTTAGCTTTATCTACCTCTATACCTCTTTTCGACACTAGGTGTCCTAACACTATTCCTTCTCTAACCATAAAATAATATTTTCCCAATTGAGGACTAAGTGCTTTTTTTTCACATCTTTGTAAAACCTTATCTAGATTTTCTAGACAATCTTCAAAAGTTTTTCCATAAATTGAAAAATCATCCATAAAAACTTCCATAATTTCTTCTATCATATCGAAAAATATAGACATCATGCATCTTTGAAAAGAAGCTGGTGCATTACATAATCTAAATGACATTCTATGATAAGCATAAGTTCCATAAGGACATGTAAACGTGGTTTTGGTTTGATCATCGGGGTGGATAGGGATTTGGTGGTATCCTGAATAACCATCAAGGAAACAAAAGAAAAAATGATTGGCTAAGCGCTCCAACATCTCATTAATGAAAGATAGCGGAAAATGGTCTTTCTTTGTTGCTTTATTAAGTTTTATGTAATCTATGCACATTCGCCATCCAATGACAGTTCTTTGGGGTATTAATTCATTCTTATTATTTTGGACGACGATCATTCCTTCCCCCTTTTTGGGTACAACTTGCACAGGGCTTACCCACTCACTATGCGGTATAGGATAAATAATTCCTGCATGTAAAAGTTTTAAGACCTCTTTCTTCACAACTTCTCTCATCGTATTTTGGAGTCTATGTTGAGGCTTTCTTGAAGGTGTAATTTCAGGATTAGTTGGTATACGATGAGTGCACAGATGGGGCTGATCCCTTTAAGGTCTTGGAGTGAATAACTAAAAGCAAAGACGATATTTTTCTAAAAACAGTTATTAATCTATAAGATTCTTCATCGAGAGTTTATCACTTATAATCACATGATAACTTTGATCATTATTCAGAAAAACATACTTAAGACCGAAGGTAGTGGTTTAAGCTCAATAGGAGGTTTAGGTGGCTCTAGTAATTCATCAAGAGGTTCAAGGTCAATAGAGTCCTCCTTCTCTTCATTAATGAAGAACTGAGTATCATCTTCTAAATTAGGTTCAATAAATTTATCAAATTCCATAGCCTTAACCTCTTCTATTGGATATACTTTAGGAAGGGGTTTTGCTTTAACTTTTACTGAATGAGTTATAGGTATCGAGCAACTAAATCCTTTCCCAAATTTAACGTTTAATTTACCATTGCAACCTTCTTGAAGAAGATTTATTATCGGTAGTCCAATCATTACATCGAAATCTCAAACATCAAAAATATAAAAATTTAGCAAAATTCAGAAATCATTAATAATAATAGAAAGTGCACATAAAACTCCTAAGCCAGGAATAATATGTCCCGAATGGTTTTTTAATAATTTATTTATAGGAATTAATGGTATATCTTTTAAGAATTCTTTAGCAAATGTATAAGATATAACGTTGACTCCTACAACTAGGTCATATAAAACATCAAAAGGATATGTATCTAGTTGCAATTTTATAGTGACAATGGGGGAGAATTAAGGTGAATTACTTCATGAGACTGCTCAGATTCTATCAACCACCGATCACCTAAAACAAAAATTAATTCTCTTGTTACTTCTCTAAGAAATTTTAAATCATCGGGATGTGAAAGATTTGAATTAAAATTCCTAGATTGTTGAGGTTAAATAATCTTACGATAAAATGTAGTATTCCCATAATCATCAAAAGTTCATCCTTAATTTCAAACATCCATTCAGAAATTGGAGTTATCTCCTTCTCATTAGCTAGTTCAGGTGCTAAGTCAACTACAGGTTGAGATAAATTAGACAAAAGTTCATTTTCAGCTAATAGAGATTCTTCTTTTAACAACTCTTCTTTTTCTTCGGGAAGGTCATTTAAGATATTAGTAAGAATAGTTTTAGCATGATCAGCAGTAATATGCATAAATGCTCCACCCACAGCCCAAATTAAGGTATTCCTTATTTTGTCATTAAGGTCTAAAAAGAAATGTTGCAAAAGCATAGGTTCTAGTAAAGCAAGATTAGGTCCAGAATTCACAAAGCCATTAAAACGATCCCAAGCCTTGCCTAGCGATTCATTATCTAATTGTTTAAATCCTATAATTTCAAAACGAAGATTAGCGACTTCTTCTATAGAGAAAAAAATTTAAGATAAAAGTTTTTTTTCGTAATACTTCCCAATCTCCTTGACTCTCCCAACATGGCGATTATACCATTTCTTAGCTCGTCCGTTAATGAAAATAGAAAGAGTTTCCATTGTAAAGTATCATCGACCATGCCCTTAATATTTAGACATGAACATGTTTGCTCAAAATCGGTTAAATGGGAATAGGGGTTTTCGCTAGAATTACTAGAAAAATTATGTTCCTGAACTAATTTAATTAATTCCGGGTGTAGCTCATAGCCAGATGATGCAATAGGCTTAGATGATTCTTTTGGCTGGAGGTACGATCCCGATGGTGCTCCGTATTGATGTAAAAGTTGAGATTCGTGTTCCATATATAATATTTTTTTATTTTTTATTTTAAGATAAAAGGATAATAATAGATTAAGATAAACTAAAGTCAAAATCAGCGAATCGTTCCCCGGCAATGGCGCCAGAAATGCTTGTTGGTACAAATTAACTGCACCCTATATTGTAATTATTATCAGATTATCCGCAAGCGCACAGATATATACTGATCAGCACTTCACCAAGATCAACCCGGTTTTAATATCGAACACAAAGGAATAGCAGTGATTTATGACTAAGTCTATAACTCTTAATCTAAAGGGGCACAAACAATCTAGAAAATATTGAGAATGAGGAAATAGCTAATAACTTCTAGTTCCGACAACCGGTAAGCTTTGCATAATATCGTTCTAACAGGGCAAGTAACCTGAATAAGAGCTGAAATCAGAGTTCTCTCTTACCAAGCACCTATAAGCCTATCAATCCTATCAACGGGAAGTGGACTACAGAGGATTCAACGAAGCTATAAAGTCACCTTCGCGAGCTACCACTATCCGGCTAATCAGGGGACATCTACAAGCAATCATAGCCCAGACACCACGTCTACACTACGAATCACTACTTCGACCTAGGAGCTATCAAGATCAAAGTACTCAATATGAGTTGCAAACTTAAGAATGAATAAGAACAATTGCTTACTTAAATCAGAATGGTGAATATAAAAGTACCTCAGAACGCAGCTCTGGGCGAGGGAGCTGAATCCAGACGAATACAGCTACGAAGAAGCTCCGATAGGCCAGGACTCCTCCGAATCTCTACTCCTCTACTCTATCTCTCTAATCTCTATCTTGATTGCTAGCCTAGATCCGATAGGCCGGGACTCCTCCGAATCTCTACTCCTCTACTCTATCTCTCTAATCTCTATCTTGATTGCTAGCCTAGATCTATTGGATATCTATCTAATGCTTAGGCTCTTCAGCTCTTGATCTGGCCTCCCTTCTGAGGGGGGTCTAGCCCATTATTTATAGCCCGTTGGGATGAATGCGCGCCGTTGGATCAAACCGACTTAACAAGGGGCTGAGATGACTCCTCGAAGGCAGTGGAGGAAGCTTCCAGAAGGGGAGCAAACCCTAGCGCGGGGCCGCTCGGCTGGGGAGGTGGGGCCGGCCGGCCCCACCGGGCTCCACTGCCGGTCCCGTTGCTTGGTGTCTTCTAGGTCCTTCCCACGTCCCCGTTGGCGATATTTTTTTCGTCGCGGTTAAGTTTTGTGATAATTATGCACTTTAATCCCTCTTTTAAGCTTTTCTGGATAATTCCCTGAAAAATATACAATTCACCAAAACTTGTGGAAATTATTAGTAATAACCCTATTCTAGTAGATATTCATGCATGACATAGGGATAATTGATAATAAAGATTATACATTAATAGGTGTCAATAGTGTCCCTTCCGGCATACAGCTCGATAGCGTTGTCAGTCAAGACGGCATACGTCCCAACCCAGAGAAAGTAAAAATCGTGCTGGATATGAAGCCTCCAAACTGCGTAAAAGATATCCAAAAGCTAACAGGATGCATGGCTGCCTTAAGTAGGTATATATCCTGACTCGGTGACAAAGGTCTCCCTTTTTTTCTGACTTTTGAGGGCAAAGGAGAAATTCGTGTGGTCGAACGAAGCTGGTGCTGCCTTCAACGAGCTCAAGAGATACCTATCCACACCACCCGTCCTCACAGCTCCTACAGGAGACGAGCAGCTGCTGCTCTACATCGCTGCCACTGACAGGGTGATCAGCACCGTCTTAGTGGTTGAACGCAGCAAACCCAAGTGCGTCTATCCTGTCCAGCTGCCAATTTACTACATCAGCGAAGTGCTCAACGAGACCAAGCAGTGGTACCCATATATCCAAAAGCTCCTCTATGCGATACTGATCACTAAAAGGAAGGTCCTGCATTACTTCCAGCAGTATAGCATTACTGTTGTCAGTGAGCACGCGCTCGGCGACATCCTGCGCAACAAAGACGCTACGGGCAGGATAGTCAAGTGGGCAATCGAGCTCGGCCCTTTCGAGCTTGGGTTCCGCAGTCACACCACTATCAAATCTCAGGCACTGGCTGACTTTCTGGTCGAATGGACAGACATGACGCTACCCGTATCTGATATGGTTGAGGAACAATGGAAGATGTACTTTGACGGCTCTTTAAACATAGGCGGTGCAGGCGCGGGAGTTTTCTTCATAGCGCCCTCTGGAGGTAGGCTGCGATACATCTTACGTATTCACTTTAAAGCATCTAACAATGCCGTCGAATATGAAGCTGCACTGCATGGTCTTCGCATTGCTATCGAGCTAGGCGTCAAGCGACTCCTTGTTTATGGCGATTCAGCCCTGGTCATTAACCAGGTCAACAAGGACTGGGACTGCACCAACAAGAAGATGGATGCCTATGTGGCCGTGATCCGCAAACTTGAAGACAAATTCTGTGGCCTTGAATTTATCCACGTTCCACGAACAGAAAATCAAGCAGCTGATAAATTGTCCAAATTAGGGTCATCTCGAGCAGAAGTTCATCATGGAGTCTTTGTCCAAGATCTGATCACGCCTCCATCCATGAGGAGAAGCTGGTGGCACGACAAGAGGCTACCGAGCAGTTGACCCCAGCAACAGCCGCCGCGCAGCCACTACCAGAACAGGGGACTGCTACCCATCTAGTAGCCCCGGTTAGGGAATGTGTCGACCAGTCTCCAGGACCGGACGACCACTCGGAGCCCAATAATGAGCCCGAACTCGATGATGGTGCAACTGATCTGTCGGTTGAACAGCTGGAGGCTCTTCCATCACATTGGAGAACACCCTTCATCCACTACCTGATTAACAAAGCGGTACCAGATGACAAAACCGAAGCGGAGCGCCTCGTTCGTCGAAGTCGCCATTATATACTGGTCGATGGCCAGCTCATGCACAAAAATGCTAAAGCTGAAATACTCTAGAAATGTATCACACCAAAGGATGGCCTCACATTATTGGACAAAATCCAATCCGGCACGTGCGGCAACCATGCAGCATCAAGGACAGTGGTCGACAAAGCCTTCTGAGCTGGGTTCTACTGGCCCAGCACCGTGGCCGACGCCGAGCACTTGGTTCGACACTACAAAAATTGTCAGTTCTTCACCAAGCAGATTCATGTCCCTGCACATGAACTCCAGACGATCCCAGTTTCTTGGCCTTTTTCATGCTGGAGACTCGACATGATTGGGCCCTTTAAAATAGCCCCAGGTGATTTTAAGTATGTTTATGTCCTCATAGACAAATTTTTCAAGTGGATCGAGTATAAGCCCTTGGTTAAGGCAACTGTGAAGAAGGCTGCTGAACTGCTTGACGATGTTATCCACTGTTTTGACATTCCAAACAGCATAATCACCAACCTCGGCAGCACGTTCACAGGAAGTCATTTCTAGGATTTCTGTGATGACTTGTCTATTCAAGTCAAGTACGTGTCTGTGGCTCACCCAATGGCCAATGGCTAGGTCGAGCATGCCAACGGCATGATCATTGATGCCCTGCATAAGCGCTTGTTCCGCGAAGACGACTTGTACCCAGGGCGATGGTTAAAAGAATTACCCGTGGTGATCTAGAGATTATGCACCCAGCCCTATCGTAGCACTGGTGTTTCCCCATACTTCATGATATTTGGTTCTGAGGCCGTCCTACCCACCGAGGTCGCTCACCAATCTCCTAGGATCGAGTACTTCGACGAAGACGCTTTGGATGAAGCACGGGAGCTTGACATCAACGCTCCGGAAGAACGACGCCTTGACACCTGCGTTTAGAACGCTCGGTACTTGGCTATATGTGTCGTTACTACAATCGCAACATGAGAGATCGCTTTTTCGTGGTCGGAGACCTGGTACTCCGACGCAAACAGAAGACGGAAGGCCTGCATAAGCTGTCCTCTCACTGGGAGGGGCCATTCATGATAAAGGCAGTTACTAGGCCTACCTTTTATAGGCTCTGCACTTTAGATGGCATCGATGTACCCAGCTCCTGGCATATTGAACGGCTTATAAGATTCTACCCTTGATAGACAGCATAGAATAAGATATGTACCCTTCTTCCTTTGTATTCAGTTATTAAGATTAATAAAGTTTGGTTCATAGTCAACATCTTCTGCAAATGTTTTATCCATACAACTTATTTTTTCATAAGCTGTACAGTCTAACGCTCCGACAGGAATAATCAGAAAATGCACTGTCTCTAGTTCCTCCGATTACGTGTTACGGCTCCGAGCCACAGAACGCAGGAGATACTAGCAGTCGCTCTCTAACGGTATTAGGGCCCTAAGCGTTCCGGCACCGTGCTGTTCCTCGGAGGTCACCTAGTCACCTAACGAGCTGATTCGCTTCAAAGGATGCTACACGATTACACGCATATAAACTTTCTAAAAACCAAATGAGTTTCATACTCATTTACCATATCTTGGTTCAATACCTAGTATGACACTTGTTACAGTTTCATATTTTTAATTCTTGTTTATTTGTTTTGTATAGCTCCTGGTATTACCAACCTCGTGTATTGCAGTTACAAGTTTCTAGCTCTATTTTAGGCAATAGTATTCTGAATACTGACCACCGTACAACGAGTTGCCACATACTGATAATTCCAACTAAAGCTGTTAGTGCTTGGTACAAGCCGAGCAAAATGAGCAAGTGTTTATGTACAACACAACAGTTTTACAACAAAATACAAGTGGAGGCCGGATTGTTCAGGAGGACTTGCTTGATGATCCTTCATCTACCAGTTTGATGTTTTGCATCACTCTGGCTGCACTGTCCTAGAAGCTGCCTCGGAGGCTGCTAATTTCTTCTGGACTAGTGTTAGCCACCGCTCCTTCTTCTACCCTTTTCAGGTCGATCTGGAGGTAGTGCGACTTTACTAGTGCAAGAGCGGAGGACACTGCAAACTGGCCCGCATCCCGGACAAACTCCTTGAATAAGGGACAGGCCCTTCTGCACCGATCCATAACAGCTTCAGGGCTGTTTACTGGATCCAGTATCTTCGGTTCCTCCGGCGATAGCTCCTTCATCAAAGGCCTCAGCCTGACCTCCACGACCTGCCAGCGTTCCTTCAGTCTCTTATTCTCCTCAGCTAGCACCTCAAATTGTGCCATATGCTTCCTATGGAGCTCTGTTCAACAATATGATACATTACATATCAATTTCAAAAGCATCAGATCAACCCAGAAGAAAGAATGGCCAGTTACCAACCTGTCATCTCACCCTCGAGCTCCTCAATGTGTTGCTGGGCTTTCTCCTTCTCAGAGAGCAGGCGAGATAGTTCTTGTGCCTTTAGCTGGTCGCCCTCCTCCAATTCTGCATTACAGCAAACATAGACAAAGATATCCCACACAAGAATAGATATTTCAGGCATGTGAATGGTGTCATACCTTTCTTCTGTCCATCAAGGATGCTGACTTTGTAGGTCAGGGTGGCATTCTCTTTCCGTAAGCGGCCGTTTTAAGCCATTGTAGGCTGAAATTGTTCAATCATGTTCAATCGCTGTTGGGAAAGGTTTTGCAAGCCCTGCAACATTAAAGCACGTTAGCTTTGGCTAATGGTAAGCTGTATATCAGATGTTCAGTTCAGACATATACCTGTATATGTTCACACAGCTGTTTTAGGGAAGCATCAATGTTTCCCCAATCGGGGTGTCTACCTTGGCTTCAAAAACTTGCCATTCCCCGTCCTGATCCTATCGGGCCATGAAGCTTACCTTGCCTGGGACTCGCTTCGGCTTCTCAGGATGCCCTAGGATTTCTTCCATTGCTTCAGGAGGGTCCTGCGCTTCTGGAATACTGGCTCCAGCTCTTGCCTTGATACTGGTCGACGGCGCACCCTTCACCAGGGCATGGTCGACTACAACCTCAAGCGTGCCCCTGGTATCTTCATGATGAGGGGACAATGGTGCGCCTGTCGGGGAACGGTGGTCAGGTTCATCGCGAGTGGTGTGCGTTTCCTGACTCCCTTTGCCTTGGTCTCCTGGAGCCTTGGCGTGTTCCTCCGCCTGCTGATCCTAGGGACTTTCTCCTTCTTTGGTGCTGGCATGTCTGCAGGCCACCAAACGATTATAATCAGTATACAGTATTGTCTTTATTTATTATTCAGGTATCCGTACCTGGATGACTGCTTGAAGAAGAAGCTGAAGCGCCCAGCTCCTCCACAGCTTGCTGATCCGCTCTGGCTTCCAGCAGTGGTCCCCGCATCACCGGGCTCTGAGTGTGGTGGTCGAGGATCTGGCGTGGGGACTCTCTGTTGCCTTGGTGGCGACTGCCCGGGAGCCGACCTCTGAGTTGCCTCCGATCCCCTCATCGTCGCCTCCCATGGCGACTCAGATGCCATAGGCTTTGGGGGACTGCACCCTCTGCCACCTCTGGTTGGCGACTGAGTGGTCCTTGGAGGTGTCGTCTGCGACGGGGTGCGCGGTGGTCGGCTTGGAGTACCAGTGGTAGTGGTCGACCAGCGCGGCTGCTCCTCGGAACGCTTGGTTCTGAACTTCTGACTCAGGGGAACTGTGTCCTCTGCATCAGAATCTGAGCTCTTGATTACTGCTCAGCGCCGCTGCTCTGGCTCTTCACCGATCTTCAATTTGCCACCAGTCATGGTACCAGCGGGCTTTGCCTTCTTCGATGGCGGTGGTGGCATTGGCACCTTTCCAGTTGCCTTACGTTTCAACTGCTTTTCAGTAGCAGCTGAAAGATCCTCTCCGCCCAGGCTGCCATGCTCGACTTCTTCCAATGGTTTGGATTTCTTCTGCTGGCCAAGGATTGCATCACCAATAGGCCATGGCTCCATTGGCATGAGAGAAACAAACGCCCGACGTTTCTATCCAAGAAATTGTTAGAATAAATCATAAGTCAAGAACATATGCAAAATAACAGTTCTGGAGAAATAAAGCATTTAAACTGCCCTTTACAAACTGCGAAGGTGGATTGCTCAGAGTAAACGGGGGCACACCCTCTAGCAGAAAGCTATACTTGGCAAAGCCTACAAACATCTTTGCCAGCCAGTTCTCTACCTCTTCTTGATCAAGGCTTTCCCTGCGCTCTCACAACGGGTCTTTGCGTCGTTGATACTCGAATAGGAAGTTGACCCTTTCTTTCAAGGGATGGATCCAGTAAACAATGAATAAGCTGGCCACTATGACCCCATCGATTCTACTGAAGTCCATCAGGGATAACAGTTCTTCAACTTGGACTATCTGCTCAGCATCTGGTCTCTCTGACCACCGGGGGTTCGATTGAGGAACCTGGGTGACATCGCAGGGAACTGCTCCGCCTTCCAGATTTTGGTTAATGTAAAACCATCACCTCATCCAGTTCTTGGTATTTCAGGTGTGCACAATGGTTATCCAGTGGGACTTCACACCTTTCCTCAACGCGATGTAACAACCACCGGCCACCTGGGACCCACCAGGTCCTTCCCCTTTCTTCTTCAGAGAGTACAGATGGCGAAACAAATTGAAATGCGGTGCTATCCCCAAGTAGCACTCACAGTATGCAATAAAAATTGCAATGGTCAAGATGGAGTTGGGGAGAAGATTGCAGATCGAAATTCCCCAGAAGATGCACAAATCTCTCAAGAAGTTGTGCACTGGAATCCCTAACCCTCGGAGGAAGTAATCCTCAAAAATGACAATCTCATCCTCATGAGGAAGGGGATAGCGTTCACCTACCGGCGGCGCCCTCCATACCACTAGCTCCGGTGGTGGTAGTAGACCACCCCGCGCCATTGCCTCCAACGACACCTGCGTCGTCACAGACTTCTCCCAGTGGGCCTCCATCAGCTTCTTGTGCGCTGTCTCCGCCCTCGTGGCCTTCTTCCTTGCCATTGCGCGTAGCAATGAGCCGCGTGGGTGGCGGCGGAGTCTACAAGTGGTAGTAACTAGAACCCTAGTTTGGTGCGCTGGAGTTTGAGGAGAAGGGAGCGGTAGAAATGGCAAAGACTGTTGAGTTGAGAAGTGGAAGCGGCGGCCGTCGGGCTATTTATATGGTGCGGATGGTCTTTTGACTCTCCTGAGATCACTATTGACCGCACCTTTTACCCTAATTTTTAACTGGGCTTTCTTGGGCCAAGTTACCTTTATATAGTTACTTTTTATATACGGTACGGACATGCTATTTACTAAATTCATGGTCCAATAGTCTTACTAGGGACTAGGCCTACGGATGGACTGCATGTCAAAAACTTGGTCCACCAGTCAGACCGGAGACTGAGGTCATGCAGAAGTCCTGGTCGACCCGGATCGATCCGGGGATCGGGCTGGGCCCAAGGCCGAGCTGCGTCTTTTTCAAGTCCCGGGTCGACCAGATCAATCTATCGACTGGGCTAGCATATCAAGTTATATACTGATCGACCAGCTCAGTTTGGGACTAGTGCTGAAGTTTCGTACGAATTAGAATTCAAATATATTCAGATTACATTATATAAGGGATCAAACAAGGACATTCACATGCAAGGCAAAATGTTTTACGCATAAGTTTTTATAGTTAAGGACCTAGTTACAGACTACTACTTGCCCACGGCATTTTGTACAAAATCTATGAGGCCTGGCCACTGGAGCGCGAGCGTCGCATGGATTTCGTCCCAGAGAAGCTTCTGTTCAAGGACCAGTAAATCCATGGAGATGCTCGTAGTCCTCTACCAAGCGCCTGTTGGCGGACATGCCAAAAGTTCGCCGAGGCCCTAAGGAGCGTCGTCGATGACATCGTCCGCCGTCACCTCCTCCACTATGGCGTCGGCGGTGGCGTCGAAATTCCGGATGAGGTGCTCTAGGTCTGCGACGCGTTCCCCTTACGGAAGGCCGGCGAGGCCCCGGAGTTTCCACCCTAGAGTGGCGCTGGGCAACCGCCAGTGCCGATGATGACCCGCGGCGCATGCCGTGGGATACGAACCCCCGGATGCGGCTGGGAGTGTTCTCTAGCCGCTCCAGGAGGGAATCTCCAGCAGCCCCGGCGAAGGCAATGACTGCCTCCACCGCTGGGAGGACGGTCTGGAGTTCCTCGTCCAGCTGGGCCGCTCTCCCGTCGGCCTCCGCCTAATTGGCTCGGGCCTGTTGCGCCTTCGCTTCAGCCTACTCCAGCGCGGCCATTACGGTGTTCAGCCGTTCGCGCAGTTCTGCCATGGTGACTGTCCTAGTCACCATGTCATGACGCCCGCCCGCACTCCCCTCGCCGGTCTCCTCGGCGGCAGGGTGAGGGCGTGGAGTTGGTGTGCTGATGGTTAGCACCCTGCAAGCAACAATCAAATCGGATTAGACGGCAATCTAGTACCCAGTAAGTACAACACCGTACCATGGTGGCTTACCCCTCAGAGCAGCGGCGCCTGCGGGGCTGACCGCTCGGCGAGCCCTCCGCCGCCCGCTTACCATGGTCCATCTCCTAGTGGTGACGAGGGAGATGAGTGGAAGACGAAGAAGAACTGGGAAACTAATTAGGGTTTCTTTGGAGGTAGAATATCCCTCCTCACCCTCTATTTATAGGCAGCCGTCATAGTGGTAAGCCGGCGAATGGGAATCGCCGCACAGCTACACGACGGATTGCATTCCCCCATAACTGGAAAGCCCCATCATTACTGCCACGACCGAAGCCAAACCATCGCGGCACGTTCTCTAGTAAGGATATTTCGGCCTCCATGCCGGGATGTTCATTTTTGCCGCCCCTCTGACAAGGTGGCAGGCTATCTGGGCCGTCGTTTTGGGTACTAGGCCCATTTAGGTGGTTACTCCACCTCAATCACACTGTGGGCTTTCACGGGTTTTACATCTTTTTCTGAAAAGGATGGTTTATTACAATGTTTATCAAGTTTTTTCAAAAAGCTTCTCACAACATGATCCTCATCTTCTACCAACCTTGGGGACTATGTGGGCCCACGTCACTTGGTAGTGACTGGGCCTGTTCCTGATGTGGGTTCTAACCCTTACCATTTAATTTATAGCTTTTCTAAAAAGCTAGTTTCTTCAACTAAACCAATGATATCTTATATCATATGCTACTGTGGTCCCATGTCTCTTGACATGAGCTGTGTTTTTCTTTTTCTTGAGCAACATGCATCTTTCGACAAAGCCTATACTTAACAGCTTTAGAGGTTGACCCTTTCTTCAAACTGGTTGGCTTCACATCAAACTGGTCGACTCTTCACCAAACTGGTCGGCGGGTCGATTATGAGCTTCAATTTTGCAAGACTATAGTCCGAGCTGGTCGGCAAGCGTCAAGACGGTGTTTTCCCTCAAGATTTATGGTGCTCGGGGACTAGCTGTGGGGGTTTAGACCCCTATACCCTCACGGCTGGCCTTTAGTCTCGCTAGACAGGGTAGCCCAGCCCACAAGACCAAAACCGATCGGCCTCTTTGGCCTGGTCGGAGTCCTAGACGGACAATCAAGAGTTGCTTGTTATGCAAGGCAACTAGTCAGTTAAGAAACTAATTGTATCCTAGTTAGATACGATCTGTTTGTAACCGACCACCTCGGGATCCCAGGATCTGTAACTCTGCCCCCCGGGCTATATAAGGTGGGCAGGGACCCTCTCAAACGTAATCTTTTTTCCAATAACAGAAGAACAGGACGTAGGGTATTACGCATCTAGCGGCCCGAACCTGGGCAAACCGTGTGTGTTGTTCTTTCTGTTACGTCTTGCTTGTAGTCTAGAGCGTGCCTCCACCGATAAATCACTACTGCTGGTATACCCATGGTAGACTACCGCTGATATTTCATCGACAACCCTAATTTCCTCTCATCAAATTCCCGAGGAGATTAGAATTGTGAAAATCTTCTTTTTATCATGACTAATATGCATCTAGCAAGGATAACAAGCGCATTAATAAGGATTTCAGTGTGCATTTCCTTTGCTCAGGGGAAACTTCAAACTAAGACCACAGATACTACTCTAGAGACTTCAAGCCACACCTCTTTAGGTTTTATACTTTTATATGGCACCATTGAAACCGGATAATAAACTACACACTACAAATTGTCAGTAGGGATGTCAATTCTTGGATATGTATACAAAATCTTATTGGTTGCACGAGTGTGAATACGTCTCTTCAAGTGTAAAACTTCTCTAGGCATGTCTTAGCTTAGCAGCCAGGGAACAGAAATATGACCCACGTTCCCAAGTTCCTATGTAGAATGTTCCACATCCTGGGAATGTTTTTGTTCTGAAAACATGAATGTTTCCGTTTTCATGTGTAAAATAACTGTCACACACGCAGTGGAGAGGGTGGATTGGGGCTAGTAGATTGGAGAAGGATGATGGGAGGGAGGAGGGGGGGCGCCCAATAGGTGGCGGCCCTTGACGGCGGCGTGTGGCAGCGGCGCAGGGGAGGCAAAGCGGCAGCGCAGGGGGTGAGGGAGGGAGGAGGGAGGAAGCGCGGCACGGGAGATTGCAATAATGGGATTTCCCCAATTACTTTCTTGATTCAATCAGATTACAATGATCTAATATTTATAGTCCTAAGTGGACTCTAACGGGAAAGTCCTTATCGAACACGGATTTTCCAGTTTCCTAATCTTAACCGCCTAAATTAATTAATAATAATAAAAGATAACTTGCGGTTAAGATCGTGGCGGGCGGTCGCGGTGGGGCACGTAGCCCCCGCCCGCGCGCTATGAGGCGATGGCTTGGGTAGCCGCCGCCTCACCTGGTGTTCCACACCGCCTGTTGACGATCGTTAATGTATGAATTTAACCGTCAACTAGCCATGGAAAAGGATGCAATTGCGATTACCAAAGTAGATATAGGGTTTGCACTGACAGAATTCCACAAGTTTTGGTGTTTCACTATTTCTACAGGTGTAAACTGGAAAAGACACAATCCTAGGAGTTTATCGAGACATAGAATGGGAAATCGGGCGCCACAGCAACACAGGAAGGATCTAGAAGAGACTAGAAGACACCATGCCGAAGCGGAGGGCCAGCGGCCACCAGGCCAGACCGACCGGCCTGGCCCTGGACCAGCCGGTCTAGGGCCTGGCCCATTCAGGGCCCGGTTTTCCCAGGTTGCTCCACCGCCTTAGGGTTTCAATCTCAGCCGTCCGCCAAAGTCGGTTTGATCCGATGGCTCACAATCATCGCCCAGAGCTATAAAAGAAGGGCAAGATCCCCCGGAAGAGAAGCACGTTCATTCATTCTCATTCGAAGTCCGATCATCAGCCAGAAACCCTAATCAGAGCTCCTTAGCTAGGGCCTATATAGCTAGTTAGAACTAGAGGGAGGCAAGCGAAGGCTTGGATTCTGGAGCCATCAAGAGCTTGGATTTGGTATAGTTCTTACCTCCTCTTACCTTTGTTCTCTTTCATTGTATATATAATATGATTGCTACAATTGAATTGATGAATACTTATCTGCTTATATTCATAGTTATTATCTTCTTTGTCTGTTGTGGTTATATGCTTAGTATAGCTAGATTGACATTATACTTATTCGTAGGTTCATATAGCGCTCATCTAATTGATCGTTGGATGAGTGGTCAACATTGTGTAAGCGTGGTGCATATACGTTGTTTACCTGCAAATACACCCTATAGGCGGGTGTGACAATCCTGTTGAGTCCTATATAGTCTAACCCCCATTTATAGGCACAGTAGGACTTGTATACGAAGGAAGGGCGTGCTATGTTCTCAAACTTCCCTAGTATGTCCACTATAAGTAGATATAATGCTAACCTCAGCGATGACTACTAGGTGAAATTGCACTAACCATGGTATGCATAGACATGTAGCTAGAAATAACATAGGAATATCTCTTGATGTTCAGCTAGTAACCCTAATGATATAGCTAGGAGTCTCTATCTGTTTACGCTAATGATTTATACTTATCTTTACATTTATCGTGTGACTTACCCCTACATTGAGTAGCGAGGACATGGTTATGCCTATCCATTACACTATAGGTTATTTAGCTATCCTACACCTAAACCCCGTAGACCTTCCCCAGGGAAAATATAAATGACAACCTGGTAATACTCTGGGTAAAATACTACAATGGTATTTGATCTGTGTGCTTGCGGATACTATTTTTATATTCTAATTGGTGGCATGATTTAATACCACACTCCTGATGTCATAGTTGGGGATGACAACTTGGCGCTTTAGTGGCGATGCTATGATATGCTCACCAGTATTTCTGGCACCATTGCTGAGGATAGGTTTTTATATCTATTTTCGTAGTGACGTTAAGGAGTGTCAACACTGCCCTCCTCCTAGGGCGAGCCGTGGAGCCCACCAATCTTGGTCGGATCCTCTGTGGTGCCTCCTTTTGGCCCACCAACTCCATAATTTGTCACTATCCTGGTTGGACGGGTGACAGAACCCTCCCTTCTCCGATCAGCGCGTCCTCGCGCTGAAATCCGGGTGGTGTCGTAGACGCCATCGAACCTTTTGTTGGTGTAGTCCGCCAGCTGTCGTGCTGAGTGCATGGCCATGTCCATCTCCTCCAACCCTTTGCCGGTCTAGACCGCCAGCTATCGTGCTGAGTGCATGACCATCGCCATCTCGTAGAACATGAATCACATGGCACAGATGTCGTATGTGCATTCCAAGGGAGGTACATCACCAACAGTGAGAAAGCATAGAAACCACAGAGGAGCTTTGCTTGTCAGATGTAAAATTGCATACCTGTTCCCATGATCATCCATTGCTTGCTGAAGCCCGAGGGAGAACCCCATACGAGATATCCATAACATCATATTGAACGTGCCAATGTCTGTTGGAGGTTTCGGTCCAATCTGCACAAATTGCTGTTGTGACAATGGTTGATCTAACACTTGTTCATCACCTCCATCGTAGAGAAGTCCCACATTGGCTGCACCAATTCTATCAGCTCTGGCGTACCTGACTCCATAAGTATGTAGTTGCTAGTGCTGAGGGTGGCGCGTGCCATAGCCGACATCTCCGTGTCTGTTGCCAACTTGATCTCCATCAAAGGCACGTACAATTGTTGCGAATTATTTAGTGAATCAAAGATTGCATACTTAGTTGGTCCTTTGAAAGAGGCCTTACCCTACTTGTTATCATCACTGACATCCTTGCCAACTAGGTCGTTCTCTTCTTTCTGTGTATCAATTATCCCAAGAGGATCTCTAGAGCCATTGACGACTAAATAAAGCTGGCCGGTCTCCCTGTCAATGGTGATCTCACTTTCTAGTGACCAGTTGAGTGGTGTCAATAGTACCTTTGCAAATAGTGGTTGGGGTGGAGTATGCGCCTGGTTCATCGGTGGCCAAATAGCTGGTTGTCGAGAAAAATGACCATCCAAGCATTCATCCCGGCAGCCGTCTGAGCGTCCGTTGTCACAGCCATTAACGGTGTCTCCCATGTCAAAGACGATGATGAAGATAGGGTTCTCTATATCTGCTCGATTGACTGCAAGCAATTTGGCGACAGCGCCTTCCTGTACCACATTTGCATTGGGGGTGGTGATCCGTACCTTCATGTGACCAATGGCGATGCCCTTGGGGGCATGACCCTAATCTATAGCTCTCAAGCTGTCAGTAGCTTCATGCTGAACTGTGATTCCAGTGTCGTTGATGGTGTTCTTAATCCAATTTGGGTTGGATCTTGGTGATGACGTTGCTCCTAGTGAATGCATGACGTCCATCAAAATATTTTAGAGATTTAACTATAGTAACAAAGTTGGAAGTGATCTGGGTGTCAAACCTAGTGACCGAATTAGCATCTATAAACAGCTGGCTGTTGCGAGTGTTGATGACAGTATCTCTAGTGTCCTTCGGCTCAATTGAATCTGTTACCTGTGGCGAATTGCTGCTGATGACCTTTTCCTTGGCACTGAAGGCGATCGCGCCCGTGAGGGCACGCTCCTCCATAGCGCCTAGTGGGGTGACGATGGCGCCGCCCTGCTGAGTGTCGATGATGACGGGTTCCTCCATCATGGTGTTGATGAAGAATTTGTTGGTGACGATCTCAACTTGTTGTTTCCCCGCAGCAAGATTGTCATCAATGGCGGCGATCTGGCTCGGGCCATAGTGACGACGGTGTCGCTGACAATCGGTGGCAAAGCCACAGGCGCCGGTGGCGCCTTATTCTTCTTTAGCATGGCGAGGAAGCGTTGCTCATAGAAGTGACTAATTGATTTAGCGGATGTGTTCGGACTCACCTCTAGGATGTTGATGGTGTCCTCGATCTTGGTCGGCAAGAGCTCCTTCTTCCCGCGGGTGGATTCTGTGGGCATCTCATCTGCAATCTTGACGTTGGTGAAGTCGTTGACGCGTGTGGAGACATCAATGATCATGGTGTCCATGACATCAATCTTCGCGGTGATGTTCTTAGTGAACTCCTCGAAGACCTTCTCAAAGTCAACAATGGCTGCCATAGATTCAATCTATAATCCTCCTAGTCTCCTGATACCAGTTGTAACACACACAGCGGGGAGGGTGGATTGGGGCTAGTAGATTGGAGAAGGAAGATGGAGGGAGGAGGGAGCACATGCCCAAGAGGCGGCGGCCCTTGACGGCGGCGTGCGGCGGCGACGCAGAGGGAGGCAAGGGAGGCGGCGGCGCAGGAGGTGAGGGTGGGAGGGAGGAAGCGCGGGCAAGAGAGATTGGAATAATGGGATTTCCCTAATTATTTTCTTGAATCAATCCGATTATAATGATCTAATATTTATAGTCCCAAGTGGACTCTAACGGGAAAGTCCTTATTGAACACGGATTTTTTAGTTTTCTAATCTTAACTGCCTAAATTAATTAATAGTAATAAAAGGTAACTTGTGGTGAAGATCGCGGCGAGCGGTCGGGGTGGGGCCCGTAGCCTCTGCCCGCACGCTAGGCGGTGGCGGCTAGGTTAGCTGCCGCCTCCCCTGGCACACCGCCCTCCTCCTAGGGCGGGTTATGGAGCCCACCAATCTCGGTCGGATCTTCTCTAACGCCTCCTTTTGGTCTAACAACTCCGTAATTTGTCACCATCCTGATTGGACGTGTGACAATAACACCTAAGTTTTCGTTTCCGTTTCCATTCCGAGAACAAGATGGAGGATTCTAAGTGCCACACATAGATGAAACAAAAGGGGATGTCAATGCAAGGACCTAAACTACATCATGGATTTTGAGAGATTTACTAAGTCCAGGAGGATTCCTCCCGCCACCCCGGCCACGGGGAGAAAGGTGTAATCAAACGATGGTCCTAGCATTTCATTAATCAACAGCGGAGGGATTACATGCAACTTTGTTTCCTGCAGGCAGAGCAAGGAAGCGCGCTCCTGCGCAAGGAACTCCCTAACAGAGCTACGATGTGCGCGCGCATTAAGGCCGCGCACGTTCCAGATGAAGATGCGCTCGTTCCCTATGGATACGGTTGATCGACGACGTCGTTCCAGCACCTAGCAGGCCTCCTTGAGGTCCTGCTCGATCCCGGAGAGGTCGACAGAGAGAAGTGCACGTAGGGCTGCTCTCTTGGACGATCCCAGTGGCAGCTTGAAGGATTTGCTGAAAGCCTCCTCGTCGATCACCGCAGGTGGGGTGTCGGGCTGACTGGAAGGGGTCCATTTTTCGGCGAGGACCTTCTGCGCCTGTAGAGTCATGTTGGGGGCCCTGGAGGCACCTTTGGCCGCGAGGCGAGAGCTTCGTCTGATGGATATTGGCGAGCGGCGCGCCCTTCTGCCCGGCCGACAGCGCAGCACGGGCGTTCTGGCCGGGACGACAAGCTTCCTCTTGATCGCTGAGGCCAGGGTCGACGGTGAGGCAGGTGCCGAGGGTGGCGACAGTGCCGGGTTGGCCACAAAGGCGACGTGACCGGGCGCCGTGGAGGGTGCGGCGGCCGCGGGCACAGGGGGTGCAGTCCAGGGATGGCCCGGTCACGGGTCGAGCCCCGGGGTGCAAAAGAACAATAATAGGGACGGGCATGCCACGCATTTCCACCTCGAGGGCCTTCCTGCCCTCAAGGGCTTTCTTGAGAGTCTAGGCGTGGCAACCCGGCCCAAGGTCAGGCCCGATAGTGAGTGCGGGGCCCCCGGGGCCCAAAGACGCTACAGGCTCGAAGATGCCGATCGAGGGGTCTGAGTCGAGGCCTGGAGTGGCCTGGCTGGGGTTGCTCCCTGGGATACGGCAAGGGCGCATGCTGCGCCTCAAGGCGCATTGGTTCCTGTGCCGAATCCAGCCCCGGATACGGCCGCAAACACGAGGGGAGCTGCACCGCCCCCCGGTCTCTCAGTCAGCACCCCGCGTGAGGGCAGCAGGATCGCGCGGAGCGGACACAGGGATCTGGCCGACGTAGATGGGCGACACCTGCAGCGTCACAAACGGCAGGTTGCTGACCGTCCCACCTGCAAAGCCTCTACCGAAGCGACGGCAGCCGTCCCACGTCCAGGCACGCCTGTCGAGGAACGTACGGCCGGGCATGGGCGAACAGGCCCCGACAGGCGGCGCCATGGAGGCCTGGGGCGGCGGAGCCTCTGCACCAATGTACGGCGCCGGAGCTGCAGCACCCACCCGGCAGGGGCGGAAGGACGCAGCACCATTCCCTAGCCCCAGATGGGCCGTCGCCCCAGGGAGCGCAATGAACACTCCGTGGCCCAAAGAATGATGATCCCCTGTCGTCGAAGCCAGGGTGACGGCGGTTGTGGTTGCTGTCATCGCTTCCATCGTCCTCCTCGTCCCCATGGCCGCCGCCGAAGTCATCATCGTCAGGGGACGGCGACCTAGGCTTACCCCAGTCCTAGAAGTCCGTAACACGCATCTGCACCAAGTAGCGCAGCGTGGGCTGCTCAGTGCGGATGACCTCGTCCTCCCGGAGGTGCATGGGCCAGCAGTCATCATGGGGTGGACGAGGCTTGGGGATGACCAGGATCTTCTCGTCGGCCACCAAACTTGGATGGACACACCAGGCGGAGACGACGAATTCTCGGTCGTCGTCGGCTGCCACGCCATCCGCCTCGGCCGTGGCAATGTGGATCAATAGGCACGCAGACCCCAAGAGCAGCTGGGCGACCGTGCTGTCGCGCGCGTGCGCAGGGACTCCACGGAGGCCAACGATGACCTTGAACGTCATCGGGCCTGGGGAGGCGTCGGTGAGCCTGGACCATCGTGCCCAGCATAGCCGGAACGGGGCGCCGTGAGCCGCCGCTGGCGCAGCTAGGACACGCTCGAGGTCCCCGCGATGGGTGAAGCGGACCAGGAAGTCTTCTGGGTGATGCCTCGCAACCGCCATAGCCCCGTCGGCGATGTCGAACTCAGAGCGCAGGAGCTCCCGCACCATTGCCGTGGACACTGGTGGCCTGGTGCCCACCACCAGTGCCACCAGAGCGAGCGACATGGAGTCCTCAGCATGCTGGACCTCGGGCGAACGGGGCAGGACGACTAGCTCCAGAAGCCTCCCGTCGTTGCGAGACACCGGCCCAACAGGGGCCGTCACCTCCAGGATCGGATGGGATGGCGACGGCGACGCATCTGGCTGGGGGCCGCAGCCCACGGGAACAGAGGGCGAAGCGTCCCGGTGACCTGGCCGGGCCAGCGTGTCGGCACTGCCGGCTTTGGCATCCTGGGGCGCCCCGCCTCACGCCGGCATGGTGAGCGGCCACGCTTTGGCCCCGGCAACTGGCCACCCGGGCGCGTCGCACAAGGGGTTCTCGGCGGCAGTGCGGCACTGCCGGGAACGCAGTCCCACCTTGACGTGGTCCTCACGGAGGCGCTTGAAGCATTTGCCCACGAGGTCCGCGGGCACAGGCTTCGGGGCGGCGCGACGGGGCTTTCGCCTCTAGCAACGGCGGCCGGAAACCTCCCCCGAACCCATCGGCGCGGGCGCGCGACGGATAGACGGAGCGGGTGAGAAGGGGGCTGGCGTGGCGGGACGCAGCGGGGCCTCCCGGCGACCGGGCGTCGGGGGTCGTGGTGGTTCCTCGCGTCGCCCATGAATCCTGGCCGCCCGCCATGGCGACGGCGACGGCGACGACGATGATTACGGGGCCGAGCCAGCCCCTTGCCCCCGCCAACGGGGTCAGCCGACGGTGGTGAGGGGGGGATTCGCCGAAGACGGTCGGAGTCGGAGAAGCAAATTCTCCCGCCGCCCGGCGAAGGGAAGAAAGGTGGCGCGTTGGGGTTGAGCGCCGGCAAAATGACCCCAGCTCAAAGCGCTGGCCCTCTTCCTCCTCTACCTCGTCCGCCCAGAGACAACGCGACGCGGACCCCAGCACAGACCGGAGGACCATCTTGGTAGGGAACGGGGGGGGGGGGAGGAGTGCAAGCGGGGTGGACGCCGGGTCGGGGGGTGGCCCGACGGCGGATGGTGGACGCCAAGGCCAGGGTGGCCAACGGCGGGTGGTGGGCCCCGCGGCGGGGTGGCCGGGCGGCGGGAGCGGGGAGCTTACCTCAGGGGCCGATCACTGCATTTGCAGTTGCAAAATCTCTTCCTAGGCTCTGCACGCCCCTTAGGGGCCAAGGAGCTGTGGAAGGTCTCCGCCCCGCCGAAAGTGAAGCACTTCTTCTGGCTAGCTCTGCACAGACACATTTGGACAGCTGCGCGCAGACACCGTCGAGGGCTCCAGGACCCGGCCACGTGTGTTCTCTGCGGTGTGCTTGACGAAGAGATTGATCACCTCCTCCTCTCGTGCCCTTTCAGCGCCCAAGTTTGGTTGGCAGTCCTCGCCTCCGCTACCCTGGACACCCTCTTCGCCCCGAACCCGTCCTTCTGGGAATGGTGGATCGGAACCAGGAAGCGCGTTCCCAAGGCTGCGCGCCGCGGTTTCGACTCGCTCTGCCTCCTTACCGGCTGGTGCATCTGGAAGGAGTGGAACCGGCGTACGTTCGACGATGTGTCCAGCACCTGTGCCGCAGTGGTTCAGGCCATCTTTGAGGAGGTGAGGCTCTGGAGCTCAGCTGGCTTCAAGCAGATTGCCACCATCCTTCCGTTAGCCCAGACCGTTGTAGCATCGCAAAATCTTGCACATATGTAGCTTACCCCTCGGCCGTTCAGGCAATCTTTGTAATCGTCCTGTTAGTTAACTGTAACCACGCTAAGCCTGTTTATCGTGGTTATAGTTAACTAGTTAACATGCACGTGCGACACGCACGTGCCTAGAAAAAATTGTTGTTTTTGTTATCATTTTCTAGCCTATTTATATTTATCATCTTGCATTATCCTCAATATAGTGCAGATCACATTCGCATCAACGGTGTGGTGATCTTTTCACATTAGCAAAGGGTACTTAGATGTGCAATTATGCATTTTAAACTTTACATACCCTCTATTCCAAAGCAAAAACATTAAACAATCTAGCTTCATCATCCTTGTAGATGTCAGGGCCATCTTCATTTGGGTTTTGTTGATCTAAATCATTTTCTTTTGAAAAAACATTAAATCATTACTCAATGAACATGCAATATATTTTTTGGGATATGCAAATACACAGTTTAAACTATGTATCCTTTTTGATCATACCCTCTATTCCATGCAATTTGTCTTCTGGTTCCCAGTGCCAGAGTTCAAAGCGTCTTTGATCACCTATTTTTAGCATCATAATCATGGTGATATACACGTTTACTAACACCTAAAACAGATTGGATTAATCATGGAAGATTACTACCATACCTGGCATGTTTGACGGCTACATATACAGTTTAAAATGGATTAGTACCATACCTGACATATTTAGATTTGATGCAAATTTCTTGGACTTTGTGGTAGAACTCAACTTAGCTCAATAACTACGCTGATACTTACGTTTTTTTAGCAAAGACCTCATCCTTCTGATCACTATGAATTGCATGCCTATATCTTTTCCTTGGCCATGTGCTTTCCACGAGTGTCTTTTTTCTTCTGGAGTGGCCTTGATCTAAGGACTCGAAAATAATTAAAACTACTATCTTTGCTAAAATGAACAGTGGAAGCAATTGAATGTGAAGAGCATAAACCAAACTTGGAGAGCAAAAACTAAAGAAAAATACCTATATTATCAACTTGTGAAGCCATGCCACGTTTCCTCTTACAGCTGTCTTTATCATCCATTCTAGTATCTGTGATTTCAGATGCAATCAACTTATTTGATGCATCAACCCCGGCCTTTAGACGAGCCTGACGACTACGTTGATATTCACCTTTTTTAGCCCGAACTTCCTCCTTCTTATTGTTAGGCAATGCAGCATACCTTTCTCATTGATACTGACAATTTTTGGCCCGAGCTTTCTCCTTCTGAGCTGTGTTTTGGGATGATGCAATCAATTCCAATGCATCAGCCGCCCCTTGGCCTTGAAACATGCCCGATGACTACGTTGCTACTCCCAATTCTTGGCACGAATTTCTTCCTTAGTGCTAGGCGGCAATGCAGTATATCTATCTTTTTTAGTTTTCATGTTTTTTTGCCTCGATCGTCCTCCTCATTGATAGGCAGGGCTTCTTTGTCCTGTTGATTCATTCTTACTAAACTCAGAATCAAGTACTGGCAAAATCAGGGAAGGAGTCGCAGACTGAACTGAAAAAAGCTTTCAAACTAACAAGAAGAACACGGGTGATGTCATGGTGACGTCCTCATGATATATTTTCATGTATAAAAAATGGTGAAATACATATACATAGCATATATTCCGTATAATGCTTTTGCAAGGAGACTGCGTTCGCTTGTAGAACGCAGGTGATGTCATGGTGACGTCCTCATGACATATTTTCATCATGTATAAAAAATGGTGAAATACATATATACGTACCGTACGTCCGTACCTGAGCACGTTAGCAAGGCGGTGATGAGGCGATCGATGATCCAAGGAGAAAAATAGGACCGAGTACGGGATGATATGGAGGAGTAAATGATGGAGCGAAAGAGGAGACACAACTGGGGCTCGCCACAGCAGCGGTGCGCGGCACGGTATGACGACCCCGACAGGCAGGCGGGCGGCCGTCGGCAGCGAAAAAAGGGCAAGGCGGCGCAGCATGGCCCTCTTCCCCAGCCACGGTGAGCACTCCCGGCGGAGAGGCGATGGAGGCAGCGCAGCGTGGGTCCTCAACCGGCGGCGCGCGCCGCCTTCTTCTCCAAACATGATGAGCACTCCCTGGACGGCGGAGAGGCGATGGCGGCGCGTGCCTGCAGAACAAGAGAGAGCGCTGCAGTTTTCATTTTTTCGCGGACAGGGAGCAAGAATCACGGCAGTTGTTGCCTTGTTGGTGTCGCGAGTACGCGCGGCGCGGGTACGTGCGGGCGGGTAAGAAACTTCACCGGTGAAAAAAAATTTAGTCGAAGACTTTCGTGTCTTCAGGGAACGCACGTTCCATATGTCAGGCTACACCCGGACCCACAGTTACACCTAGCTACACACGTTGGATTTAAATCCAAAGGTGGGGATCTATGGTGGGTGTGATTTTTTTAGGTAACAGGTATTTATCAATTCTTTCGCTCCTTTATAGTATAGACTAACCGTGTACTCTACTTCCACTTAATGAAACACGTGCCGCAAAGGTACGTTCACGAAAAAAAAGAGATTTACTAAGGTTGATTGGCAACAGGCCGTGTCCTCAACGATAACCTGGCGCCGTACGTAGTCTGGAAATTTCCAAGTGCCCCATGTTTTAATTTTGGAAGTTAAAACGCAAACATGCATGCTCTCCAGGATTACATGCACGGATTGCAAGCACAAAAAGATCGCACGGATCGTTGGTTTCCTCCTGATTTTCTCGTCGATATTAATTAGTTGTTTCCTTCCTCTGGGCTATATTATATCTACTTGCCCCTAGCTGTGTTCTGCCGGCGGCGGGATGGCTAACGGACGACTGGCCGGCATGGCCACCGTAGCCAGCGACGGCGGCGAGGACCGCATCAGCGCGCTCCGTGACGATGCCCTCCACCACATCCTCTCCTTCCTGCCCTCCAACGACTCCGTGCGGACTTCCGTGCTCGCCCGCCGCTGGCGCCACCTCTGGAGGTCCACGCGCTCCCTGCGTGTGACTCCGCGCCAAGATCACTGCCGCCGCCGCGGCTGGACGGCGTCGACACTGACCAACTTCGTCAATCACTTCCTGTTCCTCCGCGGAACCGCCGTGCCCGTGCACGATTGCGACATCCTCTGCGGCGAGTTGCTCGGCGACTCCGACATGTACGACGAGGACCTCCCCAATTCTTACAAACGTAAGCTAGACGACGATCTGAACCGGGCGGTCGGCCTGTGGATCCGCCATGGCGTGGCGAATCTGCAGGCCCGGGTGCTCCGAGTCCGCCTCCAGGGGGGGCGGCGCTTGTCCCTCGGCGTCGACAAGGTGCCCTTGGAATCGCAGCTCCTGATGAGGGTGGAGCTCACAGATGCCAAGGTTTTCAAACGCTGTATGGATTTCTCAAGATGCCCGGCACTGGAGGATCTCACCATGAGTGGGTGCAAAATATACAGCAAAAGGATCTCCTCTACGTCGTTGGCACGTCTCACCATTGCTGATAGCTATTTCTATGCTAAAACCCGCACTCGGATCTCCGCTCCTCGCCTTGTTTCGCTGCAACTATCTGTGCTTCAGGGCAGCGCTCCTCTTCTAGACAAGATGCCACTGTTGGTAGCAGCAAGTGTCAGGCTCGAGGGTTTGTGCTACGATACGTGTGAGCATAATGTATGTAAACATGACTGGTACGGAGAAGGCGTGTACCTTGAAAACTTGGCTAGTTGTGAAAGCTGCCATGGTACCGATGATGGAAGCAGTGTTGTCCTCCAAGGCTTGTCAGAAGCCACAGATTTAGAGTTGATCAGTGACCCTCGTGTGGTACGTGTTTCCTCTTATCTTTTTAAGTGTAGATTTCTACCATATATCCTCTATGCCTCCGCATATCTTTGTTATCGATCAATCAAACCATCAGAGTAACTAATAGCTCATCGACCAACGCCTTTAGTATTACTAGCAATTTAGCATCACGATCGCAATTCCTTTAGTAAATTCTTCCCTATAGTTTGTTCAGTAAATAAATTTTAATAATATTATATCTAGAGTAAACATGCAACACTTTGGTGTGTATTGTGTTTTTAATGTATGTCTTGTCTGTATTGTGGTTTTTGCCATGCTTTCAATTTTGTCTTCTGGGTTCTCCAGACAATCTTTTGAATATTGGGCCTGGGACTGTTCCATGTATCATAGTTCGTTCTTTGCATGAATATACATTATATTGATGGAGCACCGAAAGGTGTGACAGCGTTCTGTTGATTTTTTTAAAAAAACATTTGGCTGGTTATTATAATCATGAAATTTGCTAGTATCAGTTGTGAAAATTAAGATCAGATTAACTAGTAAGTTATTGAGAATGTGACAGTCGGTTATTATAGTTTGTAAAAATTACTAAATGTCTATGTATACCTATGAACTATTTTCCTGGGAATGCTTTGGAATGTTATTGAGACATCATGTCCAAATCTTAAGATCAGATTAGATAGCAAGTTGTGTATTCTGCTATCCAAATGGCAGAGAATATGAAACATATAAATTTTTATATATCTGCTTTCTCCTAATAAATCCATCTTATTGTTACATACTATATTTGCATATTGGATGATCCTATTCAGTTCAATTTATTACTGATACAATCACCTATTACTGCTCGTTGGGTTTTGTCCAGTTTATATTCAGAAAGGACTGCAAATCCGGTACTACATTCAGCAAGCTACGAACTTTGTTACTCAACGAGTGGTGTTTGGCCGTTGACTTTGGTGCATTAATTTACTTTCTCCAATGCTCACCAGTTCTGGAGAAGCTTACTCTTGAACTTGGACATTGTGAGGTTTGCATTTGCCATGTACTAATTTTTTTTTTCTTTTTCAACCCGCCGTGTGTTAGTAAACTATATTTCGTTTTCTTCAGACACGGTATCCTGTGGATGAGGGCTACAAACCAAAGGAACATTTATTCTTTGTGTCCAAACAACTCAAGATGGTTGTGATAAGATGTGCCGAGAAAAATAAGCTGGTTGAAAAACTTTTATTGCTACTGATGGCCAATGGATTACCTAGCGAGCAAATTCAGATTGAACAGGAATTTTCTCCTCCGGAATGTATGTTATTTATCTCTCCTTTCTCCATTTCTGTGGTCCATTACAAAAGGATACATTCATTCTTACTGTTGAATGCTTATTACTGCAATTGTTTTTGTTTACAGTGTCCGGTTACGAAACAAATTCAGATTATTATGATGATTGGTGATGGATCAGGTATATCCTGGTGACCCCACTTTGATAAAATGGAATCTCTATGATCATTAGTGCAATTTCGTTTGCAGAAGTTGTGTTATTATTGAAGGAGGGTGATATCAAATGCTTGGATGGAAAGAGCAAGGTTATGTGGAACTTGCTGGAGGACTTCTGCAGGCGCACTGACGACATATGGACGTCAGAGGCATTTTGCGATTATCGTTTAGTGTCTTGTCATAGTAGTGTTGCTTAGTTGATTGTTTTTTCCTTGTTAATCTTACCTGTATTAATTTAAGGAAAACTTACAATGATCCATAGAAATACAGGTATGCCACATTGGGATACCGAAGACAAATGTCCCATGTCCCAACCTGTTTGCACATAGGGACCTAGAAAAAGCAAAATTACAAAGCACGCCCTAGACCATGTGCTCGCCATGTCCGCTAGCATCGGCCACCACCAGTCGTCGCCAGGAGCCGACACGGCCACCACCAATCGTCGCCAGGAGCCGACACAACCAGACGCTATCTTCCCTAGGTTCGAGAGAGCTCCATCACATAAAAGCTTTGCAAAGATCCATATTAAACACATCCCAAAGAACGAGATGAGCCACCGTAGATCGCCCATCAGCCAGGGTCGCACCTTGAGCATCCTTAGCCTTGGATTGGGTCCCCCATGTCGCTGCAAAACCCAAAGCTTCCTTTCCATTCTTGAAAAAGAAGGTTGACATCCCCTTGCCTCAGCTTGCGTCGAGAAGAATGGCTACCGAGTGGAGTGCCAGAGGACTTATTCTGCCACGAAGACGCCACCACCTCACCATCGCCCTTAGGAAACCCTAGGATCTGAATTACTACCTAGTCCACCAACCGGCAAGAGACCAACGGTCTCTGCCACTTCGCGACGCCTTGCAAGCCATCAGAGGTAGAAGACATATCGCCGTCTCACCAGCTGGCGACCAGATCCCTTTTTTCTTATCTTTGAATAGTTGGGAAAGAGACTTCGAGAGAAGATGCGCGTTTCATATCCCCTGTTGCTTAGTCGGTTGTTGAACTCAATTCTGTCTAGCTTTTTTTGCTAAACATTATAAGTTGCTGGTTACCCCTGTAGGGTGTGGCGTGCACGTGTGTTTCAACTCTATTCGTATGTATTTTTCTTTACAAAAGCAGGTTTTCCTCTATAAAAAATTTAGATCAATTTCGTTGGAGAAGCTAGTGAACAAAATTTCTAGATAAACTCTACAATCGTGCAGAAATCCCCTAGGTTAACATTACCCAAGCTAGATGTCCAGAGTTCTCAAGCTTTATGTATGACTTAAGAGCTATGGCTTTATGTAAACCTAGCCTTGGAAATTCAGCTATGTTTTGGGTGGACAATTAGACTGAAGCATGCCTCAAAGACCAATTTCCTCACTTGTTCTCCTTTGCCAAGAAAAAGAGATTCTCCATCTGACACTTGTTGGATAATACGATTAGCAAGAACTTTTTTCTCCCTCTTTCAGTACAAAAATCTAAAGAGTTGGAACCCCTACAACTCCTGTAACTAAATGATTGGGACCCAAAAGTTTAGGATATTTAGAGTTACAATTGTAACTCCACGAGATTCCCTTCTAAAAAGGCTTATAACTTCCTCTAAGATACACATGAAACCTCACATCTTTTCTCTAGGCTTTGGTCGGCTGAGAACCTAGGAAAACACAAGTTCTTCTTCTGGCTCCTCATCAGCAATACCATGGTTTTCAAAACCATAAAATTTGTTGCACCCAAATATTATGGCACTTTAAAACCAAAGTATTTCACAAAACCATGATATTTTTCTAAAACTCCAAAAATACTTTGTATCCAAACAGGGCCTTAGGGATCTCCGATAGTGCCTGGAACGGCAATAGCACAGTAGCCCACCATGGTCGTTGGCACGGCGCGACACGGCTAGGCTCTAGTGTCGTGCCCTTTTGGCCAAGACTTGGATATGGTGACACTATCAAGCACGGCACGGCTCAGCCAATAGTGCCGCATAATGCTGTGCCTGTCCATGCCGTGCCCAACCGTACCCGTGCTAGTACTGTGCTCGTGCTATGTGGCCCGGTTGTCCATATAAGAGGAGGGCACTTCTTGGAAATTTCCAGACTGCTGTGATCAGCCATTGTTCATCATCGGGTTGGCGTTATTTTTAGGAAACAAACATCTTTTAGGAGCAGCGGCAGGCTGCCAGTCGTTGTTGGCACCGCCTCTGATATCGTTGAGGAGAGTAAATCTCTCAAATCCATGACGTAGTTTAGGTCAGTGTTGGGAATGTCAAAAGCAGACCCTGGAAACAAGAACCTGTTGCAGAGTACAAGGAAAGAAGCATTTCATCGATACATTGGTTGTATAACTGACTGATGATCTTTATCTTAGCCTTGAGCTCGCTATAAATCTCATTAGCCTTGATCTAGTGGAATCTGATATGACATGGCATATGTTGTCACATGGACCTTGAGCCTTGCAGTTGCAGACTTGGGTGCCAACTGCCAAGAAGGCAAGAAGTAAGAGACCTGAGACCTCGTCAGTCATCAGAGCAGCATTGAATTGTCATAAAAAAGGAGGAGCATTGAAGTCTGTCATCTACAGTTCGAGCAGGACAACTCCTCCACTCTATTATTCTTGACTTATTTCTCCCTAGTCCTTCATTGTGGTTAGAACCATGACAAAACGAAGAAGAAACCAGAGAAAATTATCCTATGGTGATGACATCATCTCCATCTTGATGTTATTGTTCGGAAACCTAAGTCTCCATATATCACCGTGCCAAAAAAGATGTTGATGTCGTAGTTGTCACCTTATCTTCAACAAAGCCACTATAGAGAAAACGAATCCACCTTGCCACCTTGTCGTCGTCAGGAAGGAGGAGATAAATCACCAATACCAAGAAGCTCTTGGAGAGACCCTAACCTTAAAGGACTCGGTCTACTAGAAAACTTATTAAAGCAATGGATCCCAACTTCTTTCAACCTGTGGTGAGATTTCAAAGGGGAATGGAGAAGAGCTAGCGGTGGTAGAGGTGACGACAGCTACCCTTGCTACGCACCTCTCGCTCTCTCCTTGTAGCGTCAAAGGAGAGGCATTTTTCTGAAAGATGTGAGAGCGGTTTATTTCTCATGGAAGGGATATGAGCACGGTCGTTGGTTTTGTGATGGTCGTGCGAGAAGGAAGGGAGTAGGGCAGTAATGATAACACACTAGTCTTTTTTAGTAGTATAAGGTAGTGTTTGGTTGGTAGGATTGGGTGGAATTATCCTTCTTTTTTGGTCATTTGGTTGGGGGCAACTTAGAGTAGGATGATCGAAGTGGGAATATTCCCCTCAAATACAGGATGCTCTTACCCCTCTAAATCGAGCTGACGAGAACGCCGTGCCCAAAGTGGGATGGGCATTGTGGATTGGAGGAAAACAAGGAGGAACTGTGCGGGGGTGAGGCTCCGATGGTTTGGCAATCGTGACGGTGTGGCAACGCACTGACGTTCTAGGAGTGCGATGATGTGGCGACGCTCTAGGAAGGATGGCGCGTGATGGCGCAGTGGGCCACGATAACGAGGAGCACCCCAGTCTCCGGGAGTTGCCGGGTGGAAGACCTTCGCTGCAGGCTTCAAGCATGGCCGGGCTGGCGAACAGTGCGTCCCCTAGCTTTGGGCTCCGCCGACACTGTCGCGAGCTCTCCCAGCACGGATGCAAGATGCAGGTGGCAGATGGGAAATGACAAGGAGAGGAGGAAGAAAAGAAAACGTATATAAAAAAGCTAGCAAGTGGACTCTATTGGTTAGCGAGTGATCCCATTTTTTGTCCTTAGAACAAACACAAAATGCGTTGAACAATCCTTTTTAACCAAACAGAAATTGGCGTGGTCCTATCTCCGTCCCATTTCACAAACCAAAGAGACAGGACCGTTTCCTCACTTTAACTCCTAACCAAATACTACCAAGATATAGAAGATACTCCCTCTATCAAAAAAGAATGTATTTACTAAAGTTTAGCTAGGCTTAGTACTAACATTTACTCCACCGTTTCAAAAAGACTGTCGTTTTCCTTCTCGAAAACCAATTTTGACTAAATCTCTACCTCATAATAATAATAATAATAAAGAGATAAAATTTCAGCTTGTTTGTTTAGTCCATCTATTTTTTCGGTCCATCCATTTTTTTTCATTTCCCTCTAACTACCTGACACTAGAGTTTCCGGACTTGTGTATGTAACATGTATTTATATGAGTTAGAATAACTTTAATCTACAACGATACGGAGTATGATTCTAAAACAGATAAAGCAGCCATCACTTAGAATTGAAACAGAGCTCTAATTGAATAAAAGATAACACCAGTAGTTATGGAACATGTTCTGGCCTAATTCCAGCTTCCGTAAACTGCCTAAATCCTAGACCGATGAGAGCCCGTCGTACCACCTTCTGTTTTTCATTTTTTTTCCGAGTAACACATTTTCTGTTCAGATTTTCCTTTTTTTTTCTCCATCCAATTGCCTTTGGTTTCTCTGGAGCACAACCCCTTCCGATTTCATCTTTTTCTATATTTCCTTTTTCCCGAGCCAACTTTTCTCTTTTTCCCAGTTCTTTCTCACTATAAAAATAAAAGTAAAATTTAAAAAGGCAATGTTTAAAATGCAGAAAAATCTGTCTCACCTACAGTAAAGATTTTTTGGTCTATCATGCTCAGTACCATTTGATAGTGTAAGTGCAATCAAGCTCTATTGTGGATTTTGATGATAATAACCACACAATTAGAGGACTAATGAGATTTATTGAGATGGTAAGTAGGTGAAATAAATTAGAGGATGATATACATGATGGTGGAGCCCCCAATTACAAAAGGACATGGCAACCTACTCAAAGACATTTAAATTCATTTTACATTTTGAATTTGAGTATAGGAAAAAGCCGTACTATCAAGGAGAATACAAATACGCAAGCTTTTATGTGCAACCAAGTGCAAACTTTACCCACCAAATCTTGGCAGCAGGTTTTCACTCTTTAGTTTTTGACTGTCAGGGTAGAGCAGCACTGCTGCTCGGGGAGCAGAAGTTCTGCTCTGCTCGACGAGCAGAAGTTCTGCAACCTAAAATCTGACCGTTGGAGGAATGGGTATTTCCTTCACCCCCTTCTCTCCCAACGGTCACCCACGACCATTTGCACCAGAACTCGACCAGTGAAGATTTTCCCTCTTCCTTTCTCACCATTGGAGCACCTCAACCTTTTTCCTTCAATTCCCACTTAAATCTTTGAGAGATTGAGCCTCCAAACTGAAAAAAATGCTCTCCAACCTGTTCTTCATCGTCTACAACATTTGGTTCACATTCAAGCCGACGGATTGTATTCATTACTCTTGGAGCTTGCTCCAGGCCGGCTAGTGTGTCACCCATGGAGCTTGCCAACTTGTGTGGCAGCCCCGGGAGGTTTGTAATCACTTCGTTCATCTAGTGGAAACCACTCATCTCAAGAGTTGAGAATGAGGCAAGGAGGTGAAAGAGACTCCGACCTTTATGGTCACCTCAACAACATGGAGGTTGAAAAGCCTTGGTGGCGAGCCGAACCACAGGATAAATTCTTGTGTCACTCGCATTCTTGTGGTTTTGGATTTCTTTACTTGTGTATGTGGTGATTCTAGGGTTTGGTCCCGATCTACTTGCTTGAGCACTTCCTCCAATATTGAAGTGGTGAAACAGGGCAAATATCATCTTAGGAAGCTCAGTAATTTGTCCGATCTATTTTTCATTGGATAGATTTTGAATTATATTCTCAGGTGTTCAGCAGAGTAGAACTTCTGCTGAGCAGTAGTGCTGCTCTCGGAGTGATATAAGCTAGAGCACTACGTATCTAGGTGGTATGAAATTCGATTCCAAAACATATTGGAACAAGAGTTAATAAGACGTAGCACAGTGTGTAGCACATGTCTAGATTGTTCGAATTGATTTCAAGACTTATAAGAAAAGATAACACAGACCATTGCTCATGTAAGCACTTAGCAAGTTATATATCCTGTTTCAACGCATGAACATATTTTACTAATATATATAAAAATATTAATATTTATGGTACATAATTAATATTGCTAAGAAAAAAATTTTTGAATCTAGTTTTTAAATAAATTTATTTGAAGATACAAATATTGCACATATTTTCTATTAATCGAAAGTTAAATTTAAGGCCAAAAACAAAAACACCAGAGAGCATGTCTCAAACATGATTTATTACCAAAAATTATTCAGTTATTAATATATTAATATTTTTTATATTATAAATGTTATTATTTTAGTATTTTTATATAATTTTACTTAAATTTGAAAATCACTTGTCTCAAATGAGATTTGTATTTTTTTAAAGGACGGAGGGAGCAGAGGTTGCCGCACAAACCCCTACTAATACCAACCAACACAAGGGGGAAAAACACCCGCAAAACCCCATCCCAGCAAACCAGAAATCAATGCTGAGCAACTTCAGTGGATCTCCTAAACAGGCCTCTATTCTAATTTTTAGGAGCTCAAGTAAAAAAAACAACTCCAGTGGATCTCCTATTTAGACTCCTATTTTAGGAGGACTCCCAAAATATAGTTTCAGGCCCCTAGTAACAGGAGGACCCTATCCCTCCCTCAGTAATAGGGTCTTGGGCTGGAGTTAGAAGTAAATTTGGGTCCCTATTTTTTCAGGCCAGCATGCAAATAGAAAAAATAGGGGCCCAATTTGCATGTTGCCTAGGCTGGAGTTCTCTAAACCCTCAATCTCGTACAGCTCTCCCGTGGCTGCATCTCCCGTCTCTATTCCCCTCCGGCCGCCGCATTTTCGCATCCCCCGTGAAGCCATTCACCACGCAACCAATTCGTTTGTCCCTCTCCAAGATCCATGGGGCTGCCCTGCGCCCCTGCCACCTTCCAACTAGCCGATGGAGTCTTCGGCTGTTTTGACTCCCACCTGGGTTTCGAAGCTGCTCGAAGCTAGTCCGGACCCTCACTAGGGTTTCGGTTAATCCCCCGCAAATTTCCTCAAATTTCCAAGCATTCTCAAGCGCGGCTCGAGTTCTTCCCATTCCCCAGGGGGTGGTGAAGGGCAGGGGCGTTTTTGGTGCTGTTTCTTTGGGCACAGAGGTAGCGGCCTCGTGTGACCTCTCTGGTGGATTTAGGTGTTGAGGCTGTGGCGGCGGGCGCGAAGCAGTGTCGCGCGGGCGAGGTGGTGGTGTTCTGGGCGGCAGTGGTGGCGCGGTCGAGCGTTCTGGTGGGCTTCTTATGGTGACGCCCTGCTGGTGGTGGTGTTTCTGTTGGGTGTGGTGTTTCTTGGTTAGCTGCTATGTTTGATCTGTTGGTGGGTGTGGTGGGTGCATCTGTTGGTGGGTGTGGTGTTGTGCTGAGGGTTTTTTGGAATGTGCTAGGCTGGTGTTTGCGTGGCTGGTGGTGGAGTGCTGTGGTGGGTGGGTTGCTGGTGGAGCGTGATAGGGAGTGGTTTGGCGGGGTGGTGGTGTTATTGGGGTGGGTGTTTGGTGGTAATCTATGGAGAATAGGGGGAAAGGTTTGGTGGATTTGGAGGGTCTCATGGATGGCCTGAAGCTGACAGAGGAGGAGAGGAGGGTGGTTAGGGGTGCTTGGCAGTCGGGTCCAAGGGGGGCTGGTTGGCACCCCCAAGCAGTTGGCAAACTGTTCTCGATGAAAGCTAGGTATGCGGAAGGAATGGCACAAGTGTTGGGCAAGATCTGGTGTCCGGCTAAAGGAATCAGGTGCAAGGAGTTAGGGGATAACCTGTTTCTTTTCACATTCCTTCAGCCGGGAGGCAAGAGAAGGGCGGTCACAGAGGGTCCTTGGGAGTTTGGTGGCAATTTGCTTATTGTGGTGGATTTTGATGAGTCCAAGCGACTCAAGGATCTAGAGTTCACTCATATCCCGGTGTGGATTCGGGTGTTCAATCTCCCTTTGGGGCTGATGAACAAGGGAACCGGCCGCCTGATTGGGGATAAGGTGGGGAAATTTTTGGAGGTGGAAACTGACAAAGATGGGTCTGCAGTGGGGAATTACCTGAGAATCAAAGCGCTAATTGATGTCCGTAAACCACTGCCTAGGGGAGTGATGATGGAGGTTGGGCAGAATGTACCTAATTGCTGGTGCAACTTCAGATATGAGTTCCTTCCAAATTTTTCTACTCATGTGGAATGCTTGGCCATGTGGAGAAAGAATGTGATGACAATGTCTGGAAGGAGCCTTCTCAGCAGTTCGGGGAGTGGATGAGGGCAACACCGGCAAAGAAGCGTGACCAGCGTGGCCGCTGGTCGGGGCGAAGCAGCTCTGGGGGTAGTCTTCAACATAAATCCTCGGGGTCTTGGAGATGTGGAGAGACGGGAGCAAGACTACAGTAGAGTGAAGATCGTGGTAGGGACAAGGTGTCGAGGGATAATGACCTCCGGGATGATGGCTAGAGCCCGCTGAAGGTGTTGTCTCAGAATACCACAAATACGAGAGCTCCTAAAAGACTAATTTTTTGGGGACAGCTCAAGTACGGACAAGGAAAGTAGGGTGGTGCCGGTGGAGCAGGAGGGAGTTCGGGAAATGGGGCAGGATGTTGGAGAAGGGGGTCAGGATGACCCAACAGCAGTAAAGGCGCATTCCTTGAGTATGAAGGTGGTCGCAGGAGGAGAAGAAAATGACCAACAAGATCGTGAATAGGTGGGCCTCATAGAAAAGGTTGGGATGGAGGTGGATGGGGTGGTGGCAACGAGTGCATCTATGGAGACAGGCCAAGGGCTCTCTTTAGCTGCTTTTCCAGGAGGGGAGTTGCCAGTGGGAATGAAGGAATTGAGCAGTGAAGCAAAGAAAAGGAGGACTGCTACTTTCAAAAGATGACCACGTGCCCCAAAGAATGCAGAAGGTGGAAAGAATGCCTCTCCTTCTGGGTCGCGGAAACGCGAAGCAGACATAGATCATGGGGAGGAAGAAGTCCTAAAAAGGGTGAAGTTCCAGGTGCAACCAGTGGCTGTAGAGATGGAGGATGATCTTTCCCTTATGGCTAGGCTGCAGGGTCAGCCCGGCCAGCCCCAATGAGGCTCGTGGCGTGGAACTGCCGGGGATTGGGGAATGGCCCGGCAGTTCATGGTCTTCTGGATGTCCAGAAGAAGAAGGACCCCGATGTTTTGTTTCAGAGAGAAACAAAACATGGTGCAAGATGGTTGGAGAGATTTAGGTGGAAGCTGAATATGACAAATATGGTGGTGAAGGATAGTGTGGGGGCGAAGGGTGGTTTTGGCGTTGTTCTGGAAGGAGGTGGATTTGAGGGTTTTGAGTTGGTCTAGATATCATTTGATGCTTTGATCAAGGAAAAATATGGCAGTGCTTGGAGGTTTACTGGTATATACGGTGAGTCCCGTAGTGAAGAGTAGGAGAAAACATGGAAGTTGCTCCGTATATTAGGCACCGCAGTAAACTCCCCTGGCTGTGTTGTGGCGATTTTAATGAGATCCTTTTCAATTGTGAGAAGGAAGGAGGCCCAACAAGATCAGAGAATAGCATGCTAAAGTTTAGGGAAGTCCTGGAAGAGTGTGATCTACATGATCTAGGTTTTGTGGGGGATGCCTTTACTTGGAGGAATCACCACCACAATGTTTCTAGCTACACCAGGGACAGGTTAGACAGGGCGGTGGCAAATAGTGCCTGGCGGGCTCGGATTCCTTTGGTCCGGGTGATCAATGGTGATCCTCGGCACTCAGATCATAGACCCATCATTGTGGAGCCAGGTGCGGAGGAAAAGACCCGCTGGAGGGAACCGCTGGAGGTGATGAGGAAGTTTGAGGCGCGCTGGTTGGAGGAAGATCATTGTAGCATGCGGGTGGAGGAGGCGTGGGAAAAGGCCATCAATGAAGGGAGCATAAGTCTAATGGAGATTCAATCTCGGGTGTTAGGGGAGTTAAGTGGGATCGTGAGGTCCTTGGGGCTCTAGAGAAGAGAATAAAAACTGCCAAAAGGGATCTAGAAAGGTGCAGAAGGTCTGATATTTCCCAAGGACAGATCAATCGAGAACATCTGCTGCGGTATAAGTTGGAGCGTTTGCTGGATCAGCAGCATATTTATTGGAAGCAGAGGGCTCATTCGACGTGGCTGGTGAAGGGGGATCGAAATACAAAATTTTTCCATGCTCAGGCTTCTGAAAGGAAAAAGAGGAACACAATTTCTAAGTTGAAGGAGGAAGGTGGTGGAGAGGTGGCGGGGAAACACTTAAAAACCTTTATTGCTAACCAATACCAGCTACTTTTTAAATCTTCTGTAGGTATACAGCTAGAGGAGGTCTTGGACAGTGTTCAGATTAAAGTCACTCAACAAATGAATGATAATCTGGCTGCACCATTTTCGAGTGACGAAGTATGGAGAGCTCTGAAGGACATGGGTGATCTTAAAGCCCCAGGGGCTGATGGTATGCCAGTGTTATTTTATAAAAAGTTTTGGTCGCTGGTGGGAGAGAGGGTGAAAGATGAAGTGCTTGCTGTCCTAAATGGGTCGGCCATGCCAGAAGGATGGAATGATACTATTATTGTCCTCATCCCCAAAGTTGGATCACCAGAGAAGCTGAAGGATCTTAGGCCAATAAGTCTATGCAATGTGGTGTACAAACTCGTGTCTAAAGTATTAGCAAACAGGCTTAAGTTGGTGCTACCAGAGATCATTTCACCGTCCCAAAGTGCCTTTGTTCCTGGTAGACTAATAACTGATAATGTCTTGTTAGCTTATGAGCTCACACACTATCTATATAAGAGGAAATGGGGGAGAAATGGAGTGGCTGCTATTAAGATAGACATGAGTAAGGCCTATGATTGAGTTGAATGGATCTTTTTGAAGGAGATGATGTTAAAATTGGGTTTTTCAATACAGTGGGTGCAAATGGTGATGAAATGTGTCACGACAGTGAGCTATCACATTAAAGTTAATGGGGAGTATTCCAACAATATTATTCCACAAAGGGGACTGCGCCAAGGGGATCCCTTGTCCCCCTACCTCTTCATCCTGTGCGCTGAAGGGTTATCAGCAATGTTGCAAAAAGCTGAGGAAGAAGGAAAGCTAGAGGGGATAAGGGTGTGCAGGGGTGCTCCAAGAATCAACCATCTCTTTTTTGCTGATGACTCACTAATCTTGATGCGGGCCTGTAAGGGTGATGCCCAGGAGCTGAGGAGGATCTTATATATTTATGAAAGGGCTTCAGGACAGATGATTAACAGAGAAAAATCTGTTGTTTTGTTCAGCCCAAATACCAGCTCAGCTGATAAGGATGAGGTGCAGCAAGCTCTCAACATTGTCCAAGAAGCAAAGAATGAGAAATATCTAGGCCTGCCAGTATCTATTGGTAAATCGAGGAAAAAAGCGTTTGAATATATAAAGAAGAAAGTCTGGCTCCGCATTCAAGGATGGCAGGAAAAACTGTTGTCTAAAGCGGGTAAGGAAATTCTAGTAAAGGCAGTGGCTCAAGCTATCCCAACCTACGCAATGTCTTGTTTTGAGCTGACTAAAGGGTTGTGTGATGAGCTGAATTCCATGATTGATAGATGGTGGTGGAGCCAGAATGACAAGGATAACAAAATCCATTGGTTGGCCTGGGACAAATTGACTCTCCCGAAGAACAAAGGTGGTCTGGGTTTCCGGGACCTCTATTTGTTTAATCTTGCTATGTTAGCGAGACAAGCATAGAGGCTGCTGGTTTTTCTAGAGACCCTTTGTGGGCAAGTGTTAAAGGCCAAATATTTTCCCAATGGCAACATTTTGCAGTGTGAAGCACGTGATGGTATTTCATACACTTGGAGGAGCATCTTGAAAGGGGTGGACTTACTCAGAGAAGGGATCATTTGGAGAATAGGCAACGGTGAATCGGTGAACATCTGGACAGATCCATGGATTCCACATGGCAACACGAGACGGCCTGCTACATATAGAGGGGCTACGGTGCTGACTAAAGTGGCAGACTTAATTGATCTGAGCTCTGGATCATGGGATGAGATCCTGGTGCAAGATACTTTCTCAGAATTTGATGCAGAGGCCATCCTAAAGCTGAGAGTGAACCAAGATGTGGAGGACAAACCAGCATGGCATTTTGATTAAAAGGGGTGTTCTCAGTGAAATCAGCATATAAGGTGGCTGTCCAGAGAAGAGAAAATGAGCTATGCAGAAATGCAACTACTTCGGTGGCTGGAGCAACAGGATCCCCTGCCTTCAAGTGGGAGAAGATTTGGTGTATGGAGGTCCCAAACAAAGTGAAGATGTTTATGTTGCGTTTGGTTTATAACAGTCTAGCGGTTCGGCGGAATTTGGTTCGCAGAGGAATAAAAGAGGACACCCTGTGCCTCATGTGTTGCAGGTTAGATGAAGATCCTAGACATATCTTCTTCAAGTGCAAAGAAGTGAAACAGTGTTGGAGGGAACTAAACCTCGAGGATTACCGCCTGATCTTGGCAGTCGCGATATGATGGAAAAAATATGGTCCTTTCCAGCACAAATCCAGTTACAGATTGTTGTGCTGCTTTGGAGATTTTGGCCAGCAAGGAATAAGGCCAATGCTAGGGAAAAAAAGATTACAATTTCTGAGGTATGCTCTCTAGTGTTTTTTTTTTTTTTTTACGTAGCAGAATTTGCAAAGGGAAGGCAAACACACAAATCCCAGATCTAGAACAGGCAAAATAAATGGGTACCGCCTTCGGAACATATGTATAAGATCAACATTGATGGGGCGTTCTCAGCTGCTACATGTCAAGGTGATTGGGGCTTCATTGCCAGGAACAATGCTGGTGAGTTTTTGGAGGGAGGCTGCGGCAATCTGCGCAGAGTAGCCACCTCTTTTCAAGCTGAAGCTCTTGCTGCCCTGTTCAGTCTGGAGAGAGTAGCTCAGTTGGGTATGTCAAGAATTATCCTTGAAACTGATGCAACACAGTTGGTGTGGGGCTTAACTTCTACAGACCTTGATCGAAGTGTGGATGGGAACCTCCTTAAGCAGATTAGAGATTTTATTGCCTCATCTTTTGATTATTGCAAAGTTCAGTACTGTCCAAGAGTTTGCAACAAAGTGGCAGATTGCCTTGCATTGTACGGGGCGAGCGTGGTTAGCTCTGGTTCATCTATGTTCATGGACCAAGTCCCCACCTGTATCTCCAGTTTGGTCTCCAATGACCTGGCTGGAGCTGATGTTTAATGGAAACAAGCTTTCCAATTTAAAAAAAAAAAAAAAAAATCCATGGGGCTGCAGCACTGGCCACCGCTTCCTCCATCTGGATCTACAGGCGCCGCCTCAAGCGCTCTCTGCTGAGCTGAAGCCGCTGCCGAGGCCCCCGGCGGCCGCCACCGCTGACGCGAAGGCAGCCAAGGTAGGGAGGCCTCTGCGACAACCATCCGCATCCCATGGTGCACTACTGCTTCCAGGTTCTTGGTAAGTCGCTATTCCTCCTAATCCTCATCTTGCCCAATCCCTTCCCGTTCCATGTTGTAGGAGGTTGTTATCCCCCAACTCGCCGCAGCGCCGCCTCGCATTCTTCTCCCACCGCGTCCCTCCCTCATTTCCAGATCCCTCTCTTATCCTGCAAGTGCAAGCCATATCTCCCTACAGCGCCCACCACGCCCTGTCGGCGGAATGGCTCCCAAGAAGAGAGCCAAGAATGTGGTGGCAACGCCTGACCTGGAGCCGCTGGTGGAGGACCGGATCAGCGCCTTGCCGGAAGGCATCCTCCAGCACGTGCTCGGTTTCCTGCCGGCAGACGAGGCAGTGAGGACGTGTGTGCTCGCACGGCACTGGCGCCACCAATGGAGTTTCGTGCGCCGCCTGCGCATCATCCACCCCGAGGATGGGCCACGGAGCTCCGAAGAATTTGTCAGGTTCGTGAACTGCCTAATGCTCCTTCGAGAGCCAGGCATGGATTTAGATGAGTTAGAAGTCTCAAGCAATGACAGCGACGAGATGCCTTGCTTCGATACTGAAATCGGGGCAGAGCTCCATACTTGGATCCGACATGCCTTGCTGTGCAAAGCACAGGTAATGACCATCAAGCTCTGGATCACGCTATACCCTCCTCTGATCTCCCAGCACCTTAGAAGACTGGAGGTTGACTATGTTGATTTTTGCGTCAACTGCCTTGATTTTGCGACCTGTCCAAAATTGGTGGTTCTCGACATAACAGGCTCCCTTATGACCTGTTTAAGGATTCGATCCCAGTCCGTAAAGCATCTGCGAATCAAAAGCAGCAATTTTGCCGGTGATGATATCCGGGCGTGTATTTCTATGCCTAGTCTCATTTCTCTGGAGCTCAACAATTTCCGTGGCAAAGCACCTCTGCTTGAATTCATGCCATCACTACAAACTGCATTTGTCAAGCCTGAAAACCTGGTGGATGCTTGTATGAAGAATGGTGATTATGGGGGGTGATTGCTGTGGCATTTGTGCATATTGTTGCGGCGAGGATGACCACAGAGGTCGTTGTGTACTTCTTGGGGGTCTGTCGAATGCAATGAATTTGGAATTGATAGCTTACCGTCGAACGGTATGCACACGTCCATCTTCTTAGTTCTTAATTTTTCAGTTTGTTGCTTGCAACACGTTTTTTCAGGTTCAGCACAGCAATATATTGGCCCTTTAGCACATTTTTCACTTGCACTACCAACATTTCAGCACTCACGCATTTGAGCTTATTGTCGATTTAGCACATTTTTCAGTTTTTCACTGGCACTACCCACATTTGAGCACTCCCACATTTCAGCTTATTGTCCTTTTATTGATTTTCGGAACGCATGTTACAGTTGCTTACATCACCTATATCCATACTCATTTTCTTACCTCTTCTCTGCATGCTACTCAGTTCATTTATAAAAGAGATCTGAGATGGTGCCCGACATTTGCTAAGTTAAAGACACTGTTGCTGAATGAATGGTGTGTAGCTATTGATTTCAGCTTACTTGTTTGCATTCTTGAACATTCACCTGTTCTTGAGAAGCTCATTCTTCAAATTTCCCAGGTATTTTTTTTTGTTTCAATTAAGAGTATAGGTTGTTATGTATACACGATACATTTGTATCGTCTTTTATTGACCGGTTGAATATAAATTGTTTTGTTTTAGCAGGACACAAAATGTAAATCAGAATCAGAAGGAAGAAAACATCAAATGGAGCGAGTACCACAAGTATCAGAACACCTTAAAATAGTTGAAATAAAGTGCGAAAATGTTGGTTTTCGGGTTTCTGAAATCTTAAGTTTCTTGAGTACATTTGTCATGCAGGTTAACGTCATACAGGTTACCAGAGATTCTAACTGTGAGTTAACCAGCTGCACATTCCAGACCAGCTGCACATTCCAGTCCTTTAACTCATTTGTAACACTGCATTATTTTAGTGGTCCAATTTAGTCAATTCACTGATGCATGTTAACCAGACTTACATACTATTACTTTGGAAATATAAGAAAAATAATGTATGCTGATGTGCATTCTTTGTCAACAAACTTAACAGATTTCTTACTAGCTAGCCGATTTCCACATAACTGTGCCTCTTTATCTTTTATTTTATACAGCATTCAGTTTCGAGAACTGAAGAAGTGCAAAAAGCTTTATTTCAACTGTTTGGATGGCTCAACTATCTCTTCAGGTTGTACTCCGGGTGCCAAGACTGAAGTTTTGTCCTTGTGCTTCTTCTGGTTGGGTGATATTATGAGACTCAGTTCCATGTTTCAATGGTATGGGAGAAAAACCGTGCAATGTAAAGCAATATAACTTGGTTAGGACTTGTTTAAGCCATCTAGCTGGACCTAGTTTGTAGCATTATTAATCCGCCATCTACCTGGGCCTGGATTGTAGCATTATTAATCTGTTTACGCATTCGCTCTCTGTTACTGTGATGTTGTTAGCGTCCTGGATGTTTCAGTCTGCTTTGCTGTAATTAGTGGAACTGGTGCATGATCTTGTTCGTGTGGTATATTAGTTGGACCTCGTTTGTAGCATTATTAGTTCTATCATGTGACCATCCATGCTGAAAGTATTTCAATATCGCTCAAATCATCACATCAATATCCTACCTGAACATGTCCCTGAACTGACCTAGCCATATGGGGTCGAATGTGGATTTGTTTCAGCTCGAGACGTCCAAATTAAATTAAAAAGAAGAGAGCTGATTGTTATTTCCCTTGATATGGTATTCTCCCAAGAAAGCTTACTAGCCAAATAGCCATACTAGGGTGCCATTGCTGTGTGAATCAGGACATTTGGAGAATGGGGCCAGGAAGACAATGCATGCTCGCTCAGCTCACCTGCCTGAAACAAAATCTAGAGGTTCTTTAGCATGTGGCATACTGAATTTTGGCAAAAAGTCCATACTGAATTTAGCCAGGAACACAACACATCTTTTTTTTTTCGAAAGAGTCCATACTGAATTTTGCCGTAAGAAACGTGACATCTTTAGGAAGTGCCTGGTTGTTAGGATGCCTCCGTCCAATGGCAATTTTTGGGAACTCGGTTTCATACTCAGCTTGCAATCTTTATGTTTTCGGTACAGGCGTGTGTTCATAAGTAGCACATGTGAGCACGTGACATTGCTCCTCCCACATCTGCGAACACACTAGCTGTATTCAGCTCAGGTCTTCTGGCCAGTTCACCTCATGGAAGGAGCAGCTGTAACATCATTCTTCTTCTGCTTCTTCTTGTTCTGCCTCTGCTCGTGTGCTTTCAGGTAGCAGCAGCAGCAGCTGCAATGCCACGGCCGGCGATGAGGCGGCACTTCTCTCCTTCAAGGCCATGCTTTCTTCTGGCCAACCCAGCTTGCTGGCTTCCTGGAACAAGTCCGGCCACTACTGTCTGCAGCTGGCCTGGAGTTGCATGCGGCCGTCAGCACCCGGACAGGGTCATCACCCTAAGCTTGGGCTCCTTCAAGCTGTCAGGCCGCATCTCTCCGTTCATGGGAAACCTCTCATTCCTCCAGAAGCTGGACCTAAGCGACAACCAGCTTGTCGGGCAGGTGCCTCCGGAGATCGGTCGTCCTAGCAGACTCAAGGGCCTGAACTTGAGCACAAATTTTCTCCATGGAACCATTCCGATCCAGCGGCCATGGGAGGATGCACCAGCCTCAAGATTCTGGACCTGAGCAGCAACAAACTCCAAGGTAGCTAGCTAGCTGCTAGCTTTGTGGTAGAAGGTGAGCCGGCCTCGCGGAGAGCACTGGTAGTAGCTAGCAAGCTCGTCCTCCCCGCCGGTGGCCACTCCGGCCCCGGCATCCACCGCCCCTCCCCGCCGGGCGGCCAACCCAGCCCCGGCGTCCACCGCTCCCGGTTCGTCGGTCCCTCCCCCTTTCCCCTCCTCCCCTGGTTAGCCATGGAGCCGGGCTCGTGCTCCCGCTTCTCATGGGCGGACGAGGTTGAGGCTGCGGATGCTTGCTCCCTCGGTTCTTCGCCCGCTGCCACTGCTCACGCTAGCCGGGTCCTCCTAGAGAGCGCGCTCAACCCCGATGCTGAGCCCTTTGTTGGCTCTCCGGGTTCTCTTGGCGCCAGGCTTGACTTCTCCGGGTCGGAAGTCTCCCTTAGCGACTTTGAGGCCTCCCCGGGGCTGACCATGGTGCGGCCGTCGCTGCGCCCTCAGCGCCTGCGTCGCCCGTCGCCGCCCGTCGCCCGCGCGGCGCTGCTGCTGCTGCTGGGGCTCGTCCCGGCGCACCTCCGCTGCCACCGGGGCCGCCTCACTTCCGTCGCCGTCGCCCACCCACCGCACCTGTCCACGCCGCTGGACGCGGAGGGGTTTCGGGTGGTGGAAAGCCGTCGTCGCTTCTGTCGCTCGCCAGGGCCCCGCAAGCCGGTGCCGGTGCATCTCGTCGGCAAGTGCTTCAACTGCCTGGCCACCGGCCATGTGTGGACGGCTTGCCCTAACCCTGCACGTTGCTACAACTGCCTTGAGGTTGGGCACTGGGCGCGGGCCTGCCCGCTTCCACCGCGGGCTCCTCCGGCTTCTAGGAAGCGTGGCCGCTCCTCCGGGCCATCGACTATGCGCCAGCCACCCGGCCACAGGCGCCGCGTCTCCTCCCGTCAGTCTTCCCCAAGCCGACACTGCCTCCCGCAATGGTCGGCCTCCACCGGGCGATCCCCCTCTGTCCCTCCGGTATGTGCACCGCCCTCTCACAGGCCGGCCCCTCCTGCCCACTCTGTGCCTTCGGATGCTGGGCGCAAGCGGCCGGCGCTGCTGGTGGTTCCACCTTCGTGGGGGGCGCTGTCGTGGCGGTGCGGGGGCCGCCGCCCGTGGCGTCCGGCGCTGGTCCTTCGCCGCCCAGCCCTTCGAGACGTGCATCTCGCGCGCCCTCCTACGTCGTGCTCTCGCCCCGCCGACCAACCCCGAGGCGCGCGCGGGATCCGCTCCTCGAGCTCGTCGTCGTCCCGCGCTTCGCTGCAATCTAGGAGGCGGAGGACGCCCTGTCCTTGGCTCTCTTGGCCCTGGTCCTTAGCACGCGGCCATTTGTTTCACCTGCCATGATGGTCCAATATCTGCAGGACTTCCACGGCATTGACAGCGAGTCCTTCACCGTGCATCGCTCGGCGCCCGACGACTTCATCGTTCGGTTTTCCAGGATGGACGACCTCGAGCGTGTTCTGAGCTCCCCATTGCCGAACGGTGCCCCCTTCGCCCTTCGCTAGCGGCGCTGGCATCGTCTTGTCACTGGGTCCTCTGGGGCCTTTCGGTACAGGGCACTGATGGGCATGCGTGGCATCCCCTCCCACGCCCGCTCTGTCGAAGTTACACAGCTCCTCCTAGGATCGTCGGGTGCCAAGGTCGAGATCATGAACCCGGAGGCTGTTGATGACCCGGACGACGAGCGTGAGCCCATCATTGCGGTCTGGTCTTATTCCGGACCAAAAGATCATGGCCATTCCAGAGCCGGAGGAGGAGCACGACGGTGGCCCTCCGCTGTTCCTCCGGCCGTGGGAGATCATTCACACCGAGGTGCCTGCCCTTCGCTATCTGGTTTTCCTCCGTATTGTTGAGTTTCAGGACTGGCACACCCCTCCTACGTCCGACGACGATGATGACTTCCCGGCCGCCGGGACTACGACATCGGCAGCGATGACAGCAACAACAATGGCGTCTGGCCCGGGGCCACTGTCTCCGGCGGCGCTAGAAGCCGCCCCCGAACCACTCGCTTCGGTGGTGCCAGCGACCGCAGGCTTGGACGCGGCAACGGGCCGTCCTTCACGCCACGTCAGCGGCTTCCTGACGTCATTGTGGGCCACTTCAGCTGCCCTATCACCAAGACGCCTCCTGCCATGATCTTCACCAGTCCTGTCGCCAGGATTCCCGCCGCGCCCATGCTCTGCGCCCCATCTGCCGGCACGCCTCCTGGCACGGGGGCGCCAGTTGGCACTCTGTCTTCGGGCGTGGGCACCGATGCGCCCACATGGGGCCGGTGCTCACCCTCTCCTGTTTGCTCCCCGGCTGCGGACCCGATGCTCTTTGAGGCGCGCCCTGGGGCAGCGCAAAAAAGCTGTCGTCCTCTGTGGCACCCCGGTGCACTCCATCGACCCCGCGACCCCTGCATGTGCCGTCTTTGGCGGGTCACACCAGGCGCCATACGCTTCCGGCTCGATGATTTGGTGCTGGCTACGGCAGGCCGTGCATTGGGCCTGGCCTCGTCCGAGGAGGGCCCAGCCTTTCTCTTCGAGCCAAGCGACCAGGTCGGGGATCTGGGCCGGCCCGCCGTGCCCCCACTGCACAATGTTGTTGGCCGGCCTGAGGACTCTGGCTCCCCATGCGTTCGTGTGGGATTCAGCGTCTGCTCACCTCAGAGCTCATCACCAGTCGCCCCCTTGCCGTGTGCTCCATCGCCTGTCGTATTCATCTGCGCTGCGAGTGCCCCTCGCACCGCCTCACCTGGCGCAGTGATCTGTGCTGCGGGAAGTTCGGTGGCACCGTCGGCTACTCATTCTGACTTAGTGTCAGCATTTCAGAGGCTGCTCCAGGACCCCATTCTGTCGACGTCGCAGCTGCGTGTCGGTCGTGCCACCTGCGAGGTTGAAGACGACGTCTCATCCCCAAGCGTAGCACGCGCCTTGCGGCCAAGAGCCGGTTCAGGGAACAGAAGCCGGAGGCCCAGGCGCGTAAGGTTATGATGAAGAAGCTGGGCTTGGAGGTTCAGACGGCCACCCCTGATGAGGCATCGTTCGAGGCATTCCAGCAGGTGCTGCAGCTACCACTCACTCCTTCCAAGCACGACGCTATGAAGGTTTTGCTCCTCGGCAGGAAGCAGCTTGCACTCAGTGCAGTTAGCGCCGCCTAAGCTCCGCAACCTTGTCGCTAAATAATTTCCCATGTTGCGCGCAAACATTTTCATTTGGAACGTTAGGGGGCTCAACATGCGCGCACGTCGAGCTGTCATTCGGGAGTTCCTGAATCAGGAACAGGCCTCTGCTCTGTGCCTTGTCGAAACCAAAACCGAAACTCTGTCTGCCTCCATGGCTAATGAATTAATGGGTGCGGGGTTTGAGTATGCCTGTCTACCATCTGTGGGTGCTTCGGGTGGCATCATCTTTGCTTGGCGTCGTGACTTTTGGACTGTGTCCGATCGTAAGTGCCGCACATACTCGCTTTCTGTTGTCGTCGCTCATGTCTCTGCCCCGGAGATCACCTGGACCTTGGCCACGGTCTATGGCCCGGTCACCGTCGATCTTAAGCTGGCCTTCCTGGCTGAGCTGCGCGAGGTGCACGTGCTTGCGTCGGGCCCCTTCTTGCTCTATGGAGACTTTAACTTGATTTGTAACGCTGCTGACAAAAACAACAACCGCCTTGATCTGCGCTCCATGCGCCGCTTCCGCTGTGTGCTCGACGAGTGCCACCTGCAAGAGCTGTACCTGCATGGTCGACTGTACACTTGGTCCAGCCACCGGCCCGTTCCAACCCTGGTCTGGATCGGGCGTTCGCCACCGTGGAGTGGCTCGAGCTGTTCCCGTTCCACCACCTACACTGTCTTTCCTTGGACTGCTCCGACCACTCGCCTTTACTACTGCAGCTGTGCACGCAGCCTTGGGCAAAGCCTCGTTTTCATTTTGAAGCGTTCTGGGTCCGTGTTGGTGGCTTTGAGGATGCCGTGAGGGCGGCCTGGGAGTCGGAGCTTCCTGGCGCTGATCCTTGTCGCCTGCTTGATCATAAGTTGCGCTGCACGGCCAAGGCGTTGCAGAGCTAGAGCTCGCGGACCATTGGTAGCGTCCGTTTGCAGCTCGCTATGACATGGGAAATGGTCGCTCAATTTGACAAGGCTCGTGAGTCCCGGAACTTGGAACCGGCGGAGCGCGACCTGCATATGCAGCTTAAACAGCAGTGCCTCGGGCTAGCATCGCTCGCGCGGACCATCGCTCGGCAGCGTTCGAGGATCAGGTTCCTTGAGGCGGGGGACGCAAATACTCGCTTCTACCAGTTGCAAGCGTGCCACAGAAACAGGAAAAACATCATTCCTACCATCCAGGTGGATGGTGCTTGCCTCTCAGACAACCCAGCCAAGGTGGCCGCCTTCTACGACTACTACAACAACCTGCTCGGCAAGCCGTTCCAGCGCCCACACTCCATCAGCCTTGATGGCCTGCTGCCCCGGCTTGATCTTCCTGGCCTCGACGCTTGCTTCTCTGAGCAGGAGGTCTGGGAGACCATCAAGACCATGCCAACTAATCGCGCCCCGGGTCTAGACGGTTTCACTGGTCTATTCTACAGAGCTATGTGGCCGATCATCAAAGCTGATGTGATGAATGCAATCAACGCCATCTGGTCACTGGACGCGCGCAGCTTCCATCTGCTCAACGGGGCGCTCATGGTGCTCCTCCGCAAGACCTACTCGCCCACCACGCTCAAGGATTTCCGCCCGATTGTGCTCATGCATAGCTTTGGCAAGCTCCTTGCCAAGTGCCTTGCAAACCGGCTCGCGCCGAGGCTGAGCGAGATGGTCGCCCCCAACCAGAGCGCATTCATAAAAGGCCGATCCATACACGACAATTTCCGAACAATCCAGCTTGCGTGCCGGTGGCTGCACGTCAGAAAGATCCCATCAGTCCTCCTAAAAATTGACATTGCAAAGGCTTTCGATTCGGTCGGTTGGACGTTCCTTTTGGAGGTGCTAGAGCATATTGGCTTCTCTCGTCGTTGGCGCGACTGGATTTCCATCATTCTCTCCTCAGCCAGCACGAGGATACTCGTCAACGGGCGGCCTGGCAAGCGCATCATTCATGCTCGGGGGCTCAGGCAGGGGGACCCCCTCTCCCCAATGCTGTTCGTCCTAAGCATGGAAGCTCTCAACTCTCTCATTCGGGAGGCGATCGCCATGGAGCCCTGCTGCCGCTGCCCAGCCGGGTTATTGTACACCACGCCTCCCTTTACGCGGATGACCTGGTTGTTCTCATTTCTCCGGATGCTGGTGACCTCGATTGCCTTGCGCAATAAGCTACAACTGTTCGCCGGCGCGTCGGGGCTGCTCACCAACAGAGACAAATGCATTGCCACTCCAATCTGTTGCGATGAGGCCACAGTCGACATGGTGCAGTCATCCTTTCAGTGCGCCGTATCCACCTTCCCTTCCAAGTATTTGGGAATCCAGCTTTCCCTGCGTCGTCTTCGTCGCATTGATGAACAGCCACTCATCGACACTGTCGCCGCGAGGATTCCTACATGGAAGGCTGGATTGCTCACGACGGCTGGCCGGGTCACCCTCACCAAGTCGACACTCTCGGCGATCCCCGTGCACGTGAGCATCGCGTGCTGCTTGTCGCCCTGGGCCATTAGCAGATCGACAAGCGGAGGCGGGCATTCATCTGGTCTAGAAGCAAGGTCTGCGTGGGGGGGAAATGTCGTGTGGCCTGGCCTTCCGTCTGTCGTCCGGTCAAGCTTGGGGGACTCGGTGTGATTGATCTCCGCTTCTTTGGTTTCGCTCTGAGGCTCAGGTGGGAGTGGTTGGTGCGTGCAGAGCCGTCTCGGTGCTGGTCTGCGCTGCCTTCTAAGCCTGAGAAGTGCGTCGCGGCGATGTGTGATGCTAGCCTCTTAGTTTGCGTTGGTGACGGCGCTTCTGCGCGGCTCTGGCTTGACAATTGGTCAGCAGTTGGGCGGCTGGATCGCTTCGCACTGGTCCTGTTTGTGGCGGTCTCCAGGGCTGGCAGAAAAAGGTTTTTCAGGAAGCTCTGCTGGACAACCGCTGGGTGATGGACATCGTTGGGGCGCTCACCACTCAGGTGGTCTGCGAATACCTGCGTGTGTGGGAACTGCTGCGTACCGTGGCGCTGATACCGCTGCAACCGGACCGTTTCGTCTGGCGGTGGTCCGCTGATGGCAAGTTCTCTGTGTCATCTACTTATCGAGCATTCTTCAATGGCTCTGAGCAGCTCCTTGGCGCCAAGGAAGTCTGGCACTCCAAAGCTCCGCCAAAGGTGAAATTTTTCATATGGCTTGCTCTCCGCCGGAGGCTTTGGACCTCGGAACGTCGTAAGCGCCATGGCCTCCAGGACGACGACGCATGCGCGCTCTGCTGTCAAGCACCTGAAACCGTCGAACACCTGCTCCTTGGGTGTGTTTTCGCTCGAGAGGTTTGGTTCACGCTATTGTCGCCGCTGCATCTCGACGCTCTCGTGCCTACGGGGGACCTTGACCTTGCATCCTGGTGGCTTCAGCAGCACTCCTTGCTGGACTCCGCTTCCAGGAAGATGTTCGACTCTGTCTTCCACCTCGTCGGTTGGGGCCTTTGGAAGGAGCGCAACAGCAGGGTCTTCGAGCGCGCTAAGTCTGGTTGCCTGGCCGTTGCTTCTGCGATTGCCGCTGAAGGTGCTGAGTGGCTGTCCGCTGTTTCTCGACGCTTATGGTGCCTGTGTCTCTCTGGTCACAAAGTCTTTCAACCATGTAATCTCATAAACATGATCCGGTAGAGTAGGTTCCTTGTTCCCTGGGTTCAGGCTTCTCGACTTGACCGCCCTCGCGCTCGGTTTGTGTACTCCATTTCTTCTCCTCTTAATGAAAAACGGGCACACCACCCGATTGCCAAAAAAAAAAAAACAAACTCCAAGGTGAGATTCCTGCAGAGATAGGTGCCTTGAAAGATCTTATTGATCTATACCTCCATACAAATGGTTTGTCTAGAGATATCCCTCGTCTCCTGACTGTCTTGGGGTCACTCAAACTCTTGTCATTGTATGAGAACAGATTATCAGGAGCTATCCCCTACTTTTGGCAACCTCCGGCATCTTGATACTGAGGGAAACATGTTGTCAGGAGCCATCCCTTCATCTTTAGGCTTGTTGCCCGGTTTATCCTTCGTCAACTTGGAGAATAACAACTTAAGTGGGTCAATTCTGGATTCGATTTGGAACATTTTGTCTCTAACAGCATTCCCTGTCCAAAACAATTCTCTGAGTGGAGCAATACCTCCAGGTGTGTTCAATGCTCTTCACCGTCTGGAGACTATAATGCTGAGCAATAACCAGCTTCATGGCTATATTCCTGCTTCAATATCTAATGCTTCCAAATACAGATACTTCAGTTCAGCGATAACTTTTTCAGTGGCACTGTTCCTTTGGAGGTTGGAACATTAGGAAATGTCAACTAGTTGCAGCTCTGGAAATCTGCTTGAAAGCTAAAGAGCCAAAAGATTGGGAATTCCTGACAGCATTAGCGAATTCCTCCCAGTTACAATATTTGCTATTGTTGGGTGAATTCAAGTTTAGTGGACCACTTCCTGACGAAGTTGGTGGAACTAGGTCTTTCATTAATAATTTTATTACAGGCCCCATTCCTACTGAAATATTCAACATTCACACAATATCTCAAATCTTGGATGTATCCTACAATAACTTGGAGGGATCAATACCACAAGAAGTTGGGAAATTGATCATCTTGTTGAATTCTGTGCAGCATCTAACAAATTGTTAGGCGAAATCCCTAGCAGCGTTGATGAATGCCAGCTTCTCCAGAATCTCTACCTACAGAATAACATGTTCAGTGGAGGTATCCCATCACTCCTGGGTTAAATGATAGGTCTGCAAATTGTTGACCTCTCAAGCAACAACTTATCCGGCCAAATACCAGCATTCTTCGGTACCTTTAAAACTCTTGATTACCTAAACATATCATTCAACAGCTTTTCTGGGGAATTGCGAATAATTGGGGTCTTTTTAAATTCTTCTGCCATCTTAAACCAAGGAAATAGCAAACTCTGTGGAGGCATCCTGATCTGCATTTACCTTCATGTTCTTCACATCTAGAACACAAAAGGCATAATTTGTCATTATTGCCATTGTTCTCTCCCTTGTTGCAACAATTTTCAGCATTGCCTCACTCTTTGTTCTTCTCACATAGCACAAGAGAAGAAAAGCAACAGCCCACTTTTTTAAAAAAAATAAAGGCAGGAGCCACACTCAATTAAGTAAGAAAAGATAGAGGTTTAAGTATACTTGGTATCTGGCACACAGCTTGGTCGTAGGACCAAAAAGAAAAGGGGAGAGAGGGGAGGAGGGGTGTGGATACTCCATACAGCCCCAGTACCAACATTCATTGAAGGCCACCCACTAATCTCTTACTCACAGTTCATATCCGACTGGTGACATTGTCAAGGAACTACATGGAATCCATGAGTCTTTCGTGCATGGACTAGCTAGGGAGTGCAGAACATCATGAAGCAAGGTGGACCATGTCCTTCACAGAAACTGAAGCGGACATTAATTAGTTTTGTTGAGAATTAATGGGGATTAGCAGGTTGTGAGTTGTGATCTTGTCTCAGTATATAGATCATAGTTAACTGTGTGAGCTAGCTCTGAGCTATACCATACTATTCATGCATAACAGTATTTAGTAGCCATTATTGGAGTAAGCTAACTTGGTCCAAAATTATGCATTACAGTTAAATCATGGTATAATTACTTAACTGGGAGTCAGTTGTCCTAATAAGCTGTAGGCTGCAGGCAGCAGTGTGGTGATGTATTCAGCTAGCTAAGCTACATGAGTGAGTTAGTACAAATTAAACTTTGTTTAAAACGTGGTGCTACTGCTAGCAGAGTGAGTTGTCACATACTTCATTTACATTATTTCACTACCACGGAGTAATTATAAAAAAAAGTCACTAATACACACTACTATGAAAGAGGTGATCACTACTGGACTATTACTGCTGGCAGTGATAGGCACCGATGACATATCACTGATGGTTGTAGCCACAAACTGGCGTATCATTGGCATTTAGTGGTTACAATCAGTCGTGGTAGGCTTTTTTGCACAAAAATCATAATTTTAGTTACAACCAACCAATAGTGATAGGCTGTTTTGCACAAAAAAATCATTTTTTTCATATGAAATTGTATCAAGATAATCATTATACCACAATTGTAGCAGTCAATGAGTTCTAAAATTTTATAGTTGACAACTTTTAAATTTGAGATGATTTATATGTCTAAATATTCAATATAAGTTTCAAATTTGAGATGGTTGACAATATTGAACAGGGACAAAATCAACAGCAAAGTTATAGTACTCAAGGAGATTAGCAGTTAAGAATTTTTTTATTTAAGATTGTTCAGAGTATCAAATAGATAATATAAAATTCATTAATATATAGTTAAAAGAGTTGCATAAATTATGTAGTTATTACAAATGTTTTGTAGCCTAAATATAAAGACAGTTGAGTGAACGTTGAAGTCCTGAAGTCCTGAGTTGAACTGCTAAAAACGCACATTTTGTTCATTCACATTGCTGATTCGTGGTTAGACCTGGCATGGGTCTGGAATCAGTAGTAACTTGAAAGTATGCACGGCAACGCCGCGCGAGAGCCTTTTTTTGCCAGCCTATGATGCGTGGAGTAACTATTTTGAATAAATTTTTTAAAATATAATAGTAATATTTATATTTTTAACTATGTTTAGGTACAGATTTATGGTACGATGAGCTTGACAGTGCTTGTACTGTAGAAATTACATAATAGATGCTTATTTGGTACTCCATTTATCCTCTTTTTGTCTATCGTATTCGCTTCCCGAGAAATAAAAACTAAATTTTTATGAGAAATATTAATATCAATGGCATATAATTAATATCATTATGTAGATCTTTGAATCTAATTTTTATACTAATACACGTAATTTGTATAAGTCTAGTCATATTTACTTTAGGAAAAAAAATATTTTGGAAAAATATTTTGGGATAGATACTCTTCTATTTTGTTTTATCAGTTGCCCCAACAAAGCGGAGTGTTCTCCGAAGTCTCCGGTGCATTTTTCTAGGTGCCTTGGTTTTATGAGCTTATTGGTGAGAAAGATAGATACACATGTATAGAAATAAAATTGTATTAAAATATGTGATGTATGTGTTTACAGTGTAGTGCTAGTTGTGTAGGGTTTAATAGACTTGTTTGCTATTTTTATGATTTTTACAATATTTTAGCCGATTTGGATAAATAATAAATTTAATGGAAAATTAAAAAGGCCATGGAGCCTAATTCAGCCCATTGGGGCCCATGTCGGGCGAAAATAGGCCCGAGGGGAGGCCGCCTGAGGCCCATGAACGGGGGAGGGGAGAAGAGGCTAGACTGTGGGTTCATTTGCGAAAGAGTTCGAGGGCTTTTTTGCAAATAGATATGAGAGGAGGCCGTGGACTGCGGGTTGATTCATGTAAAGGTCGAGTGCTTTTTCGCAAAATAGCCGGGACTCACCCGATCTGGGCCATCCGGCCACTTGATCCGATGGCCGGGAATGGCGGGCGACGTGGCATGCTCTGGTGCCAGGTTCGGGCCCTTTCCAGGGTCACGTTTCGTTATTGAAAGATAGGGAAGGCCACCATTGCCTCGCGTGATCTGCAGTATTCAATTCGAATACTAATGTCAGATTTAGCGAACGAGCCGTAGCTCGGTTGGTGAGGCCGCTCGGTGGAGCGTCCACCGCCCGCGTTCGAGCGCTGCTCGACGCGGGTTTTCGCACCGGGTAGTGTGCCCCAAAATTAATTTCTACAGCCTCTCTCGCGTGGAGCCACAAAGGGAGTACGACGCGCCTGTCGTCTACGGAGCCATGGTTGGTCCCGGTGATCTTCAGAAGGACGCGACTGCTATCTGTGTGCAGTTATAGGTCTCGTAGTGCACGAGTGGTGTGTGTGGTGTGCGTGTGTAGAGTGAGGTGTGTGTTCATGCATGAACAGATGCTACAGCTGTACTCAGATGAGAGGCTTTAAAAAAAAACTAATGTCGGATTTAGACTCGAGAGTCGAGACAGTGACGTATCAATATGTGGTGGCATCTGCCGGTTGCTCCTATAAACGTCTAGCTCGGCTCAATCTCATAGACAACACACCCAGAAATCAATTTGAGGGAGAGTTCATATCGGAAGTGTTGACGCTGAATTAGGTCAACACACTCGATAAGGAGCTAGCACGCTCGATGTAGGGCCAAACCGATTTTGAGATCGGTCGGCGCCTAAAGGATATCCACACTGACCTTGTGCCTCCAAATGATGAGCGCGATACGCAAGACACATCGCCGGAGGAGCCTCGCCGGGAGCGCGATACGCAAGACACGCCGGCAAGGTCTCTTGAGACCTGAAACCCCACACGCTCGGGAGGGACCCCGTCGGAGCGTGCAGCGGCTATGGGCTGCCCTAGCCGGCCTAACCGCTCTAGAGCTTCGCTGTCGTCGATCCACCGTCCATGCAGCGTCGATGAAGAACGAGGAGAAAAAGAGAGGAAGAGGGGGTAAAAGTTGTAGCAGATGTGTTTTTAACGATTGGATAGATGGGATCTCAATCGGCCATGATCTCCTTGTTTATATAGGAGGGGGTGGTCTTATCCCAGTAGAAAACATCTCCAAGGCTTAATCTCCAAGTTTCCCACGTCCAAAACTTACCCAAAACCGACTTAGAAACAAGTCGGTTCGGGATCTGGAAGTTAGATTCGGAACAGACACTCACCGGTAGTACCGGTCAGGACTCACCGGTAGTACCGGTCTTACCGGTAGTACCGGTGAAAGACCGGTAGTACCGGTAGTTCATTTTTGCGCCAAACCCAATCAAGCTCCACCGGTAGTGCAAGTCTCCACCGGTAGTACCGATCCCTACCGGTAGTACCGGGTGTAAGACCGGTAGTACCGGTAGTTCATTTTTGCGCCAAACCGCGCCAATCTCCGCCATCCACCGGTAGTACCGGTCTCGGACCGGTAGTACCGGTAGTTTATTTTGCGCAATCTTCCTGAGAGCATAACTCTTGTATCCGGACTCTAAATTGAACATTCTATATATGTTTTTCGACTATCTCGACGTGAGGAACGCAATGGTGAAGTCCATTTTCACTTTTGACAATTTTACAAGATCTGGACATTTTTGAGTGTCAACATATGCCCCCTGTTTTCAGGTGAATGACACATGAACCTGAAAACACAATTCAAAGCCAAATAGCAACGATACCCATCTCATCGGCTACCCAGCGACTAACGGCGATGTACACATCGGCTATTTTTGTTCTAAGGGCGATACATGTATCGGCCATTGTTTGGAAAGCATTTTAGCTTCTTGCCAAACACTTGGAAGGTACCTTTTCAAGTATCTTCCGTTTATTGCTCTCGGGAGACTTTCACCTTGCAATGTCTTAGCATATATGAATTTCCAAATATCACTTTGATCACTTTCTTCTTAATGAGCTTGATCAAAGTCTTATTGCTAGATTCAGCTTGACCATTAACAAGGGAGTCCTCCAATCTCCTGAATCGGTCACATCATCGCTAGGAATCATATTAGACCGATTCGGATTTTAATTGAGTGAAAAATCCGAGCCAACTCTAGGAAAGTTGGCTAGTCCGACCGACCCGGTCGGTTTAGGCGGGCTGGATCGCTGGCCGATTGCTAGAATCGGCTTAGATGGTTCTAACGCACCTGCCACGGAGAAAATTCAAATCGGCTTGGCCGACTCTCGAGTCGGCTCGGCCAGATTCTAGAGCACCCTGCACGAAAAAAGTTTAAATCCTGATGCATCGGTCTTTCTTGAATATAAAACTTATGTCCACCGACATTATAGCCCGATGCTTATTGAACTAACATGTTGGCCATATAGTTTTCAAGCCTTGAAACATACCAAATTTGAAATTAGCAAAAGAAACTATGATATCAAGGCACTCATCAAACTACACACTATGTGATTCTTTAAAACACCAAAACATAGCAAATGCTGACTTCTTGCATTATTAGTAAAGAACCACCACAGGCTTCAACATGTCATACTTCAAGGATTGTAACATAGTCAAGCCGAATAAGAAACTGCGTATTCGGCCCTCCCGAAGTTTGGTGTAAATGTAATTCTAATCGGCTTGATGTCTCAAATAGCATAATTATGAGAAATAATGATTATGCCAACATATTGACCCTTTTTGCAAGCCGATTAATCATATAGTCATACCCATGAAGTAAAACACATATATCATGCCCCCGGGCCTTAAAGCCATCAAAGAAAATTCTATGGGGACTTTTCTAATAGCACGATGGTTACAAGCATTCATTGGCTATGTTTTTTTATGCTAAGGGCGATAACAAGGTATCGGCCACATGAGTTCATTCACATGAGGATGTATAGCCGAAATAAAATATTTCGGCTTTTGATTATGGATAGTAATTTGGCAACCCTCCATAATATAAAGATCCACACCAAGGATCAAAATAAGAAGGCGAGGGATGACTATACATACCATGAGATGAATTCCTCATAAACATAAGCGAGAGAAGACGAATGATGCAAAGACCAAAGATTTTGATGATTTGGTGCAAATCTCCAACCGCAATTGTTTCTTGAATCTTTTTCTCTCTTTTATCTTTGACGCACCACTTTCTTGAGCATCATCCTTGTGAGTTTGAACACTTCCTTTAGGAAGCCATGCCAAGCCTTTTGCTTTTAGCTTCTCTGCACTAAGCTTTGCCAACTTGCTTTCTTGCCACTTCGGTAAACCGATTGAGCATATCGGTTTTTTATTTCTGTTTTGGACAGCAGCAAATCTTTCTTAATTTTGGTCACTCTTATCTTTCTTTGTTCAGATTTAGCATTTAGAATATCAATAGATGATTCTCCTATGTCTTTGCCATCAATAGCCTGATTTTTCAACAATGTAATCGGCTTTTCAATAGTTGAACTCAGATCTGAACATTTGTTCTTTTCGGCCATCATACTTCACACGGTAAAATTGCTTTACCTCTTTCTTCTTTGGTTGAGCTCCGGACCGATTTTGATCAAAACGGTCTTTATAAGATGACGATCTTTGTGAATATTTAGGAGCTGCATATTGTATATATTGTGTTATAAAATATGATGGATCATGTGCCTCTTTATCAAACCAGCCATAAGATAAATAAGGATGAAAATATGTAGGTTGTGATCTATGAAGCATGGGAATTGGCTGCTCAAAAGGAGAATATCTTTTCTGCGTGAGATCTATCTCCTTGCCAATTCTTCTCTTGAGACTTGTGTTTTAGAGGCAATCTTGATGGCTGAACTTTCTTTGATCGATTAGCAATATTTGCTTCACCGATCTTCTTATATTTGGCTAGAAGCTCTTCGAAGCTAAGCTTCGGTCTTCTATCCTTTTGCCTCTCATGAGCTTTGCCTCCATCAACATTATGAGCACCCTTCTTTTCTCCATCTTGATAGACATACTCTAAAGAAGAATCCTCAGCCGATTTTCTTTGCTTAACTGGATCAATCGGCTTTTGCTCTAGCTAGAGAGATTTCACCTGCCCCCCGGTGTCTTTTGAAATTGTAGCGACATTGCTATCCTCTGAAATATGTCCAATTTGCGCTTCTTGGACAGCAACTTTGTCTTCACTGGAGGGCTCTAAATCTCTCTCATGAGCACTTGAGCTTTGAGCCTTATGTGAATTGGCTAATGTAAGCCGATTTGAAACCTGTTTGCCATCAGGACCGATTGAATCCAATCGGTCCATTTGTTGAGCTCCAGAAAATCTCAATCGACCTTTATCAATGGCCGATTGGATCACATGACGAAACATATTGCAATTACAGGTATTATGATCATAGGAATTATGCCACTTGCAATATGTAAGCCCTTCTAAGTTTTGAAATGATGGCAAAGCATTGTGATCAATGATTCTAATAAAATTATTCTTAAGTAAGATATCAAACACATGATCACAAAAGGTAAAGTCAAAGGTGTACTTTAATTTCTTCAACCGATTCTTTTGTGGAATCGGTTTTTAAAAAACTAGGCAAACGAAGGGATCAGATTTAACATCAATCCATTCGGCCACACCTTTGCAACTACTTTTGGAAAGCTTTAACTTTGATAAACCAAAGTACCATCGGCCTTACCATATGGCATAATCCGTTGGCCGATAGAATCTGAACTCATCTTATCTTCAACAAATATAATGCTATTCCTAATCAGTTTTTTATAACTATTTATAAGGATATATCTAATAGATGCAGAAATTGAAATAGCACGATCGGATTGGAATTTAAGCAAAATATTTGTATTTTGTACCTTGTTGATCATTTCGAGAAGTGTACATCCTTGACTTGTATAATGTTGCTCTTCAACTTCAAAGAACGATCAACAACAGTGCCGAATCATCCAAAGACGTATCGGCGGCTGCGAAACCAAAGAAGTCGGCTTAGCCGATTGGAAATCGGCTAGGCCGACTTGGGCACTAGTAGCAGTGGAGTCGGCTTAGCCGATTCGAGGCAAGCATCAAAGGCAATCGACATGACCGATTGAAGAGTTGGTCTAGCCGATTCAGAGCAGACTGCAGAGGCAATCGGCCTTGCCGACTGGGTAGTCGACTTAGCCGATTTGGAACAAGCAGGCAGCTCTCCCTTCTTGCTTGTAGGGGCTTGATCTTCATCGATGATGTGATAATCACTAGATAAGCACACAACCCCTTTAGCTCCTAAAAAGTCAAGTCCAGTTGATTTCTTGTGTTTCACACGTTTTTCTGTAACAAGACTTGCTTTCATGTCTACTATTAATCCACTTTTAGCCGATGACTTCGTAGTGATCGGCTTTTTTGCATTGGTCTTTTCAAAGTATTCATAAAATTGCTCCTCTAATTTAGACCATGAACAAATAGTACATTGAGGCAAAGATGTAAACCATGCAAAGGCAATACCGGTGAGGGATAAAGGAAAATTTCTTATTCTTATATAGTCTTCTTTACCGAAATCACCCAACTGTGAAAGATATATACTAATATGTTCCATAGCGGTTTTACCATCTTCACCATTAAACTCGTAGAAATCAGGTACCCACCAACCATCAGGATCTCTCAAGTAATCATAACACAACGGATATGGTCTATGATAAGCGGACACCTTCCATTTAGAGGAGCCATATGGATTTCTAGCATGGGCTAAATCTTCATTGATTTGGCTAGATTTTAGAGCAACATATGAAGCCGAATCATGATCGTTAGTATGTACGCCCATTGCTGAATTTTCATTGATTCGGCTACAATTATTAGCAACTTGTGAAGCCGAATCATGAGTTTTAGCACTCGAATGTCTTGCTGAAATTCCACTAATTCGGCTAGAGCTAGAAGTAGCATATGAAGCCGAATCGTGAGCATTAATCCCTGCATAAGGTGCTAAACTTTCATTGATTCGACTATGGTTATTGGTGACATGTGAAGCCGAATCATGAGCACTTGCACTTAAATACCATGCTGAATTTTCATTAATTCGGCTTGAGTTTGGAGTAACATATGAAGCCGAATTATGAATAGAAGCATTGGCATGTAGTGCCGAATTTTGAGAGCAATTGGCTAAGTAATTATCATTGTTATAGCCAATTGTCTCATTCATCGGCATGTCATGTGGTAGAACCACATATTATGAACTTACAGCCGATGAATAAGAATTTACATGTTGTATGCTGTTAGATGCATTAGGACTCAAAGTATTCATAGTTGACATCGGCTGTTGAATATAATGAGAACCATTAACAACATGAGAATTAGCCGATGTAGCATATCTACTATTATCGTAACTAGCAACACCAACATGAGAGTTCATAGAACTTGCAAAATAATTATTAGGATCATAAGAAACATTTGCAAGTTGTACCTCGGGTGATTGTAGTAATATTGTGATGAAACACCTTGGTACTCTATGAATTAGAATTTGACCACCTTGCTGAAATTTCTAAAAACACGTGCAACTTGTTGCAAAATACCAAGCAAGATAACAAGGGGTCGAAACCGATGCAATCGGCCTTTTGGGCCGATGCAACGGTAATGGCGATCACAAAAAGATAGATTGAAATCAATGGATAGGCTAGGTCGGAGAGATCGGCTATATGAGATAGCCGAACCAATCTTCCCCAAATGAGTCGCCAAAAAGTGTGTTGACGCTGAATTAGGTCAACACACTCGATAAGGAGCTAGCACGCCGATGTAGGGCCAAACCGATTTTGAGATCGGTCGGCGCCTAAAGGATATCCACACTGGACCTTGTGCCTCCAAATGAGCGCGATACGCAAGACACGTCGCCGAGGAGCCTCGCCGGGCGCGATACGCAAGACACGCCGGCAAGGTCTCTTGAGACCCGAAACCCCACACGCTCGGGAGGGACCCCGTCGGAGTGTGCAGCGGCTATGGGCTGCCCTAGCCGGCCTAACCGCTCCAGAGCTTCGCCGTCGTCGATCCACCGTCCATGCAGCGTCGACGAAGAACGAGGAGAAAAAGAGAGGAAGAGGGGGTAAAAGTTGTAGTAGATGTGCTTTTTAACGATTGGATAGATGGGATCTCAATCGGCCATGATCTCCTTGTTTATATAGGAGGGGTGGTCTTATCCCAGTAGAAAACATCTCCAAGGCTTAATCTCCAAGTTTCCCACGTCCAAAACTTACCCAAAACCGACTTAGAAACAAGTCGGTTTCGGGATCTGGAAGTTAGATTCGGAACAGACACTACCGGTAGTACCGGTCAGGATACACCGGTAGTACCGGTCAGGACTCACCGGTAGTACCGGTCTTACCGGTAGTACCGGTGAAAGACCGGTAGTACCGGTAGTTCATTTTTGCGCCAAACCCGATCAAGCTCCACCGGTAGTGCAAGTCTCCACCGGTAGTACCGATCCCTACCGGTAGTACCGGTGTAAGACCGGTAGTACCGGTAGTTCATTTTTGCGCCAAACCGCGCCAATCTCCGCCATCCACCGGTAGTACCGGTCTCGGACCGGTAGTACCGGTAGTTCATTTTGCGCAATCTTCCTGAGAGCATAACTCTTGTATCCGGACTCCAAGTTGAACATTCTATATATGTTTTTCGACTATCTCGACGAGAGGAACGCAATGGTGAAGTCTATTTTCACTTTTGACAACTTTACAAGATCTGGACATTTTTGAGTGTCAACAGGAAGAATACTACTAGAAATTTGCCAATTTTCAGTGCTATTAACATAAAATAATTGCCCCCTTGAAAATGGATGTAGATTTCTACTTGCCCTAGTTATTGAAGCTTTTGACTATTTTTAGACTACTAACTTTTACACTTTTCAAAAGCCAAAATGCTCTCGCAAGCCAAAAATCCAGATGCCCACTAAAGCTTCCAAAAAGCTCAAACAAACAGGCCAAGCCAACCACAACCGCCCATAGAAATTAATTGTTTCGTATGGCTTCACACTCTCACGCCGAGAATTTTTGTTTATATATCAAAAGCCTTTGGAAATTGGAAGGGTTTTGATACACTAATTAAACCACCCATAGAAATAGAAATTGGTTTTCAGAATTGCTGCACAAGTAAATCGATAACATTTTGAAATTAAGGCAAACATTTTAACCAAACTGTAGAGCTAGAATTAAGGTTTTGCTGTTGACAACCTTTTCATATGAGATCGTGTAGGGGTCCAAATATTTTTCATAAGGTTTTTCATCTTTAAATAAAAAATTTCAATTTTTTTTGAATGACCTCAGATGAAGTAACAGTCTCTGTCAAAGTTATACTAATACTTAGTGAGATCTAAATTTATTTATTTAAGACCGTTTATTGTCTAAATATTTTAGGAAACATCCATAGAAGATAATAGAAAAGAATATCATCCTCGTGTAAAAAATAGGAGGCCTACAATGCCCGCTGGCCGTGATGGGAGATGAAGCCCAAGAACCACTGCGCTTCACTTGACCTTCCTTCCTCGCGTAGAAAGACGCAGCGGCCGAAGCCGCACCACATGATCAAAGATCCCCTCCCTCCGTCCCACTCGCCGGCGCCATTGCGCCGCCTCTCGTTCTTCTTCCCCACGTCCCTCCATATCTCCTTGCAGCGCCCACCACGCCGGCCCTATCGGCAGAATGCCTCCCAACAAGAGAGCCAAGAAAGTGGCGGCAACGCCTGACCTGGAGCCGCTGGTAGAGGACCGGATCAGCGCCCTACCGGACGGCATCCTCCAGCACGTGCTCGGTTTCCTGCCGGCAGAAGAGGCGGTGAAGACGTGTGTGCTCGCGCGGCGCTGGCGCCACCAATGGAGGTCCGTGCGCCGCCTGTGCATCACCCACTCCGAGGCAGGGCCACGGAGCCCCGACGAGTTTGTCAGGATCGTGAACCGTCTACTTCTGCTTCGAGAGCCAGACATACCTTTAGATGAGTTCGAGGTCTCGAGCGTTGACTTCTACATGGTTTCGGAAATCGAGGAAGCGACACATATTTGGATCCGACATGCCTTGCTGTGCAAAGTACGGGTACTGATCATCGATTTCTGGATGACGCGGCACCCTCCTCTGATCTCCCAGCACCTGAGAAGACTGGAAATTTCCACCTATGATATTGATTTGGACTGCCTTGATTTCGTGGCATGTCCAGCATTGGAGGTTCTCGGCATAACATACGGCAATCTGTCCTGTTCAAGAATTCTGTCCCAGTCCGTAAAGCATCTGCGAGTCATACACGCCCTTTTTGTCAGTGACATCCGGGCCTGTATTTCTATGCCTAGTCTCATTTCTCTGCAGCTCAGCAAATTCCGTGGCATGGCACCTCTGCTTGAATTCATGCCATCACTAGAGACTGCATTTGTCGAGACTTCCAACCTGACCGATGCTTGTACGAAGAATGGTGATTATGGGGTTGATTGTTGTGGCATTTGTGCACGTTGTTACGGCGAGGATGAACATAGAGGTCGCTGCGTGCTTCTTGGGGGTCTGTCGAATGCAGTGTATTTGGAGTTGATAGCCTACCGTGGAACGGTATGCACACATCGTCCATCTTCTTCTTAGCTCTAATTGTTCAGTTTGTTTTTTTTTTTGAGGGGAATTTTATTTCCATTAAGCAACCGTGTCAGCTAAATCGCTTGACAGCATAAACACAATACAATCCGGCACTTGGGCCGACACCAATGGAACCTCATCGGTTCTCAAGCTCCCTCGAGATGCTAGTTCGTGCGCAACACGATTGCAATCTCTTGACACATACTTAGCTTGGGGTGAAATGAAATGTTCTATCAAAAGATCTTTGAGCTCATGAACTAGCCCGCCCACTACTGACAGTCTGAAATCATCACCTAGAACTGCTTCAACCACCTGCGTTGCATCAGTTTCCAGAATAATTTGTTTGCAGCCTAGACCTGCTGCCGCTTTCACCCCTTCCACGCAAGCTTGCATCTCCATATGAAAAGCGCTGCAGGCATATTTCTTGCGGCCACAGCCAGCTAGAATGACTTCTGCACTATCATCTCTTATGACAAAGCCCCAGCCTCCATTTTTATCCACCTCTCTGAAAGCACCATCAACATTGATTTTCAAAATTCCATTGGCTGGACGTTGCCACTTATTCCTTCAGCGTAATCTGTTTCCCCCCTGATGTATATTACTTTGCTTTCTCTGCATAGCCTTGTTCACATCACTTATTTCAATAGCTTGTCACACAGGCTAGCCAAGTACCCAGCTGGTTTCGGCAGCTCCCCCTCGCGGATTGCATTCCTCTCTTGCCACCAATTGTTCAATAGGAAAATAGTCTTCAGCTGTATTATTCTAGAGAGTTTCAGCACAGCCTCCACTGCCTCCTTCGCACTTTGGCAATCGGCTAAGCACATTCTTATATCTTCTAGCCCCGCCTCCTGCCAGATCTTTTTCACTCCCTTGCAACTGAAAAACAGATGGCCCCCGTCCTCTCCAACTCTATTACATACAACACACCTCAGACCCACATCTATTCGACGCCGAACAAGATTTGTTCGCAACGCTAGAGAGTTATGGGCCAGTCGCCAAATAAAGTGTTTGAGCCGGTTTGGAGCATCCATATTCCAGATATTGGACCAGAATTTCTCCTCCTTCCTTATACTGTTTCCACTCGAGCTTGCTTCCCCCACTGTATTTCGTTTGAGGTCATCACAGAACAGACGATAAGCAGATTTCACTGAAAAAACTCCTTTTGAATCATAGTGCCAAGCCACCATATCATCCATTTCTCCATGCACCGGTACTGCTAGAATTTCTGAGACATCTTGACGCCAAAAAACCTCTTCCACCATCTGTTCATCCCATTGACCCGTTGCTGGGTTGATCAAATCTGCTACCCTTGAAAGGAGAACACCACGCCTTGGCGTCGCTGGCATTCTAGTGTACCCTCTAGGGATCCAGGGGTCTTTCCAGATCTTCACCTTTTCACCATTGCCAATCCTCCATATTATCCCCTTCTTTAGAAGATCAAGGCCCTTCAGAATACTCCTCCATGTATAAGGCATCCCCTCTTTCGATGTGGCCTTCAATACATCCCCCCCTTTATAATACTTTGCTCTCAAAATCCTTGCACATAGTGATTCGGGCTGCTGTACCAATCTCCAACTTTGTTTTGTCAACATTGCCATATTGAATGCATGTATATCTCTGAAACCCAACCCCCCTTGCTTCTTTGATTTTTTCAGCTTATCCCAAGAGAGCCGGTGCATCTTATTCTCCTTATCACAATGACTCCACCAGTAGCGGCAAATCTCTCTACTGATTTGATCGCAAATTTCTTTTGTGATATCAAAGCAATCCATAGCATATATCGGAATAGCTTGCGCGACTGCTTTAATCATAATTTCTTTCCCGGCATTAGACAACATCTTATCCTTCCATCCTTGGATTCTCTGCCATACTCTATCCTTTAGATAACTGAATACCTGCGCTCTATTGTTGCCTACAAGGACCGGCACACCAAGGTATCTATCAGAGAAAGACTCTCTAGCTATACCCATCTGCTGCATGACCCTCAGTTTGCACGCTTGGTTAGTATTCCTGCTGAACATAATGGCCGATTTGTCCTTGTTAATGACTTGACCAGAGCACTCTACGTACAAGTCCAGAATATTCTATAACTTTGCTGCATCCTCCCCGTTTGCACGAACTAGGATCAACAAATCATCGGCAAATAGCAGGTGAGAAATGCTTGGAGCGCCATGGCAAATCTTAACTCCTCCAATTCCTCCATCGTGTTCTGCTTTTTGTAACAAAGCTGAAAAACCTTCAGCACACAACAAAAAAAGGTACGGCGATAGTGGATCTCCCTGTCTTAAACCCCTTTCCGGGACAATTTCTTTAGTAAGACAACCGTTTACTTTCACTTTATACTTTACCGTACCCACACACTTCATGATCAGCTCCATCAAGCTCCCAGCAAAACCCATCTTGATCATCATACCTCTAAGAGACGCCCATTCAACTCTATCATATGCTTTACTCATATCAAGCTTTATAGCCGCATAACCTGTCTAACCTTTCCTCTTCTGCTTCATATAATGTAAAGCCTCATATGCAATCAATATATTATCTGAGATTAACCTTCCAGGAACAAATGCACTATGGGACGGGGAAATAATATCCGGAAGCACTACTTTTAAATGATTTGCAAGCACCTTAGATACTACCTTGTACAGTACATTACATAAAATTATCGGCCTCAATGCCTTCACTTGTTCTGGCACCTGGACTTTTGGAATAAGGGATCATTCCATCCTTGCGGAAGCTCCCCTCCTTGCAGAATGGATGGCACCTCATTTGTCACCTTCATGCCCACCAAATCCCAGCAACTCTTATAGAAAGCCGCTGGCATACCATCCGGACCCGGCGCCTTCAAGTCCCCAATACTATCAAGGGCTTTCTTGGTCTCTTCTCTGCTGAATTCGTTGCATAGCAATTCGTTCATTGCAGCTGTCACTCGTGGGGCAACAGCTTCCAAGAGTTGGTCAGCTACCACCCCCTCAATATTGGAACTTCTAAAAAGATTAGAAAAATAATTAGTAATAATCTCCCTCTTCCCCTCCTCCGATTCCTCCCAACCCCCATTCTCCTTTTTCAATCTTCCAACCCTATTATGTCTCCTCCTCTCCGAACACGTTGCGTGAAAGAAACCCGTATTACGGTCTCCCTTCTCCAACCATTTTACATGAGCTCGCTGTTTCCAATACACATCAAGCTGCTCTTCTAGCCTTTCCAACTTAAAACGTAGCACCTCCTCTCGTGCCACCATTTCTCCAGAAATACCAGCCCTCCTATACTTTTCTAAATCTTTCTTGGCTTGTTTAATCCTCTTCTCTAGATCCCCCAGGACATTTCTACTCCATGATTGCAAACTCCCCGCCATTCCTTTTACCACCTTGAACATAGATGCATTTGGGTTCAAAGATGCCTGCATCCATGCATCCTCAACCACCTTTTTATAGTCCTCCTCTTCCATCCAGCAGGCCTCAAACTTGAAACCATCTCCTCCTCCTCCAGAGCTTAGAGGCACCCGTTTCTCTGTGGTAATGATCACCGGTCAGTGGTCAGAGTGACGCGGGTCTCCATTGAAAACCCTAACCAATGGAAACAAAGCTCTCCAGCTGGGATTAGCAACAGCCCGATCCAATCTCTCCCTTATATACCCATCCGCCCGATGATTATTGTTCCTCCATGTAAAGACATCACCCAGGAAGCCGAAATCATGCAAATCGCAGACCTCAAGAGCTTCACGGAATTGGTCCATGCATGATTGCGCCCAGGGCTTCCCTCCTTCCTTCTCATGGCTATACAAAATTTCATTGAAGTCCCTAGCACACATCCATGGCACATCCTCCGCTTCCACCAGGCCTCTCAGCGTATCCCAAGTTTGATATTTTTGATCACTTTGAGCTTCTCCATACACACCCGTGAATCTCCACTTCCTTCCATTTGGTTCATTCACCTCAATATCAATGTGTAACTTAGAGCAACTCTTCAGTTTCACATCGATCCCCCTCCTCCATAACACTGCAATTCCTCCCCCTTTTCCTTCCGAGTCCATCACCACCATATCTTCCATTCCAAGCAGTCGTTTGAATCTTTTCATGCCCTTCTCGTCTTTCTTTGTTTCTGACAAGAATAGCACGTCCACCCCCTCAGCTTGATGAAAGCCGAGGAGCCCCCGAACTGCCGGGCGATTACCCAACCCCCGGCAGTTCCAAGCACCTATCTTCATTGCGCCTCGCGGGATTGACCCCGCAATCCCGCTTTCAACAAGTCTTCCTTCTCCTCCCCTTCACTTAGCATAATCCGAGCCATATGTCCCATTTCATCTCTTATTAGTGTACCTCCTTTCATGATTGCAATGTCATCCAAGCATTGAGTCTTTTGTTCCCCAAAAGAGAAGGCCTTGATTGCTGCAAACTGAATTTTCCCTTTCAGCTTGTTTTTTTTTTTTTTTCAAATCAGCCATTGCTTGTTCTTTCACATCCTCAGCAATTATTAACAACCGATAATTTGCCTTGACAGCACTTTCAAGTATCCTTATAATCTCACTAGCATCCGTAATTTTCTTGTCAACCAATAGTATCTGACAATCATTGAACCCCATCGTCATGTTAGCTTACTTGGTTCACTGTCTTCAAATTCAATTTTGATTTGTCCCTCTACTCTGCAACAGCTGTCAACAGCTTTGTTACCGACAAATACAAACCCAGGTGCTGTCAACAGCTTTGTTACCGACCTACACCTTTACAGCTGTCAACAGATTTGTCCCTCCCTCGCTGGATTCTTCGGGTGAAGGCGGTTAACCCAGGTGCCGCTGGTGCCGCGTGGGAGGGGGAGACCCGCGCTGATGCCAACGCGACGGCGGCGCAGGTGGAGGCGGCGCTGAACCGCGCGCAGGTGGAGGCAGCGCGGTGTTGCAGCTGCCGTGCGAGAGGTCTAGCGGCGTGCGACACAGCGGCAAGCTGCGGGCCTGGCCCGACCTGACCCCAAACTTGATGCCGGCGCCTGCGGTCGAGGAGAGGAGGTCGCTGGCCATCAGGAACAGGGAAGCTGATCCTGGTGTTTGCAGCGCTGCTGCTGCGCGGGATCGGGCGGAGAGCGGCGGCATGCGAGGTGACGCGCCGAGGGAGGGCGACGAGGAGCCGTGGACAGGGACAAGAACGTCGGAGACAAGGACGAGTTCGCCGGTGTGGTCCTGGGCTCGACGGCACGGGCGCCGACGGTCCGCGGAGGGCCGCTGCTCGTGCAGAATAGCGGCGCGGCGCCAGGAGAGAGCCGGCCGACGAGCCGGCCGACGAGTTTCGGGTGGACTGGATGCAGGTCGGGAACGAACCCTATTCGCGAAGGGAACCGCCTCGAGCCGCCTAAGCGCCGAGGAAGAAGACCCGCCTTTTGCTTTGGGCATGTACAATTGTTCAGTTTGTTGCTTTGCCACACTTTTTACAGGTCCAGCGTCTGACCAACATACTGGCCTTTTAGCACGTCGTTCACAGGCTTGATACAACTTGGGCAATATTTGATTTTCAGAATCCATGTTACCGTTGATTACATAACCTATATGGTTATATCCATACTCATTTACTTAACTCTTTTTTGCATGTTGCTCAGTTCATTTTCAGAAGGGATCTGAGATGGTGCCCAACATTTTTCTAAGTTAAAGACACTGTTGCTGAATGAATGGTGTGTAGTTATTGGCCTCAGTGCACTTGTTTCCATTCTCAAACATTCACCTGTTCTTGAGAAGCTCATTCTTCAAATTTCTGAGGTATTTTTTTTTTTGTTTCAATCAAGAGTAACTGCTTTGTTCAATTTGCTATGTATAAATAATACATTAGTGGTAAAATCTAGAGTTTTTTTTTATGTATCATCCATTATTGACCCAGTTGAATACACATTGTTTTGTTTCAATAGGATGTTGCAGTGTAAAACAGAAGCAGAAGGAAGCAAACATCATCAGATGGAGCGAGTACCAAAAGTATCGGATCGCCTTAAGTTAGTTGAAATAAAGTGCAAAAATGTTGGTTTTCGGGTTTGTGAAATCATAAGTTTCTTGAGTAGATTCATGCAGGTTAACCTGATGCTGGTTACCAGAAATTCAGACTGTGAGTTAACGAGCTACACTCTTCAGTCATTTATTTTATAAGTATCTGTACATTCTTTTAGTGGTCCAATTTAGTCAATGTGATGCATGTTAACCAGACATGCATACTATTACTTCCGAAATAAAAAAACCTAACCTGGTGTGCTAATCTTTGGCAAGAAACTTAACAGATTTATTAGTAGCTAGTTGATTAACTGCCTCTTTAATTCTCTTGTACAGTATTCAGTTTGGAGAAGTGAAGGTGTGAAAAGCTTAAGTTTGACAATTTCGATGACTCAATTATCTCTTGAGGTCGTACTCTGGATTGCCAAGACTAAAGTTTTGTCATTGTGTGTTTCTTCTGGCTGGGTGATATTATGAGTTCAGCTCCATGTTTCAATGGTATGGGAGAAAAAAACGTGCAATGTAAAAAACATGGTTAGGACTTCTTATTGGACTTGGTTCCATGTCTTGTGATGACATAAGTAGTAGTTGGGTATTATTGAGTTTATTTTACCTATGATGGCAATATTAATAATGGAGTTATCATAGTGGTAATTTTCTGTCATCGCGCACTCTATATTCTGTACTAGAGGCTGTTCCCAATGCATCGCTAAAATGACTTGAGCACAGTGATTTCGTATAACTAAATGGTGTCTCACCTGGTTGCCGCCGAACATGCCTTTTTCTTAGATCTTCTTAGACAACACGGTACTCCCTCTGTCTCTAAAAGCTGCAACTTCTATAATTGTCTTAAATCAAATTTTTTAAACTTTCACCGATTTTTTTAAAAAAACACTAAGATGTGTGTTACTCCTACCAAATTAGTACCATTAGATTTATCATACAATGTGTTTTCATAAAATACTCATTTTATGTCATAGATATTGATGTTTTTTCTATAAAGTTGGTCAAAGTTTAAAAAATTTGATTTGCACGGATTCTAGGAATTACAGCTTTCAGGGCCAGAGGGAGTATATATAGTGTAGCTTATGTGGTCTCAATTCTAGGTATTTAGCCCTGCCATAATACAAGTGCTCAGGAGAAACCCTAAGGCCCTCTGGTGTTATGACTGGCGTTACATGTGGCAGGTTCTCAAATGCACTTGTGGTTAGGGGTCACTAACCATTTGGGGGCAGTGAGACCAATTATTCCGGGGCAGTGGGACCAATTATTCCTTAGTTATGTTATTACTTCCTACTCCCTCCGTATAGGAATTAGATGTCATTTTGGACAAGGTTTGGGTCAAACATTGGGAACATAAATCATAAATAGCTTTTAAGTTGTTGACTTTAAAAATATGAAAATTATATGAATAGATTTGTCTTGAAAAAATATTCATAAAAGTATAAATATATTACTTTGTGATGAGTATTTTTACAAAAATATAAAGTCAAATTTATACTTTGAAGACCGTGTCACTGTCCTAAACGACCTCTAATTCCTATACGGAGAGAGTATTACAAAGGAAATAGGAGATGAGATCATAGATTTGGTTCGTTAGGATGGGTTAAATATTCACAAATATTGGTTGAGATAATTAAGCCAAGCAATAAATCTGTTGCTGTGACCGGTGCTATCTAATATGCTTGATGAAAGAAGCGCGAATTGGCTCTATGCAAGGAAAGCAACATATGAAAAGACTGGTGCTAGAGTACCTGATGAAATCAAAGAGATAGCAAAGAAGATGTTTGAAATGGCACGTAAGGAGAGAGAAGGAAAATTCAAGCCAAAAAGGGAGAAAGACATCCTTAGTGTTGGTCTGGGAAATCTCGAGCATCCAGGTCATGTACGAGACGTCTCGTCAAGACTGGGATGGAAAGAAGGATTCGAGGATCAGTGGGCTAAAATGTACAAGAAACGCGACCAATATAAGGAAGCAATGAGGGATGTCATTGAGGAAGAGGCGAAGAAACAAGTCAAAGTAATCATGTCCAATATGCTATCAAATCCTGATCCTGAGTTCATTCAGCAATTAGCGAGTGCAATATCTATTCAACAGATGAGTGTACAGCCTCCACAGATGCCACAGGGCACAACACAACCCGGTCAACAGATGGTGGTCTCCACCCAAGGACCAATCCTTCCAAGTAGTGTTGCGTCTACGGCAACCAAGAAGCACTACCCAGTGGATGACATAGTTGCACCGACCCCTTGTAAACTACTCATTAGATATGGAATGAAGAATGTTCGAATAAGGGAAGTAGCCGAAGACTTTGTGATCCCTGGGCGTTATTACCACCATAAAGATATTCCAGAAGAGTATTGCAGAGTTTAAGTGTCAACGGTCGTCCAAGGATACGAGGACGACGTGCTAGAAAAAACCCCGGTCCCGAGGGGTATCGAGACACTTAGACAGGCTATCAATAATTTTATCCTTTGGCCACCACAAGACGTCCAGTTGACTCAACCACAGCCATCTTCTGAAACTGCAGAGGTTCTTCCTAACCCACAATCCTCTGAAGGCCTCCCACTAACCCAGGAATCTTCACCTACAAATCCTCCTCCTAACCCACAAGCCGAAGGCCTCCCACTAACTCAGGAATCGTCACTTGCTAATCCTCCTAACTCACCCTCAGCACATGATCCTCCTCCTAACTCACCTGTCCGACCACCATCATCGCCACTCCAATTCCCTACTTCCCCACCAACAAATGAACAGCTGCCAGAAACAACTCCGACACCACCGCCGCCGCCGCCAAAGAAGAAGAAACCCATACCAAAGAAGCAATTCTCGGTACCCAAATTAGTTTCGCCATTCGAGCCAAAGAGGAAAAGTGCTGGCATGGCCAAGTTTTTATCAGAAATTGAAATGCTCGCCAGTCACGTATCGTTGACTTGGCTGAGCATGAGAAGTCAGGGAAACAATACTCGAGGTCAGCCCAAGAGCATAGTATAAAGAGCATAGAGATAAAGAAGCCAACGTGGGATGATTACAAGAATATCCCTACTACATATATCCATGGCAGGCCTCTACTCAGTTGAGAGAAACTAAAAGCAATCCTAGCAGGTGTTGGTATTTCTAACGTCATTACTAATTAATGAGATTAGAAACACATGGTACAGAATTAACTTGTTATTAGCAACTAGCCACTTATCTAGCACCAATATTCCTAAGCATGAATTAGGTTGTTATCTCTAATTATATATGCTAAGGATAAATACAGGTTTCATATATATCATTCTATGTGACTAGGCAGAAATATAAATATAACTAAGAACAATTCTGCAAGCGCATGATAATTATACCATTGTAGCATTTTACCTAGAGTACTACCAGGTTGTCGATTTATATTTATACCACTTGGGAAGGACTGGATAAACTCTAATCTATTATATTGATAACAACTATATACAATGAATAAGCGATATTACCAATGTCATTTACTTTACTCATAACAGTAGAGGTCACAAGATAAATATATAGATAAATATAAGTGATAAGTGTAATCAAGCATCATAAATAATGGATAAACATCAGAGCACTTTCTAGTCATAATAATAACTAGCCAATAGATAAACTAAAGAATTAATATCTAAGGTAATTCTATAACTACATCAATGAATAACTCTAATTACTGTAATTACATCTAGCAATCATTGTTAGATTAGTCCTACATCATGATCACATGTAAAGGGCATTATCTAGGAAGGATGTGAAACAGAGTCATCACCCAACTTCGCGACCGTGCCAGCTTACCTACATAAGGGGTGGACTACAGAGGAATCAACACAGCTGTCACCTGCGCGAATTACCACACGACCCGGCACATCAGGGTGCACTCGCAGACAAACAGAATATCTAGACACCACGTCTATATATTGTCCATCATCTACCCAATGATCGTTTGGATACTCGTTTACATGAATTCAATAAGATCAAACCAACTATACTAGACATATGATCGAAGTAGACAATGACTATTGCAATTAAGAATATATAAACTATTAAGAATAATATTTCCCTAATCATAATGAAGAGTACAATAAGAGAGAAAGAACTAGAACTATACCGAACTCCGCGCTCCAGATAGACACCAGGGGCTCCAGATCCCGCTGAAGAACTAGAACTCCTCTACTTCTAATCTAACTAGACTAGAACTATGAACTAGAAGGCTCTTGATGAACTAGAAGGTTTCTTGATGCTTGAAGACTTGAGGCTTTGATGAATAATGGGATTATTTCTCCAGGGAGGGGGTCTGCCCCTTTATTTATAGTCCAGTGGGATGAACGTGCGCCGCAGGATCAAACCGACTTAACCAAGGGCCAGGATGCATCATGGGAGGCGGTGGAGGAAGCTTTCAGAAGACGGTGGCCAGAAACCCTAGGGGGGCGCCGCCCGGCGCCAGGGTGGGGCCGGTTGGCCCCACTTGGTGGCCTCTGCGGGTCCTGTTGCTTCGGGTGTCTTCTAGATCCTTCCCACGTCCCGATAGCGATCGTTGCCTTCGCAGATAAGTTTCGTGATAATTATGCACTCTAATCCCTCTTTTATGCTTTTCTGGAATAATCCCTGGAAAATACAGAATATGCAAAACTTGTGGAAATTATCAGTTAAAACCCTAGGCTAGTGTGTATTCGTATATCCTTTCATGTCTAAAGTTCTAATAAAAGTTGACGTTATTCACCATCAACAACTCCCCCAAGCTTACCTTTTGCCAGTCTCTTGGCAAACAAACTAAGCCTAATTACTAGTATATTTGGATTAGGAGTTGCTACAATGCGTTCATATTTTCTAAGTACACATGCTTTCAAACAGAGATTCACCTCTGAATTAGACAGTAACGGCTCTATCCTTCAAACTTACCCATTTTTCTTTAACTATAGGGCTTCATAGCTCTTGCATAAGTCTTGAGCAATCGAAAGATAGAACAATCAAGTCAAGCACTATATCTCAAATTGTTCGTAGTACCAATGTTCTAGAGTTTTTTTAAGTTTTTAAAATCAAACTTAGAGCTTAATTGTATGACACCCTCAAGTCTTTCAGTGTATGTGGTATTTATGGACCTCTCTTAAGGCATTAATGATGTTATGCCTCCTACAGCTAAGGATATATATAGTGGAGCTTATAGAAATGGCAATAACAAGGATAGGCATACTTGCAATACATATATTGTAAAGTCAAATAATGGATTCACAGAGAATCAAGGCATACAATCAAACCAAGATGTGCATATGTATGGAATATAGTGGATAGTTGTATATATGGTATTCTGTGGCTAATTTTAATTCTACTTTTGCTCTTTGAAGATAACTCTTTCTTGAAACTTAGAACTTTTTGTGGAAAAACATGAGCTAGGGCATCTAGTACCCATTGTTTTGATTTGTCCATTTTTACTCCCCTCTTTCTCTCTCTCTCTCTCTCTTTTTTATTATTATTTTTGCATAGCCATATATATCCCTTGAATACAATAAATGATTGGAGAGATAACAGTAAGAACTTAGAATATTTATAACATGGGTTATCCTATAGGGTATATATATATTTTTTGGTGTTTACTTCCGGTGTAGGAGGAAATATTTCTATGATGAACATGGATGAAAGTGGAAATAGTTGCGATTACTCCCAGGGTAGGAATACTGCATATGTAGGCTGGAGTGTGTTAGTGATCTTGGTTTTAAAAACATGACAAGACTTTCATAAGGTATACAACAAAGGTTGGCTGAACTCAATGCAAAGCAAGTAGCATAAATGTGAAAAAATTTTCTGTCTCTAAAGATATCATTTCTGGCTCTAGTAGGAATTCACACTTTATCATACAAGAGCTCATCATGTAGATTTTAAATTTTCAAAATAAACCTCCAGAATTTAGTAATGCTAGGAATAAGAAAAATAGCAGCTCAGCCTTCATGAATCATATCAATCAACTACCTAGACTTAGCGCAAGCCTATACCTCCACAAGTTGCGTGTTCGAGTAAATTCTTAAATTAAAACAGCAATATCTAAAACTTGGAAGAATTTGAGGTTGACAACTAGGCACTTAAAAAGAATGATAACAGAGCAACTATTCATCATCTCCAAGACAAAATTTTAATGTTCATCAACTTTTTAATTGGCTCTACTTTGGACTGTCTCTAAACATACTCTAATATATAGCTAAATATTTATTTGGTTTAAATAATTATATATCTTTTTATTCTTTTTGATTTAATGGACTAACAAAAGACTCTATAACTTGTGCATCTTCATGTGCCTACATATTTTTGATATTTTTAGATTTTTTCTATGATACTATGGTGAACCTTCATGTGCTCACATATTTTTAGTATTTTATGATTATATAAAATAGACTCGATAATCGTCTAGGTATAGTTACCTGATAACTAGGGGATGCTCCTCCCCAAGCTAGATATTTGTAATATTTGATGTTGATGATCTTCAGAGTGAGCTAACCAGCAACGGTCCTGGTGGGTGCCACTGATAGACTCTTTCCTTATCATAATGTTGTTCCTATATAAGTATATCCAACAAGAAAAACCAAAACTCGAGGCTCAAATTTAATAATGAGTTAGCGATCAGCCAATGAGTAATTGATTATTTTTATGAGCTTAATTTTTACGTTGACATATCATAGCAGAATTTCATGTTTCTTTCTCTTTTTTTCAATTTTTTCTGATTTTATAATACAAAAACAAATATGAGTGCTATATTTTTTTTTATTTTTATGCCACCACAAGAAATATTCCTACGGGATTACTATAAGTTTATTCACATGGGACTTCCGTATTTGTGATGCAGTAAATAAAGCAGTAAATAGTTTTATTGTTTTTATATTTAATATGCAAACAAATGAATGTGCAACTAAATGTGTTGAAGTAAAATGTACTAATAAATGCTAACTTAATTAGATAACTACCATTCTAACCTTATGGCTAGGGTATGGAATTTAAAGTCCTCCGATAGGACTTAGATAAAGGAGAATACTTACTCAGTAGGTTCATCGTCTGAGGTTACCTCAGTCAATTCGCCGTCTGGCGGTGGTGTAGTAGGTGCTTCTTCTTTCTCCTTCCATCTCATTTCTATCTCTTCTGCTTTTCTCCTTTCTAGTTCTAGCTCTTCAGCTTTATTTTCCTTCTCCCACTTTTCTAGTTGTGCTCGGATCTCTTTTTCTTCTGCCTTGGCAATCTGGTCCATCCTTTCAGCTTCCGCTTCCCACTCACTCCAGCGTGGTGCTTGTACGACCTCTTCTTGCTCCTTGTAGCAGTCTTCATACTTCACAATCTTGCCAGGAAATTCTTCCCATCCACAGTGAGGTTGGACAGCCTGACGGCAGGCTTGGTGTCTTCTCCTGTTACATTGCTTCTTGTTCTGCCTATGGTTAACAAGTGTTCTAAATTGACAGCATACCTTTCCAGTGGGTAGATTAAAGTGGATCTGTCCAGACCCAATGTAGACAATGGCATCGGCTGTGTAGAGAAATGGTCTTCCCAGAAGGATAGGAGATTCATAGTCTCTCTGCATATCAAGATCTATAAAATCTGCGGGTATATATTTGTCTTTTATTCTTACATGACGTCTTTAACCATGCCTTCAGGGAATCTTAGTGATTGGTCCGCCATCTACAACTGGATATATGTGGGGTATAGAGGTAAATTATTAAATAAATCATCATATACCTTTTTGGACATTACATTGCAGCCTGATCCAGTGCCACAGATGGTGTTGGCAAAAGTGTTGTCTCTAATTGTGCATTCAATGATCGGTATACCTGGATACCTCTTTTTGTTGGGAATGGTTGGGGTAGCATATGATCATTTTCTGTATTGGGAGCAGTGATTAGTTACGCGGTTCCTTCAGGTATATGCTGGGGCTTGTTCTTCCTCCATCTTCTATTGTTTTTCTTCTTAGGCACTACTAGCTGTGGTTGTTCTTCTTGTTGATGGAATTGCTTTGGGACTGCAGGAGCCTTCAAGATGCGGTTCTTGAACGTGAATCTCTCTTTCTTGTCCTTGATGGATAGGACAACCTTGGCATGTTCCGCATAGATGATAGCTTTAGTTGTGCACAGGAGTGGTCTTCCTAAAATAATGGGTGCCTTCTCATCTACTCATGTCTCCATGACCACGAAGTCAACTAGGACATATGATTGTCCCACTCTGATGACAACTTCTAGCACCCCCTCAAGGTAGCAAATGGACTGATCTGCAAGCTGTAAACACATAATTGTGTACAACAAGGGGCCTAATATTTTCTCATAAATTACCTTGGACATAATATTGGCACTTGCGCCGAAATCGCAGATAGCTTCTGGAAAGTTGTGACATCCTATAGAGATAGGAATGACAGGCCTTTTAGGGTCTTCCATTTTCTTAGGTAGAGAGTGGTCAATCTACTGTACATCTGTAGACTCAAGATGGTATTGGGTCGCATTATGAATATCAATAGGATTAGCAGTTTCTAAATTTTTTGGTTGGCCCGGAATCTTAACTTTCTCAAATGTAGGGATAGCAGTAGCTAACTGAGCTAATTGTGACTCTAATATTTTATTAAAGTTGTGCTGATTCTTTATAGCAGAAGCAAAGGTATCTATTCTAGTATTAATATTTTCTAATACTTTATCATTAGAGGCTACCTTTCTGGACATTTAATCTAACAATTTAGATTGACCAGCGACTAAATCTCTTAAAGGTGGAAGATTATAATTATTGTAATTATTATTACCTTGGTTGTTACCTTGGTAATTACCTTGTCGAGGTTGTTGATTCCATCCTTGGTTTGGCTGGTTCCATCCTTGACCTTGTTGAGGACGACAGTAGGTTTTATTGTTGATGAAGTTCACATCCTCTTGTAGTGTAGGGCAGTTAATAGCTGAATGCCCATAGTCTCCATATTCTTCACATGTCATACGGGAATCATCAATGTGCATGACTTCCTTCTTCTCTATGTCCAGTTTCTTCATGATGAGGTATAGCTTGGCAGTGACCATGTCAGTTTCCTTGAGATGATGGATGCCTCCTCCTCTCTTGTGAGGTTGAGTGTGTTCTTCATTACAGCTCGGATTTGAGACCATCTTCTCAACAAGTGCTTTAGCATCTGAGAGCTTAAGTGACAGAAAAGCTCCTCCTACTGCAGCATCTATGGACTCACGGGTGCTAGAGATAAGCCCTTGGTAAAAGGTCTGCATTAATCTCCACTCCTCTATCCGTGATGAGGATAGCCTTTAATGTAATCTTGAAATCTTTCCCATGCTTCAGTGAATGATTCGTCATGTTGCTAATGAAAACTTAAAATTTTCCCACGCAGAGCATTCGTCTTGCATGTAGGAAAGAATTTTGCCAGGAAAGCAGTTGACCACTGGTCCCATGTGGTGTTCTAGTCTTTGTTGGTGTAGAACCGCTGCTTAGCTTTCCTCAAGAGTAAAAATAGGAAAAGATGGAGTAAAATAGCATCTCTTGGTACTCCTCTGATCATGAAGGTGCTGCAGATCTCTAGAAAATATTATAAGTGTGCACTTGCATCTTCATGAACTTTTCCACAGAATTGACTAGCTTGAACCATCGTGATAAGAGCAGGCTTGAACTCGAATCCATTCTCCCCAGTGTTGACTGCTGGTCTAGTCCGTATGTTTACTGTTGTTGGGGCAGAGAACTCACGCAGTGTCTTCTCAGCCATGTCTTCAAACACAAGAGCTAAATTTTCTCCTATTTGTTCTTCTTCCAGTGTTGGAGCTGGCTCCTCCGAAGAGCAAGCTTGAGCAGCAATGGGTGTTCTTGATGGTGACTCAAATTTGTCCCTTGCTTCTACAAATTTCTTCTTTCTAAGGAGTTTCTCTGGATCGTCAGTGAAGTTCTTTGGAAGAGAAAAACCATTCATTCATCACCCTGCATAAGATAAACAAATGATAAAAAACAAGGGTGTACCTGTTTGAGTTAGAGATCGATCGGTAATACAATCTTATCCATAATGTATATATGTTATCAACATCTCCTAAGCTTAATGTGCCTTCCCGGCAACGGTGCCAAAAATGCTTGTTGATATTTCTAACGTTATTACTAATTAACGAGATTAGAAACACATGGTACTGAATTAACTTGTTATTAGCAACTAGCCACTTATCTAGCACCAATATTTCTAAGCATAAATTAGGTTGTCATCCCTAATTATATATGCTAAGGATAAATACAGGTTTTATATATATCATTCTATGTGACTAGGCAGAAATATAAATATAAACTAAGAACAATTCTGCAAACGGACAGATAATTATACCATTGTAACATTTTACCTAGAGTACTACTAGATTATCGATTTATATTTATACCACTTGGAAAGGAATGGATAAACTGTAATCTATTGATAACAACTATATACAATAAATAAGCGATATTACCAATGTCATTTACTCTATTCATAACAGGCAGAGGTTACAAGATAAATATATAGATAAATATAGATGATAAGTATAATCAGGCATCATAAATAATGAATAAACATCGGAGCACTTTCTAGTCATAATAATAACTAGCCAATAGATAAACTAAGGAATTAATATCTAAGGTAATTCTATAACTACAACAATGAATAACTCTAATTAGTGCAATTATATCTAGCAATCATTGTTAGATTAGTCCTATATCATGATCACATGTAAAGAGCGTCATCTAGGAAGGATATGAAACAGAGTCATCACCCAACTTCGTGACCGTGCCTGCTTGCCTACATACGGGGGGTGGACTACAGAGGAATTAACGCAGCTGTCACCTGCACAAACTACTACACGACCCGGCACATCAGGGTGCACTCGCAGATAAACAGAATATCTAGATACCATGTCTACATATTGTCCATCGTCTACCCAACGATCGTTTGGATAAACGCTATACGAGCAGTTACATAAATTCAATAAGATCAAACCAACTATACTAGACATATAATCAAAGTAGACAATGACTATTGCAATTAAGAACATATGAACTATTAAGAATATTGTTTCCCTAATCATAATGAACAGTACAATAAGAGAGAAAAACTAGAACTATACCGAACTCCGCGCTCCAGACAGACGCCAGGGGCTCCAGATCCCGCTGAAGAACTATAACTCCTCTACTTCTAATCTAACTAGACTAGAACTATGAACTAGAAGGCTCTTGATGAACTAGAAGGATTCTTGATGCTTGAAGACTTGAGGCCTTGATGAATAATGGGATTGTTTCTCTAGGGAGGAGGGTCTGCCCCTTTATTTATAGCCCGGTGGGATGAACGTGCGCCGTATGATCAAACCGACTTAACCAAGGGCCAGGATGCATCATGGGAGGCGGTGGGGGAAGCTTCCAGAACACGGCAACCAGAAACCCTAGGGGGCACCGCCCGGCGCTAGGGTGGGGCCGGCCGGCCCCACTTGGTGGCCTCTGCGGGTCCTGTTGCTTCGGGTGTCTTCTAGATCCTCCCCACGCCCCGATAGCGATCGTTGCCTTCGTGGATAAGTTTCATGATAATTATGCACTCTAATCCCTCTTTTATGCTTTTCTAGAATAATCCCTAGAAGATACAGATTATGCAAAACTTGTGGAAATTGTCAGTTAAAACCCTGGACTAGTGTGTATTCGTATATCCTTTCATGTCTAAAGTTCTAATAAATATTGACGTTATCCACCGTCAACATCAGGGATCAAAAAGATGCTTGATTGGTATATGAGACCATCTATTGCTGGGATCTCGAGGGTCAACGTTTGCATACCACCAAATACTTTTGCCTCTGGCCGAGAAAAGGCTATGGTCATCTTCGAGGACTTGTGGCTCATGATGAACCTTCAGAGGCTCGACGTACAGCTTGTAACGGTGTTTGCATTGTAAGTGTGACTAATATATATACATGTTACTATTAGTTAGTTGTACCAAGTCAACTGACATGCTTCTATTTCTTACTCTAACATGCACGTGCACCTTGCAGAATGCAATATGATGGGGAAGAGATGCGTTACGGTCCAGATCCTACTTGTGATGAAGGTGAAAGGATTAGGTATCTCAGCCCAATGAAAATATGTGAGGAGCAGCACATGTTCACAATCGGTGATGGCCATGACAATTTGAAGGGCTTAACACTTGAATAGGCTACGAAAAAAAAGCAGAGCTACTTAAGAAATTGGAAGCCAAATACGCCCTCTACCTAGGACAATTGATGCTTAGGTTCAAAAATAGGAAATGCAGCGTGGCCCTGTACAACTTTAGGTAAGTGTGAGTTTACATACATCAAGTTAAGAATTCCATAACATATGCATCATCACAAATTTGATCCTGCAGGGACCACTGGATCTATTTTTTTATTTATTCTAGGAAAAGAAGGGTGCTGGTCCTAGACTCCGCGAATCACTCAAGTGAAAGATATGCACCATTCTTGTCACTCTTAGTGCGGTAAGCCGATATATAAATATATATATGCATGCTTTGTTTTTATCTATGAGAGTTGCATAATAACTTGGCGATTCTATTCGAGATTATAGGGTATACAGGTATTATAAGTTTGAGGGCGGACCGTATGACGAAAAACTAAAAGAGGACAGCCAATAGAAATATTTCATAACTGGCCGGTACGTAAGTATATCATATATGTACAATACATAGAACGATTCAGCAACTAAATAACCATTTGTCCGTTATATAGTGCCACAAGCAACCACCGAAAACTCTGCACTGTGGATTCTACGTCTGCGAGTTTATGAGAGAGAATGGCCGATACATGAGGAATCCTGATAAGGTATAAGAAGTAGCCGTCATTTATAATATTCTCTTACTAATGTTGCAAATGTTAAATTATAAACAAATTTTCTTTCCAGGCCTATAAAGAAGCCAAGGCGATCCACTTCAACGAAAAAGCATTATACAACATAGTTGAGGACCTCTGCTCATTCATCATGAAAGAAGCTATCCCACCCGAAGGAAAATATCACGATCCGAGTAGCGAATTAGGAAAGCCAGAATATAGAGCGTTAACTGATATTACTCGTCTCAAACTTAGTCGAGATGATTATTGAAGCTTTCCTAATTAGAGATAAAGTGAAAACTTTGGATGTTTATACATGCATGATACTATGTGATGTATATGGATGTCTATTGAAGTATATATGTATGATATAATATAATTGTGATGTAAATGGATTACTATATATTGATGTATATGATATAATTTAATTGCATGTTATCATAAGTTTCAATATAAAAAATAGGTTTCAATTTGAATTTCAAAAATGACGGAAAAACTTTCCACTGGCGGTTGTAACATTGGGAACCGCCCGATGGAAATGTGATTTCCATCGGGCGGTTGGTTAAGTGAACCGCCAATAAAAATCATATTTCCACTGGTGGTTTACTTAGCCAACCGCTAGTGGAAATCACATTTCCACTGGTGGTTCTCACTTAACCGCTAGGAAATGTGCCATCCGTGGCAGTGAGAAGCTGCGAGCACGCGGCGAGATTTGAGCGCCGCAGATGGAGATGACGGAGGCGTGCGTGCTGCGGGAGATGAAGCGCGTGCTGCGGAAGATGAAAGCGAGCGATTAATGCGGACGAGTTACGAGAAGGCACGCGTGCATTGAATGCGGCGATGGCACAGAGCAACGGACGGACGCGGGCTTTGGCCAGGGGTAATCGCGTCCATTATCCCTCCCTTGAGCCCAGAACATCAGGTTTAGTGAAAACGTGAACCAAGCCCAGAACGTCTGGTTTTTTGAATATGGATGGAGTACGACACTTGTGTATACCTAATACTAAGGTCCCATTTGGATCCACGCAACTAACAATTAACTATTAGCCGGTTTCAAAAGCAATTAACTCTGTCCACGTGCCACTTTGTTTTCCTTATTGAATACGACTACTCTATTGCACTCAACCACCTGCATACTTAATATTATGGTAGGAAAGGTAGCTGAGGATCTAAACAAATCCTCGGCTAATTTTTGTGGACCCTCCCTCGGCTAATTTTATGAGCTAACCATTAGCTGCAGGGATCCAAACATACCTTAAAAGTCTTTGTCACTTATAGACTCACTATAGTAGTTTTGAGTTGCAAAACGTCACTAGCGTTGGACCACTTATATCGTGTATTGGCCGTCCGAGCCCTTATGTGTGGCGGTGCATGTCCAGGCATAAGGCTTGCCTTTCACGGTTTTAAAATTCACGACAGGTGTACGCAATAGCCACCCAATTAAACTAAGTCAATCTCGTATCAATTTATCATATGGAATTAATCATTTATTGCATTAGCATTTATTATGGGTATTAAAATTTATTTTATTTTAATTGAGATAAGTTGGAGTAAGTTTAGTTAAATCTAACAAAAATACCTAGTTCATTATCATTGGCACGAGCAACCACGAAATAAATTGTATGTCCGTGTGTCCCTCCTCATCTATCCCTCGAGCATGTTTTGCTACTATGTATAACTAGGTGATTGTTCGTGCATTGCAACGGGAGCAATAAAAAATTTTATGACATGTTTCGTATTGTTTGAGGAACCTTGTGAAGATAACGTTTATTTCCATGTGTTGCTAGGTGCTTCTAATATACATTTTCAAGCAATGACGGAGCCAGAAAAAATTATAGGTGGGGCAAATTACAACGAGAAAATGAACCAAAAAACGCTGCGTCGTACTTGCAACGCACCACATTCACATCTAACACAAATCATGGCAAAAGTGGTACAATCACACATGACGACGAAAAGTAGACTAGAAACACAAGATGTTACCTCAAATTTGAAGAATAAAGTAGTTCTTGATTAATTGATGTTGATCCATAGTTTGCAAATTGCAAATGGAACAAGTAACTCAGATGATACCTCATTGAAGCGATGATCCATCTCCATGATTATAGCATCAAGTGCAGCAAGGAAAGTATCAACACGGCAATGATGCTCCTGAGTGATTAATAAGTTGCCATCACGCCTTGGTATTGCCATTTCCATATTTGGTATTGGAATTTCTTTTGCAACACAAAATGATTTTGACCTCATCCAATAATTACTCCCAGCCTTCATTTCTTAAACTGATCAACCGTGGTGAATGCTTTCACCGGTCACCTGGCGGCGAGCTTTCACCTGGTCACCTGGCGGCGAGCGGCGGGATGGACGCTGGGCGCGAGCGGCGGGATGGACGCCAGGTGCGGGCGGCCGGCCAGCAGGCAGCGGCCAGCAGACGGGCGGCGGCTGGCATATGTGCAACGCAGCAGCTGAGGAGCGGGCAGGCGGCAGCGAAGCGCTCGAGTTGCGCTGTTGCGGGATGCGGAGGCGGCTGCACGCTCGATGCGTCGGACAGGAGTGAGACGCGAGCGAGAGTATTGTCGATGGGGATTGGGAATGAATGAGGTTGGGCCCTTACTGGGCTAAATTTAAATGACCATAAACAGGCCCAACGATGCATATAGACACAGCTGTTGGACTGCTTCTGTCGTTCGTCATCGTCGGCTCGTCCGTCGCCGTCACCAGTAGCTTCCTTGCCTCCTCGGACCTCGACAGCCGGAGATAGGGAAGAAGATGGGGTCCGAGGGTCCAAGGCTGCACCGCCGGTAGCTGGGCGGCCACCCCACCACGCCCCTAGGGCAGCTCCGTCATTGTTTTCAAGAGAACTTCATATCGCCCAAATATATGCAATCTACATTGCCCAATTAAACCTCGTGGCTCCTGATTTAGGTCCAGTCTAAAAAAGTTTCTACTTGTTGCTGGCCATTGGTTCATTGCTCGTACCACTCGCTGAGCTCATAGTACACTTTCACTATTTCCTACCATAATAAAATAAAAAGGCCTCATGGATACAGCCCACAAATCTGAGTTCTCTAGTGATAAAATCTTCGAAAGATCTGGCGTGAAGGTTAACAACAGAGATATTAGAAGACCAATTTCCCTGTCGGTTTTCAAATCGACAGGGGAATTCTAGTTTCCAGTAGTAATTAACTACCACCAGGATAACCACCTAAACTAAATGGTTAATATTACCACTTTGCTGTGTGTCATTCAGGTGTATCAAGATGGAGAAACTGTTTTTTAAAATCTAACGCTCTCAAACCAAGTTGTATTTGTAAATGTTATTGTGTAGAGTGCAAATGTATCTAATGTTCTCCCACGCGACCACAAATGGATCAGAGCTCTGGTCATATTGTTTCTTATCAAATATTATTTTGCAGAAAAAGATAGAAAGGAAGAAAGTTTTCACATAGAACAGTGCTGCATTTTTTCCTTACAAAAATATACCTGCAAGAGTTTCTTACATAAGCATAAAAGAATTTAAATAGCAAGCAACTGGTAATTTCATAGAAACTTCAACATAGATGATTTCTAATTCTTTGTGCTGTAAGCAACGTGACAAAAGATATAAATTCTTATAGCATCCTGACATGAAAACCACGAGAGAATTATTTATGGACAGTGAAGCAACTTATATTTGACTATTATTTTTCAGTGTTCACACATGATTTTACATATGAGAACAATTAACCTTCCCAAAGAGGAAAAAAAACTTCACCCATGAACACTTGCACTTGGCCAGAACTCTGCACCGCTCTCATATTGCTGACCGCAGACATTTATTATCTAACACAACAAGGCATGTATACATGCCAGATAGCCGTGGTCTCCAAATTTCTATAAAGAATAGGGAGAAATCTAGTTTGCATAATCATCCAAAGAATCGTCGGACCTTTGTTGTGATGTCAGTCTCCTTGGCCTCTTGGAACACCATCTTCCAAACAATATCCCCAACTGAGGAGTCGAATCCATCTCAATTAGCTATGATAAAAGAGCAAATTGAAATTCACATCCCAATAGGCCTCTTGGTCTTTTTGAAATTATTCTGTGATTTCAGTTTATGTTTGTCTTAGACTTTTGGTTGCCTGAAGCTATATATGCAATGTAATACTTAACCCATGACTTCAGCTCAATTATATCAGTAATCTTTGCCACAGCTAGTTCTTCTTAAAGGCTTATGCCTATATTGCAGTATTCTCTAGCTCATTTCATTTATAGATATATAGTAGCCTTACTTCAATATTTGTTAGATAAACATTCAGGAAAAAATGTGTAGGCCAAATGTTAGTAGTATATCATATTATCATAAATATTTTGTAGCGTCAAACAAATGATAGTAAACAATTTGGGAGATTGGTGAGGGTGACTAACTGGTCATTAACAAATGCAAGAAACTTTGGTTTGGGGCCTACATGGTTTCACTACTTAATGCATTTCTGAGCCAAACATATCAGCATCTCGAGAACTCGAATTAATAACCATCTTAACCTAGAATTTACTAATGTTCATTGAAAAATTGGGGCAGGGGAAGTAAATTTACCAGGCACTTGCTTGCACGAAGTGTGACCTCCTTGTGCTCTGGTTTCACGATGAGCGGTGATCGAATTTTATAGTTACCTTAGTTTATGGTGATCACATTGATGTCATTCTTGTTCAGCATGGGGTTACCTTAGTTTAGCTATAGGAGCACCCACCATTTTCACATCCACCGACTGCAAACTTGGTTGTTTGTTTGAGAATAATGTTACCCACTGTAGATAGTGATACTAATGTTAAGAGGTCGTGCGACATGAAGACATTGATAGCAATATGGGGAAGTTCCCATCAGGCAACAATTTTTCTGCCTGACCCTAAAAGGCGTGCATATGTTGTCAATGAAGATTTTGTGTGAAGCCCTGGAGACAACGTATTCGGGGCTAGGGTGAGCTGAGGGGGGACAACGTATAAGTGAGCGAATGTGGGTAAGCCCACTCAAAGATGGTCAACTATTTTCCTAAATTCGAATTTAGTTCACAGCCCTTCTTCATTAAAGTGGGCTGCAGTGGAAACGGTGAACAGTTGCTGTAATATATAGTATAAATACCAGATAAACACGCTGCTCTCCTCTTCTATTCAATTTTCTGTTTCTACATATCTTTCGAGAAGGGGGAGGTCATTAGAGGCTCCTCTGGAGGCCATAAAAGAAGGATCCGTAATTCATTGCAAGGCATTCTCCAATCCCCATATAGGTGATGGGATTATCAAAGGTTATATTATCCACCTTGATTGTATATGAAGCTCAGCCTAACATTTCTCGATTAATTGATCTCAAGGATCAGCATTATGCTTTCTTGAATCGACAACAAAATGTACTAAAAGTAGTCAAGATAGATCTGAGGGAATATATGTATCATATTCCAAAATATCTTGCAAAATATTAATAGCTTTCAAAGCCAAAGGATCTTGTGTTCAAGGTTGGAAACTAGACATGTGACAGTTTGGAGGCTAAAAATAGACTTCGTCCTATCCATGTGGCTTTCTTTGTGAAACTATAAAATATGGCTTACAAACGCAGAACCAACCCCTACTCTGAACCAATTTCAAGCACCAAGATGAGTCCTTAGATTGTGTCTACTCCGGAAGGCTGAGGACTGATGTCTGAGGTGCAAACTTCACACTCACAACCACACGCGTAACGATAGCACCCAAGGGAAACGATTTTCCTTAGGCTCAAAGGAAGCTTTAGCGTGTCAAATGGTGGCAGTAGTTTCGTGCGCGTGAATGCTTGCCAGTGTTTCGGTGCAAAGCTAGCATGGGGCTCTTTATGTTGGGACTAACATTTTTAATATTTTTCTGTACCTGTTTTCCCGTGCTTTATTAATACAGTTGCTGCTATCCTGCCTGTTCGTTTGAAAGGGTACGAGGCTAAGGGTCACAATTGAAAGGGTACGAGGCTAAGGGTCACAATTGTCACAGGCTAAGGGTACTTAGCTAGTAAGTAACCCATTCCTATGTTTCTTCAGAAAAAGGTGGGGATTTTGCACGATCCGCATAAAAATTGATGTTGTCCTAATTTTCCTCGAAATTTTTTCTTGCTAATTTAATAACGGCATCTCTCCCTTAAATATCTGTGGCAGCGTGGCTTTTAAACGTCCCCGTTTGGTCCAGCAGGGACGTTTGAACTAGAGCTCGGATTTGGGCTGTGCCATTTGAGGGCAGATCATGGTACTATCTTTTGGCACGGCCTAAAGGACGGCACGAAAAATTTTGAGCTGTGCTGGCACGGCACAAACAAGAGGGCCGTGCCTTGCCTATGACATCGGCATGATGGGCGGGGCGACATGACATGGATTTACAGCTGTGATTGGGCCGGCACGGCACAAAAATGGCATGTAAGCATGTCTACAACTTTACAATGCAATTGCTTCGTATTTATTACTATCCTACCTCTCCTCTAATTTTCGAATGAATTACGAAAATCATTGAAATTTTCATGAAAATGATATATACAGCTGAGCGGACGAAGAAAATAAGTAAAGATATTCTGTGGGCCGTTCTTAGACCGGCATGGCATGAAGACGAGTTGCATATGCCATCATGGGTTGTGCTTGTGCCGAAGCAAAGACTTGTCATGTCGGTATGGCACGCCTGATATGCCTCGCGTGCCTACGAATCACAACCTGAAATGACACGATCGAAGTATGAGGGGGTCAGGTCGTGCCAACATGGCATGGCTCCAAGTCGCACCTCTAGTTTGAACCAGGCACTCCACCAAACCAGCTGTCAAGGAAATGGGTCAATCAACCAGAAACAACCCATTTCATTTGCTTTGGATTTGAGGTTCGGCTAGACCGCTAGACGCGCAGCTAGTTACTCCCTCAATTTTTGAATGTATACTTAGCATTTATGACAAACTAATTAGTTTCCATGAACTATTTAACTTATCTTAAATGTTTAAAAATAGAGGGAGTAAAATTTTGTGGATTCGTCCTCTTGGAACTTGGAAGCGCGTGTCAAAAATGGAGTTTTATTCCAAGTTAACATGCACAAGACGTTGGAAGCCACAACGTTATGCAAGAAGCTTGCCCAGCATGCATCATGTCATGGGATCAACAACCGTCGTGGTATTGAAATACCTGACATCAAGGAGGACATATGGGTGTATGCTTAGTCAAAAACGACATTGAGCGGGTTGTCGACAAACCCTTAATATTTTTCATATGACTTTCTCAATTTTCTCAATAATGGAATGGCTACCCAAATATCCCGACAAAATAATAGAGAGAAGCTAGAAACTAGGGTTTCAGAGCGAGGCAATGGCATCATATCGCGAGTTGATCATGACCTGGCATGGCAGGAAGCTTAAGGGCTACTTTGGCAACACAGTTTCCCCGGGGGGGTGTTGCAATTTCCCTAGGCTGAGATACCCCACGCCAGTCTGCCCCGGGCCAATTCTTGGTGCTCTTTATAAGCCCACCAACTCGGGCATTGAAGCCCGCTTACCTGCATTTTCGACACTGAAGGAAACCGCGAGTCCTTAGGCCGGGAAGGCTTCCTTGACCCGTCGACTCGTTTGCTCGTGGAGCTTGCGAGTCGCGAGGCTGACGCCGACGCTGCCACTGCCGCCCTAGCATCCCTTGGCCGGCGACTGGCGGCGCATCTCTCCCTACGGCCGGCGAGCCATCTCTCACCGCTCAGCAGTGATGTTCCTCCTGAAGTTCACGGCTCCACATCAATCTCTAGAAATCACATCGGCGGCTGTACCGCCGCCGCCTCGCTCCTCCACTGCCGTCGCTATCGCCATTCGTCTCTGCAGATTGGTCCTCTTGGAACTTGGAAGCGTGTCAAAAATGGAGTTTTATTCCAAGTCTTAATTGTTGCCTGCTCCATCTGTTGTGTTGCCTGCTCTTGCTTGTGTACTTGGGAATACAATTAAAAAAAATCTGGTGCATGTACATGCATCTGATTTTTTGAATGGTGTATGCTGCTGTCGAATCTTTTTTTTTTTCCCACACGAGGACAATGCCCCATTTCCATTCATAGAGGGAACGGAAATACAAGAGTTTGGGTTACAAGAGGAGGACAGCATCAGAAACTTTGAACTAACAGGTTTCTCAGACCCTTTAGCATCTAGCCTGGATCATTACTGGACTTTAAACAAAAGAAGCTCAAAAACAATCTGGGTTCCTTCCCATCTCGGGAGGTATTACAGAGAATACCAGGCTCATCTATGTGCAGTGTGACTTGGTGTATGCTGCTGCTGTCGAATCTGTAGTTCTAGCAGCCCTCATTATGTTGGAACTATGTAGTGCATGTCGAATCTGTAGCGCACGTATGCTGCTATCGAATCTGGTGCACTGTAAATCAGTGCAAAAGCGAATTACATTATTTTTATTACAGGTACTCAATCATGGTTACAAACCCAACAACGCAGATACAAATTTAGAGGAGAAACTCGATCGATCTCGTACATCTCGATAGTTTACTATGGTAACAGCATGCATGCATCTTACCTGATTAAGCGCCAGCAGAAGAGCGGCGACCGGCGCAGCGATGACCGAGGCGACGTTTCTCGTACAGAAGACTGCGGCGGCTACGACGAGGCCAGCGGCGTGCATGATCTGGAAGTAGAGCGCCGGATCAGCAACGAAGGACGCATGCGATGTTAGCATGCTGGCGGGAGCCTCAGGGAGCGTTCATGGTGACGATGGCTCAGCACTGTAGGCACTATGCGCAGGGAGGCAGGAGTCAGGAAAGCGCCCGGGCGACCGCCTCGGCGACGCAGTACAGGCGGTGCCCGAAGTAGCAGAAGGTGTACACAAACACAAAGGCCTTGCAGAACCCCACGGTGACCATGCACAGCGGCGCAGGGTCGACCCGCAGAACCAGATGAGCGCCACGAGGAGGAGGATCGCGATGACACCGAGCACGAAAGGGAGCGCGACGGTGGTGGCTGCCTGGAGCCACCGTAGAAGCTCGTCTAGCTTCTGGGGAATTTTGTGCGCTGCGCACTCCAGAGCAGCGAACTGGTGGACAAAGGTTCGGTGGAAGAAGCCCGCGGCGCTGCTGAGGAAGGTATGAAGCCACCACCAGAGAGCCTCTATAAACAGGACGAGCATGTGGGCGGCGCCCTTGAGAGCGATGAAGAAGGGGGCAAAGATGCCAACGAAGAAGCTGATGCCGCCGGCTTCGGCAATGCCTTGCGCGATGGTGCCTCCGGAGCCTCCATGCAGAAGCTTCCTTGCTGCTGTGTCAGCGAAGGCCATGCCAGGCCAGATGCAGCGCTTCTCTTAAGTGACGATTTGTGAAGTGAGAGGGGAATGGTGGTGCTGCGGGAGTGCTGGACTCTGCTTTTACGTTATTGTGCTCTGTGCAGCGGTACATAGTGCTACCACAACAGGACAGTGATGGTGGCAGAGTATCCGCAAGGTGAACCAACGGCAGCCAAGCATCCACCCGAGAGGATCAATGCAACCTTGGCGGTAACGCATCTGCAAAGGTGAGAGGCCCGCACACAGTCGGCACAGCCAAAGGAAGGACCCAGAACAACAACAACGATAAAGTACCGCAAAGTGAGAGACCCACACCGACATGGCAGCAAAGTATATACCAACTAATAGGGGACAAGCACAGCGACGACAAAGCATCTGACAGAGACCAAGCGCCGGTTGCTAAGTCAAGCACTCAAGTAGGACAGACCACTGTGGACAAGAAGAGACTCACAGGAATGGCAAGGAGCAAAGGACCGAGTGAAGGTACGGTGGTAGCAGCATACTAACAACAGCTTCAAGAAGGGAAGTGACTGTTAGAGTAAATAGGAATAGTACCACATTGCCTACCCACGTGAGGTGTTAGTCATATGTACTCTATATAATCAGCCCATGAGGCCCAATGCAATACAATCTAATATTCCACCAATTCTATTCTCCCACATGGTATCATTCGCCTAGGTTTAGATCCTAACCCTAGCCGCCGCCAGCCACTTTCGCGTTGCATGCCCCCGGGGAGAGATCGATCTCCACCGGGGGTAGCGCCCCTGTTTAGGCGTCTGGTCCTATTGATTCGACTGCCATTGTCGTCGTCATGCAGCAAATCAGGATCTCCCCTACATCATCGCCGGGCCGTCGCTGCCTTGTCCCTAGGCTCGTAATTCGGCTGTCGCCGTCATCTTCGTCGCATGGAGGTAGATGGATCTCGCCCCGTCCCGTGCCGCCATGGTGGCGGCTAGGCCGGGCCACACGCCCAACCCTGAGCTGCCATGGAGGCAGCCAGATTTGGCGTGTCGCTACTATCGGGCTAGTCTGCCCATCTCCACCAAGTCGATCTACGTCGGGACCCGCCACCGCCGTGGCGTCTTGCTGGGTACACCTGAACCGCTGCTGCTGTATCTTTTTGGTTTGCCGGCTCACTGATCGGGATTGTGTCGCCCACCGCCTGTCGACCTCCTATGTACTACTCTGGCATTGGCATCGACTTCACCGGCATCTACATCTTTGACTGTGCGGCCTGGACGGGGGGCTTGCAATGCCGAAGGGATGCCCTCTGCCAACTTCTTCCATCGCCGCTCACCTCCACCTTGCCATCGCCGCTCCACCTTGCGCGCACTCGGTCCGTACAACCGATTATGCGCGGTCCACCTAGCACCCGTGACATCCATCGCCGAGTCATACGCGCATCTTCTCCGAGCAACAGGGCTGCTGGCGTGCTGTGTCGCCTCATCGGCTACAGCACTACTATTCATGTGTCCGCTGCGTCGTTGCATCTACATCGCCATTCCTAATGCATCGATGACTGTGCTGCACAGTCCCTGCTTCACCATCCATCTGCACAAGGTCTTCATCCTGATGATTGGGTCTTCATCATCGAGCTGCCGCTACCCATGCCATCGCTGAGCGCTGCTCACCGGCCGCCCCTCGCATCGTTGTTGAGCCCTGCTTGCTGATGCATCTGCTCCCGCACTGTTTCTTTTTCGTCCAGCATAACCACGTCAATAGCGCCACCATGGTTGGGGCCCTCCACCTTGTACGCCCAGTATTAGCAACACCCACGCGGGGCTGGGTTTGGGAAACCTAGCCTGCGCATCGGCGCTCAGGCGACTTGACTGCATCGACCCTCCCGTTCCCACCCTGTCTGCCTCGATTGTGTCATTGCCTTTCTTCTACGTCCACAATGGCCCTGACTGTGTCAACTTCGGCATCGTCCCCTTCCACGACGACTACCTCGACGCATCTCCGTCACTCCCATGGCACCCCTGTGCGCCTGCAGCTCCATCGACATGGCAACCCTACCGCAACTACATTGACCTCGGCCATCTTTAGCACGGCTTCTTCGACCACGGCTATTGCGCCCTCAAGCCCGGCTCCCTTGACATCGGCACAAAGGGCTACCGCCTTGCATGAGGACTCATCGGCTTCTTCTCCAGCCACAGCATATGCGACGCATTGACTGTTAAGATTGCGGGGGGATGTTAGCTTGTTAGTTTCTTCTCCAGTCCCACCGTCTGCAGCGCTCCCGTTGTGACTGCAGGGAATGTTAGAGTAAATAGGAATAGTACCACATTGTCTACCCACGTGAGGTGTTAGTCCTATGTACTCTATATAATCAGCCCATGAAGCCCAATGCAATACAATCTAGTATTCCACCAATTCTATTCTCCCACAGTGACATCCATGAATGCCACCAATCATTGGACGAAGTGGCATGCACCTTTCGGCCTTGGATTGATATGTGCGAGCTGACCAAATGGAATTCTCAACGACGCCTCCAAGGAGGTAGATGACGCATGATGCGAGACCGTCGCGCCCTAGAGCTAAGGCCAGGTAGGGCTTTCACCTAAATTCGTATGTGAGACCTCGACCCAGCACTTCGCGGCCCCACCACCACAGCGTCCAACAACGTGATCACGCCCGTGATGCACAACAGACCGTGCACGGGCATGGACGTAAGGTGCAGCTGCCGCCTCTGACCGCCACCATGGCTGACATCATCCAGGGCCCAGGTAGAACTTCAGCCCGCCATCGTTGAGTCGTCTGGTGCTTGAGACACAGCAGGCACCCAACGATCGCTAGCTCTATGCGGTCAGAGCCCACACTTCCTACGCCATGTGTGACTCTGCAATGCACGAGCTTGTGTGCAACGACAATGCACGCACCCGCACAGGACCGAGCCCTTGCGCCGAACGGCTTCTTGTAGACAACACTTCACTCAGGACAGAGGCAGGGCCAGAAGCAGCTGCCGCTGCCACAAGGCTAACCGGGGCCTCGCGTAGCAGCTCCCCGTGGCCAGCGCGTCACGCCGCCGGCAGATGGAGGCACAGCCAACAGCAGCTGCTGTTGGCTCAGGTCCAGCGCAAGACAGGCCAGGGCCTCACGCCAAGTAGCTGCCGGTGGCCAATGCATCATGCCGGCAGATGGAGGTGGGACCATAGCATCCGCCGCTGCCTCAAGCCAGCGCAAACGCAAGGACAGCTGGACAGCTACCTTCTTCCACGGATTTGGTCTTCCCCGCGCGGAACCAACCACTAGAAGCCTGGATCTGAAAGGAACAAGCATAGATTTGGGATTTTAGGGTCATGGAGAGGAATAGATGGAGATGCACTGGGGAGAGGGGAGTTAAGTATGAGCTAGGGAGGCTGCCTCTTTTAGCCTGGTCCCCCTAACCACCACCACCACCACATGGGAGAAGGCAAGATGCCACGATGACGGCGGCTGAGCCAACTGGTGGGAGATGAGGCAACTGGAGACGCCCTCGAGTCGCCTCCGAGAGGGACGATGCGAGGGAGGGGGTGTGTCTCGGCTGTTTGGACGCAATCAATAAGATTCCAGATTGCCAACTGGTTCTAGATTGTGTACAAATCACTAAATTGGGGAAAGATATATCTAATCCATCAGCACAACAAAACAAAATAAGCTTTAAAAAATCTCTAATTTTAAACTAACCATGCCCTGGCAGGTCAGAGATGAACAATAAAATGGTACATCATGAATAGTATACAAGGTGAACAGGTCAAAAAATTGCTAGACCTGAAGAGTTCAAAGCTGTGATAACTACATTTTTCTTTTAGAAATATGCAATTGATATACAGAAGGAAAATAAAAAACTGGGAATAAGGACTACAGCTTTCTAACCCCCTGTGAAAATACAGCCAGGTACTGAATTTGACAAAATGATTGAACAAGTTACATCTTTTAATTGCTCTGAAGACATCTATGTAATTGTCCAGAAATACTTAACAAGTATTCTGAACTATTAACACGTGATGATATCATGTTAAGGGTAATACAAAGGAAAACAAGCTCAACACCTGCTTGTATAACTTTCATAGAGAACACTACCCAACAAAATGGATTAGATTGTGTCTCCTTTTGTCCCCACTGCAAACATGGCCACCAAATGCAGCATTGGTTCCAATTTCTAACAAAGTATTGATTTCGTTCAATGCTTGTTTCCTCACTGGTATAAACTAAAGCAAATTTCAGCAATATGGATAATATCAGGAGTGTCTACAATTCACTTACAAAAGTTAAATGTACATAGGAACTGCAATACTTTGTGAACTTTCACATCAGCCACTTCACATTTGACTTCTATTGCCTTGAGATGCTGTAGCATTTTAGTTGATCTGTCCATTGGATAGTACATTCCGATTATTTCCACTTTATGATTGGGTCCCCTACAGGAAATAAAAAGCATTGCCCAATAATAAAGAAGTGAATAATTACTTCAACAAGGCACAAGTAATCCATTTAGAAACAAACATACTTTGGAATAAAGTTGAAGTGTGAGCTTCTCTAGAACTGGCGACTGCTTGAGAATGCATGTTAGTGCAAGGAAATCAGGAGCCACACACCAGTGATTATCAAGTAGCAGAGTCTTTAAGTTGCTAAATGTAGGACACTGTTTCAAATCCTTTTCAAAAATAAACTGGACGACATGCAGACAAAAATAAGGATGAAGCAATAATTAGTCTCAGTGTGAATATGACCAAGTCAATTGCGGAGCAACTTTGTGAATGCCCAGAAATGGATACATATAGTACAGCAGGAATAATATGGCACTAAATGGGGATGATACAAAAGTGTAACATACCGTTACTGATTCAGATAGCAGTGCCAAATTCTCAGCATTCGATAAACCATCCAGAAGAAAACACTTGTTATCATCTACCAAATTATGACAAGAATAACAATACTCGCCCTCACAATCGGATGAGTAATTAATCTCGACTGGGAGTCTCACAAATGCCCTTTTTAATGATGGCATTGTACCATGAAGTGGAGGCATCCACAAATGGCTATCCAGGTTTAGGTACACTAGACATGGGACAAATATATAAGTGTGGAACTCCGAGTTAAAATCACAAATTGTCATGCTTAAGTGCTTCAAGGACTCCGAAGAGAGTTTCTTGACATTTGTCAAATAGCAGTTGGTAATCACAAGATGCTCTAGTGATGGACAACTCGAGAAATCACAAAAATCATTTTCCAGCACAATGCCAACGAGCTCTAGCTTTGTCAAGTGCCGTGATACGAGAGGTAAGTCCTGTAGCTCAATGGGCTGACCATAGTAAATGTTCTCTAACCTGAGCCTCTGAACTCGACACATCACAACATGCCGGACCCAATGATTGAGGCAAAGCACATAGTTGTCGTCGTCATCAAGGCCATCAAAAGTGATCTCGCAGGCTTCAAGAGGCGCATGTCCACGGAGGCGCAGCATATTATCAACAATCTTCTGTCGCTCCTTCACGTCCACTGGACGCATCCCATACTCCAGGCTGCAGGTGATGCGCAGGGATGTGGCTGACTTCCACAGGTGGCGCCAACGCTGGGCAAGCACGGATGTCCGGCCGGCCTCCTCTGCTGGCAGGAAGCCAAGTATCTGCTGAAGGACACCGTCCGGGAGTGCATCTATGCCGTCTCTGCCGCTAGCCACAGGCACATTCTTACCCATTTTGCCCTGAGGCATTCGGTCGAGCAGGTGGCGAGCGTCCATACTGCAGGAGAAGAAACGATGAGACGAAGCAGAGTCACTGGCGGAGCTATATTGATGCCTGGGTATTCCCAGGAATACCCAACTTTTTTTAAGTGTGTGTAATATATATATATATATATATATATATATATACTGAAATGTATAAAATGTATATTGGTCATTGGTTTTGAGCACAAAGTCAGCCCATAGCCAATTTCCTCAGCCTCTCCTTTCGCTTTGAGCTTATAGGCCAGCCCGCAAGAGACAAGAGCTCAAGACCCAGTGGCCCAATAAGGCACACGATGCCCCCTGGCCTCCCCTGTTCGCACGGACGCGAGGCGAGGATGCCCCCGACGGCCGTCCTCCGTCCTCCATCCTCTAGCTCTCTGTTCGCCATCTGAAAAAAAAAAGAGCTCTATGTTCGCCATTCCCTAATCCCCAATCCCTAACCCTAATCTTGCTGGCCTGCGGCTCTTCTCCGGCGAGGTTGCAAGGAGGCGACGGCAAGTCGCGAGCGGCCAACGGCAGGCGCTCGGGCGGCGGCAGCAGGCAGGGGCGCAGCAGCGCAGGGCGTGGCGGAGCGGCAGGCGGCTAGCTGCAGCGTGGTGACTGGTGAGGCATGATTTTCCCCAATCCCCATTTCCCCATTACTGGATTTGGTCATTTCTCTTTTGGATTTAGCCCAATCCCCATTACTGGTCTTTCTTCCTGTAGTTTTTTTTCCTACTTTCATGCCTATCTTAGATGTGAACAAACTATATTTGAAACCTGCTGCTATGCATTGGAAATTTTTTTTGTTGCGGGAATACCCAAGTTCCAAATCCTGGCTCCGCCACTCAGAGGCGCTGGTGAAACCAATTTAAAGTGAAGCGAATAACGGATCGTCGCTGCGCGGGCCGGGCGACCACCGCCTCACCTCTCCGCCGGGCGGCTTCAAATGTGATCTGCAGCAAGAACGTGAAATGACACGTGGCTCGCTACTCAGGGCAAACTGGACCATGAGAAGACTCGATTTTTCTTTCCCATTGTGGATTTGAAAGAAAAATGAGCGAACAGGGGGTGGAAGGATCTGCACGAAATGCAGGTTGCGAGGACTATTGTACAAGTGGAGGAGAGCAGGGGGCGCAGCTGCGGGGTGAAGGAGAAGATGAACAGGCAGGAGGTGGAAGATCCGAGCTGTTCGCAGTCCTGTGGCCGTTTTGGAAAGGAAAAAAAAAAGGAACTTTGAGGAAGACTAGTGTAAATGCATTGAACCTGATTTTTTAAAGGCAAATTATTTCCATTATCTGATTTTCTTAAAGGAAAAAGATTTTCATTAATAGCCCGCTTGGTACAACTCAGCTTCACTAGTGAAGTACTAGTAGTTTTTAATTTCGATTCTATAAAGTTAACTTCACCTGTAAAGCTAAAGTTGTTTCCGTAATAAGTTAATTAAAATCTGATGAGGAAGCCTTCTAATAACAACCTTCCATTGGTGTCCTAAGATCACCTCCAAGAGATTAGCCGTATCGTTTTTTGAAAGTAAATTTGAATATAATTAGAAAAAAAAACTTTGTAAATGACTCTTCAAATTTAGTAGCTCTTTATCCCACCTCATTCGCTTTCTATTCTTGGATAACCTACCTCACTAGCTATTTTTTACAGAGTTTTTTTGGAGTAATCTAGTATCTTTTTGTTGAATCTATTTTAGAGAGTAGCTAAATGTAGATTTAGCTAGTTCTTTTAGCTAATTAACCCCCAAATTATAAAACCGTCTATTCTAACCTCGGACTTTCTAAAACCAGTCAAATTACCCTCTGAAGCGGATTTAAACGATGGTTTTAGTACATGGGTTTATCTTTTTATTTATTCATCTTTTTATATTTATTTTGGCTAAATATTTGAATAGTTATAGTAAATCATAGAAAAATCATAAAATAGAAAATCTAATTTTGTTGGACTCCACATGAAGCAGATCTACATATAAACATATAATACAGTATGTTTTTAATACAAAGTTTTTGTTGTAACTTTAGATATATGTTTTTCTATAATTAATTAATTAGAATAATTCATAGTTATAGTTTCTAAGGTCCAATTATAATGAAATTTTTATGGTGGACTAATTATTGTATACTTGAACTGTAGTAAAAATTTCATACTTATTAAATCATGTATAAATTAGTTATAAATTTATTTATATTTAATAAGTATAAACCGAAACATAAACCTAAATAAATCTATAACTAAATTATATATGATCCAATGACTACGCAATATGGATGTTTGACAATCGTTCTATCAATAAAGGAGCGTGAAATCCAACTTATTGTGATACAGGCTCAATTGAAAGTCCAAGTTATTGTTTTTAAGTCAAACTCATTGGTTTAAAACGTAAAAAGTTTTTAAAAAGATCTATCATCATAGAGCTCGTGCACTTCAAGTGCATGAACAGGAGACTATTCGGCATTTGTCTCCTTGTTGAAGGAAAATGAGGGCCAGGTACCTCTTTTGAGGATTGGTTGTTACTCTTGATGTTAAGAAGAAGACTTGGCAAGGATTTGCACTAGGGCATCTGACGATCGAGTGCAATGTGAGGCAACTAGGCTGCAACAAATCGAATGTAAATGTAATCCAACACAAATTAGAAACCAGGCATATAATGAACTAATTAATCAAGTGAGAAAATCACACATTTGCTAGCTACAATAAGCCCATAATCAAAACTTAATATGCGTGTGCCGGCCACTCACTATTTGTTCCCTCTAGTAGGATCGCCTCCCTATAGCACGGGCGAGGAATTGGACGAGGAATTGGGACTGCGAGTGTAAGGTTCATGTATATGCACCCATGCATGTAAATATAACATGATTTTAAGCATACTAGATTGTTTACATGTACATGATTGTTTTTGCTAGAATATAAGTTTTCAGTTGACATCGAGATTGAGCTCCGGCAATGTATGATGATTGTGAATGCTGAGCAGGTCGACAAAAAGGGTACAGAAGTAAAATGACACAATAAAGGCTCAACTCTACAACAATAATTTATAAAGAAAATAATATTGTCATGTCCACGAAATCCAATGACTGGAATCAGCAGGATGACAACAGTCGGCAACGTAGTGAAACTTTATCAGTCTTAAAATCTTCTGAATTCAAGGGACCCTAGCTAGATCCACCGGCAGACCATTTTTTGCAGGTCTACTTGAAAATAAAACCTGTATATAATAATCAAAAGGCACAATAAGTTTAAACAGATGTTATACATGCATAGTAAAAACCCTCCGCATGTTATACAAAGAAACTTAAAATGATGGCACACATGGAATGAATAAGTGATGAAATCAGAGTTACACTCTAATAATAACATAAAGTATGTAGAGTACTACAATAATTATGTCATAAATAGCTAGTAGTATATTTTATAATCATCTAAAAACATTTGTGGTACTGTTATCCTTAAGTAATAACAATTATGCAGATATGCATATTCCACCCTGATGAAAACTCATGTTCTTTTTATGATATCAGAAGTTTAAAATAAAGCAATTCTTCAGTATACAATATGGTTTGCATAAAAGCCGAATAGCCACCTGTGGATAATGGGAGCAAATGTAAACTTTTAGACCAGCAGACAATAGCGTTTGTGAACCTTGATCAACATCGTTGTAGCAACCATGCTAAGGAGATTATCAAGGGGATCATCAGGATTCTCAAGGAGAGGGACATACCGAGATTAGTGTCGCAGAACACATTGGATGGGATATATTAAGATTTTCTTTCGAGCTTGGTTTCGAGAGCACAATCTGGACCTCACAAATTACAATATCTAAACTAGGAAAAGTTATATCTAATATGCATCGTCACACCAAAAAATGAATTCAATAGGAATCACAATAAATATTTCTCTCTGTTTTCAAACTAATCAGGCACTGACAGGTCATACAGGAACAATGAGATGGTGCTACATGCATCATGTACAGGGTGAACAGGTCAAAATTAAAAGACTAGATGGGTTCAAAGGGATGGCAACTTCCTTTCAGAAATATGCAAGTGGTACATAGAAGCAAAAATAAAACAAAGTTTCTGGGAAGAAATATGCAAGTGGTACACAGAAGCAAAAATTAAACAAAGTTTCTGGGAATGAGGAGTGCAGCATGTACTAAATTCAAGAAAATTATTGAACAAGATAGTTATATCTTTCGATTTGCTCTAGGGACTTCTGTTAAGATATGTATTACTGTTCTAAAATAGTTAACAGTATTCTGAACTATCAACACCTGAGGATATCACGTTAAGTTTAATACAAAGGGAAAAAAATGAACGCCTCTTTTTATAACTTCCACACATAACACTAGCCAACAAAATGGATTGGATTGTATCTCCTTCCCATCTGAAATCATTGTCACCAAATGCAGCATTCGGTTCCAATTTCTTAATCCATCTGCGCACCCAATTCATTCTATGTTTTTATAGGAAACACTACAGGAAACCGAGTCTTTGCCGAGTGCGTGCATCTTTGCCGAGTGTCAAATTTCGAACACTCGGCAAAGAGTCACATTGCCGAGTGCCGCACTCGGCAAAGAGATCTTTACCGAGTGCCTGGCTCTCGGCAAAGCAAGGCACTCGGCAAAGGCAGTCTTTGCCGAGTGCCCGGCCCTCGGCAAAGCGAGGCACTCGGCAAAGATTGGCGGGGGCATATGGCCGTTCTCTTTGCCGTTTGGCACTTTCGGCAAAGTAATAACTTTGCCGAGTGCCTATTACTTTGCCGAGTGCCGGTCAAGGCACTCGACAAAAGTAATAACTTTGCCGAGTGCCAAACCTAGGCACTTGGCAAAATAATTTTTTTGGATTTTTGGCACCAAATTTTTTTGAAGCTTTAATGCAGTAACACAAACAACATGTTCAAATATGGCACATTTTCATTGCTTTTTGTATATTTTTCTAATTTATTTTGTTTTGTTCAATTTTTTTTGGGATAATATCGTTTGAACTGCGGGTGCATCGAATATTAGATTTCTTTCGTTCCAAAAATATTATCCTTGTTTCTTAGTGTAAATTTAGGCTAAATCCATAAATGGTCTCCAAATTTCGATCAACGTGCTCACGGGACAATGCCGCCAACTTGCGTGTAAGCGGTTTTTTAATTATATAAAATACGAACAAGTTCCGAAAATCATGAACCTTGTCGACATGTCATGATATCATATGTGTATGCCATGGTAAAAATTTAAAAAAGTTGTGAGCACGTTGTCACGTAAGATGCTCACAAACCAGGACATCATCACATGTGGTATCTTATACCATGAGTGATCATCTCCTGGTTTGTGAGCATTATATACGTCTAACGTGTTCAAAATTTTTTTAAATTTTTACCACAGCACATACATATGATATCATGACATGTCAACAAGTTTCATGATTTTCGGGATTCGTTCACAGTTTATATAATTAAAAAACCACTTGCACGCATGTTGGCGCCGTTGCCCTGTGAGGACGTTATCGAAATTTCAAGACAGTTCCTGGATTTAGCCCAAATTGACACTAAAAAATAAGGATAACATTTTTGGAACAAAAGAAATCTATTATTCGATGCACCTGCAGTTTAAACGTACATTATCCGGAAAAATTGAACAAAACAAAATAAACTAGTGAAATATACCAAAAACAATGAAAATGTGCCATATTTGAATATGTTATTTGTGGTACTTCATTAAAGTTTTAAAAAATTTGGTGCCAAAAATCCAAAAAAATAGTTTGCCGAGTGCCGCCCACGTGACACTCGGCAAAGAACCTGTCTTATTTGTTTTGAACTTGGCCGAGTGCCAGATCACGGCACTCGGCGAAGAGGGCGGTCTTGGCCGAGTGCCCGCGATCTGGCACTCGTCGAAGCCGGCGCCCCCTTAAAACGGTAAGGGCCAACTGGCCGCCACTTTCTCTCTCTCTCTCTCTTATCTCTATCTCACTTTCTTTGCCACCGCCGCCCCTCGCCCCTACGGTCGTCGGTGGCTCTTCGCCCGGCCCGCCCCGCCCCTCCCTCTCGGCTGGCCGCCTCCCCGCGCCGTTCCCTCCCGGGCAGCCCCTCGCCGGCCCTCCCGCGCCCGGCCATCGCAAAGGCCGCCCGCCGCCACCACTCTTCGCTAAGCGCGGCGGCCGCCGGCCCAGCGCGCCGCAGCGCCACGCCAGGCGTTGCGTCGTCGCCGTTGCCCCTCCCCCCCGCCGCCTAGCGCCAACGCCGGCGGCCGTCTCACCGCTGGCCGGCCGCCTCACCGCCCCGCACCTCCCCCCCCGCCTCATTCCCCAGCCACCGCCCTTCCCCCTCCCCGGCCCACTATAGACCAGCGGCCACCGCCCTCCCCCCTCTCCGGCCTATTGCGAGTGGAGGAGGAGGCGGGGGACAAGGAAGAAGAAAAGGAAAAGAGAGAAGGGGAGAAGAGCGGAGGAGAAGGAGAGGGAGAAAAGGGAAGAAGGACCCGTCGGCTGCTTTTTTCTTTTTCTAGGCCTTTAGGCCCGATTGATTCTTGCCTCCATGTCATGCATGGCGTACGTGTGACAGAACACCCCTTCTCTGCTCGACGCGTCCTCGTGACGAAGTGCAAGCCATGTATTGGTCCCCTCTGGTGGTGGTGTTCCAACTCTGATTTCTTCTAGAAAGCAAGTTATTGTGTGTTGGTTATTCTTATGCACAATTAAAATATAAAAGATTTCGCAAGCGCACAGAATACCATTGTAGCATTTTACCGGGAGTATTCCAGGTATCGTTATTTATATTTTAGCACTAGGAAATAATGGTTAAAGACATTGATAGTTCACCATCATGTATCTACTAATTAATACACCAACTAGACTAAAGTAGGGGTAAACGATAAATGATAGGAGTTATACGTAAATGACACAGACACACAGGAGAATTCCATGATAAAAGAGTAGATAGCTAAAATGAGAGGACAACGGGAGAGTTCAAGGTTCCTAAATACTTCTCTATTACGGTGTTCTATAATAACTAATTCATAGATAAAGCAATCACACAATAACACTTTGGAGCAGCAGTACCTTTCCAACTCTCAAATAAGACTGGAAAGAAGGTAGTTAGGAGAAAGCTGCCAAATGCTCTACAAAACATCAACTCTGACGTGACGGAATACAAAGGCCTAACAGAGCTGTCACCTCTAGGGCTACCACAACTAACCGTAAGAATTGGGCGCAATCTCAGGTAACCTATAGCCCAGACACCATGTCTATACTACCGATTACTACTCTAGTCACATATAATAACTAGAGCACCTAATACAGGTGGAGATCCTATGCTAAAGCATAACAACTATACTAAACAATCAAATGTAATATATAAAAGTAAATAGAGAAAATAAAGTATGTTAAAGCATAAGTCTTACAAAGAATAAATACAAAGACATACCAAATCTCTAAAGACTTCTCCAGAACCAGAACGTAGCTCTGCTCTCCTAACTCTCAACTAGAACTAATCTATTACATTAGAAAGTCTAGCCCTAATTCTCTAGAGATGAGAGAACATCCTTTTGAGGGATGCCTCTATATCTCCATGATAATGTGCTTCCCTCAGGAAGGGGGTCCATCCCTGTATTTATAGCCCGGTGGGATAAACGTGAGCCCTTGGATCAAACTGACTTAAGGTACGGTGGAGATGCATCCTAAAAGGCGGTGGAGGAAGCTTCCAGAAGACGGAGGTGAGGTGGCGCAGGGGGCCGGTGCCGGCTGGCCCAAGGCCCAATGCCGGCCGGCCTGGGCCCAAGCCCATTCAGGCTCCGCTTCGACGACGTGTCTTCTTGACCCTTTTCAAGCCCAATAGTGTATGTTTCGTCGTGGAATTGATATCTCTTGATTCTGGGCTCCGAATATAGCAAATGATATATCCATTTTGATTGTCTTGACAATCCTGTCGCAATGGTGCAGTCCAATTTCTTATTTGAGATACTTCTATTTGATGGAAAATTGCATACTCGTGCAAGATAAGTGAGAACACCAAAACTCGTGGAACTTCGTTAGAATCAAAACCTACAACTATGCTTTGTAATTCATTTTATATTATTTCATGCAACAGTTGACAGTTATATTTAGTGTTTAATGACTATCAACATTGTGCCATTGATATAGTAGGTTCCATCTTTGTCATTGTCCCCAAATTTTCTGTTGAACTCAAAGCAGTATTGCAGTGTCCTATTGTACCTAAAGATGAAGTAGGAAGTAGCTGGGATCGAAGGAAGAAGAGCCGGGTGGATCACTGTATCTATGTTGAATTTAACCATTACCCATGGGGCTGCTTAAAGTTCATAGGCATCTTGTGAGTTGTCATATCCATGAGAGCTGGTATAATCTTCCAGACTATTGATACTGAATTTATTGGGGGGGTGTTGTGGCAAGGTCAATCATGTTTCCAAACATACCCAAATCTGATACTCCTGGTGATAGAGTTTGAAGAATTGAATTTGGTATGAGCCTAGTGTCAATGTTGTTTACCTGAGCAATGATGTTGCTTGCATTGTCAATGAATACAACCAATGCTTTAGGTACCGAACATCCTAACTTCCATATTTTCCCCATAAGAATGTGAGATGGCATTACGGAGGCTCCCCCCGTAGACACTTGATGAGCTCCCAAAGCTAACAGTTCAATTTGTTGTAATCTCCCTTTTTGAGTTCCTGGAGTAAATCCTGTAATAGTATGGAGGCCGTTGGAAGATAGAGATGGTGATCATAGAAAATTAGTCCTTCTTCCACTATTTAAGCCTCGGACTGCTACCCTGCTTGAATTGTTATATATATTTTTTGTCTGATGGCATGCTTGATACTAGCGAAGATTGGAGCTTCGCTATTAGTGATGAAATCCAAAGCGTTGGGCTACCGTGCTCTTATAGCTTTGTTTATTGGATTGTCAATGACCTCAGGAGTGATGTTCATACGTACCATGGATGGAGGAGCTGGCAATGCCCAAACCATTGACTGTGTTCGATGTTGGCGTTGAGCAGTTAAAGTGTGCGAACGCTCGTCCTTTATATAACAAAGTTCCAGGTCCGTGAAATCCCAAGTGATTCTGTCAAGACCCGCTAACCATGGTGCTCCTAAGATAACATCAATATCATTACCAATGTCCATCAAGAATGCATTAATATCAAAGATATCACTAGCAATTCTTAAGGGAACATTAAAGGATGTACGTCTACATGATACCTTGTTTACACTACCCACTAATATAGTTATGTCAATTCGCTGCTCGTTGAGTCCTATGGCCCGGGCCACATTGATATCAATTATGTTGTGCATAGCTCCTAAATCAACCAGTGCTATCACACGTGTTCCGTTAATTACTGCTTCTAGGTATATTGGTGAAGCTCCATATATCCAGAATGTGGTTTCCCGATCATCATCATCATGCTTTACTGAGTATCCTCTGCTATAAAATCATTAACGACTGTAATTTCGAATAGCATCTTACACTTATGACCGCGGAAAAACGGTTCATCGCAGTTGAAGCAGAGGCCGGCCTGTTGCCGAGCCGCCATCTCATATGCCATTAACCGTGTGAAGGGTCGCTATGCTTGAGGAGGATCTGCTGCTGGGGTTGTTGCTAGTGGTGTATTCACTATTGTTGTAGCTACCATTGTAGTTGACGAGCATGGGGGTAGAAGACGGCTTTGTTTGGGTGCCGCCGATTTATTCGCATCTACCATCACTGCCAACCGACGTTCATAGGAACGTACAAGGGACATTGCTGTTTCCATGTCCTGTGGGTTTAGTAACTCAACATCTGTTTTCAGCGGCTTAAGCAAACCCGCTGTAAATATGTTGACTTACCGCAATTCATCCAGGTGTCCCATACGCGCTACTAATTGCAGGAAAAGCTCTATGTACTCATTGACGGATTCTGTCTTTCTAAGAGCTGCTAATTCTCCCAGTGGATTGTGACATGTCGGTGGTCCAAATCTCTCATTAAGACACTTAGCAAAGTATGCCCAACTCATATCATCATGCTCCTGAGATAGCCTCATATACCACTGTCGTGCTGCTCCACTAAGATGATAAGATGCATATCATATTTTCTAGTCATTAGGGGTACGCTGCCCTTTGAAAAATTGCTCACACCGATTAAGCCATGGTAATGGATCATCTTTCCCGTCATACGTTGCAAACGACAATTTGTGCGGGCGGATCTCTAGGCCTTGGAAGGCATTGGGTGCCGGAGGCGCCATTGGTTCCTCCTTGGTTTTGATGTTGATGTCGAGCAGCAATTTGTTTTCTAATTCAATGGCCAATTCAGTCATAGTAGATGAGTGGGATTGATTTACCTAGTCTTGGATGTATGCGCCGGCAGCCTCCACCATCTTGTTCTTGGTGGCCACCTCCAAAGCTATTGCCATGTTCTTCCTTGTCTGCTCCAGGCTCTCTTTTGTGGCTTTCGTAGTTTGCCCCATCTCCAGAGTAGAGAGTCGGTTACCAAGATCACTGAGTTGCTCGGTGACGTTGTCGATCTTGGTGAGGACGGATTCCTCAAAGTCGGCGAAGAGTTTCTTGATTGTATCGGATCTCTGATACCAGTTGTAACACACCCGGTGGGGAGGGTGGATTGGGGCTAGCGGATTGGAGGAGGAGGAGGGAAGGGAGGGGGCGGCGGCGCGACTTGCTGGCGGCGGCGTGCGGCGCGCAGGGTATACACTGGCTGCTATGCTTAATTCATGTGCTCGGTTGGCTTTTATATCTGCTATACAAGTTGGATGGATGATGAGCTAGGGCCTTGCAAGAAAATAGAGATGAATTTGACAGACTTGCTCGCCTTGCCTTTTTCGCAAGGCTATCAGCTGTTTTATTGGTCTCTCTAGAGCTCTTGGTTCCTGTATAATTTCTTGCTTGTCTGATCTCTTGTATTTCAGCAATAATAGGACGTATTGACCAATGCCCTGGATGAGTGCGTGGAGATCCAATAAGTACAGTGGAGGCCAATACTTGACTGTCAGTTAATAGAGCCACGTCCTGTAGGTTGAGAGATGCGGCCAGTCTGGCAAAGAGGAGGGCATGAGTTTCAGTCTCCAATGGTTCCAAGAGATGTGGAATCACTGCCTGAAAGAAAGAAGTATGAGAAGTACTTCTAACAGATTGGGTCAGAAAAGAAGTCCCTGTTTGATTTGTTGCATTAGGATTCTGAGAATCAATACAACATCATAGAATATTATATGCAAATAGATTGGGTCAGAAAAGAAGAGTCCAATCCTTGTTTGATTTGTTGTATTAGGATTCTAAGAATCAATACAACATCACAGAATATTCTATGCATGCACTAACTCAAGAGCAAAGAAAAGTTTATAGGACTTTGCTGTGGTACATACAAATGACTGTGAGCCGTCCATTTCTTTTGATCCGACGGTCACGATCGCCTGTTACCTCCTCAGAGGTAATAGATGAAATATATATTTATTTAGTTTTTTATTTTTATAAAATAGGATAAATAAGGAAAGTTTAGATATAAACAAGATTTGGTTGATGTATGCATAATCTCTTGATTGATATCCTAAATCTTTTCCGTACTTGATTTTGCATGTGTACTAATGTGTGTGTACGATGACAACGTGACTTTGCATGTGTACGTGCGTGTGTGTACTTGTACGTGTACGTGTTGCCGGTACTTGTTCATACTAGTGTGCGTGTACGTATTGCCAGTACGTGTAAGTGTTGCCAGTACGTGTACATGATGTGTGTGTGTGTGCGTGTGTGTGCGCGCGTGTATGTGTTGCCAGTATGTGTACGTGATGTGTGTGTGTGTATGTGTTGCTAGTACGTGTACGTGATGTGTGTGTGCGTGTATGTGTCCGTGACAAAGTGATAGCTTGTACTTGTCGCATGATTAGCGAGGATTAGCGAGGATTCAAGATTCTTCCCAGATTAGCTAGGATTCTTCCCGGATTTCCCCACACGTCGCATGCAAACATGCAGAATTCAAGATTCCCTCCGCCCTCATTATAGAAATACGATGATTTTTTTTGTTTTTCTAAAAGTTTTAATGTGTTAAAAAATTTATAAAATCTAAAATATTAACGGCTCAGATTGATTTGAGATATTACCTCCTAGGAGGTACAATATATACCTTAGCATTGTCCAAGTTTATATGACCAACAAATCCCAAACAGTCTTTTTTTTTCCCTACAATTTAGCCCACGTACCTTTGCTATGTATAGTATCGGCTGAGGCAAGGACAGATAGCCCCTGCCTCTGCACGGTTATATGCTTCAGGAAAGTGGAAACCCCGCCGAACAAATACACGAACTACTGTCGGTACTATCTAAGAACACGTAAGGCAATTGAACTGAATTATGACGGGTCCAACTTGCTATTTACGTCCCCATCTCCTAAATTATAAGGTGAGCAGGGGAAAAATAGCTTCTGTGATTCGTAACAAACCCAGAAAAAGAATCGATAAAAAAGTAGGCAATAGATCATTCCACTTTATTCATATACATATACATAAACTTTCGCGGGGAGGTCGGCCGTGGCGGCGTGCTCGCTGCAGTGACCGGAGGTGGTCGAGTATTTTTTTTTTTCCCAACCTGACGGGCCTGTGTGGGAGAGCCCATGGAGGCGTGGCCGTTGCGGTTCCTGTAGGCTTCCTTCCTTTTCTTTGTTTCCCTCGCAACGTGGCGGGTCTAGGTGGGACGTGGGAGAGCCAATGGCTTAGGGCCAGGAGGTTAGTGCGTGCGTGCAGCCGTGGCACCAATGCAATCGAGCGGGGTAGTAGCAAGGTGGACGTCGGATAGAGTGGTAACTATTGGTTTATAGGAAAATGAGTGGAGGCGGCCAGGAGATACAGTTGACCTACAGTGATGTACACTAGTACACAAAACATCATTACAGGCGGTTGGGAAGCCATTTCTACTGGCGTTATTTTCAAACGCCAGTGGAAGAGGCCAGTGAAAATGGCTCATTTCCACTGACGGTTGGTTGAAAACCGCCAGTAGAAATCGATTTCTATAGGTGGTTCTCTTAAGCAACCGCCTGTAGAAATCGCTGCCCAGAAAACGCGAAAAAATAGCAAAAAAATATTTTTAAAACGGCAAAAAATATTTTTGAAACCGGGGGAAAAAATATTTCTACAGCCTCGCGCGTATCCCCCTCTACCACTCCACCTACACGTCACTTGTGTCTATATCCCGTTTCGGTTCCCCACATATTATCCCAAACCGATAGTAAATTTAATATTTCCGGGTCTAAACGAATTCAAATAAAAAGTGTTCAACTACAAAGTTTCATAACTTTTCGAGATCTACAGCTTTCATTTAGAGTGTTTCTCCATCCGAGGTCATTTTTAAAATTTGAATTTCAAATTTGAGAATTTCGTTTGTAGTTTTCTATAAAAAGATGATTTCAAATGAAAAAATAGTCAACTACAAAGTTTTATAACTTTTCGAGATCTACAACTTTTATTTTGGGAGTTTCTCCATCTGAGGAAGTTTGAAAAACTCAAAAAATTAATTTCAAACTATTTCTGCCGGGCGGATTTCTTAAGAAACCGCCCGGTAGAAATCGATTTCTACCGGCGGTTACTTAAGAAATCCACCAGTAGAAATAGTCGATTTTCTACTGGCGGTTCCTTAAGAGAACCGCCTGTAAAATAGGGCGGATTTCTGAGTCGTTCTGAGGAGAAACCACCGAGTAGAAATAAAAACGCCAGGTGTCAAGAGAAATGGTTTGTGTACTAGTTGTAGTGTATCTAAATTTTAATGAAGTTTTTAGATACGCATTCACGAAAAAAAAGAAATTTAGATAAGGAAAAAGTTTAAATTACTACCACCATGTATAGACTAGGTTTGCATGACCCACTAAACAGTGGCGGATCCAGAATGGGGATAAAGGGGGCTAAAGAGTGAAGATTTAGAACTAAAACTAAATATTAATGGAAATTTAAGGCTAATTAATAGTAATTTAATAGATAAATTAGACTTATAGGGGGGCTGGAGCCCACCCATCCCCCCCCTTTGGATCCGCCACTGCCCCTAAAGTAACAGATGGTTTACTTAACCATCTCCTTTTGCTAAACCGGTTCAGATTTCACCTTTAGCGCATAGCTCGCTGACTTGGCCGGTTTTTCTTTACTATGATTGACACCTCAGCTACTTATATGGCAAGTTTGTTTAGGTTCAGAAAAACCTCTCAGCATGTAGTACATGGCACGTGCGTGTGAATTATTCAATAATTTGATGGGAAAAAAATCTAAACATGAAGTAATGATAACTTTTAACGTAAAAATTTCTCACAAAGTTTGCTGAACCATTTCAACATCTTTTTGAAATCCAAAAGGCTGAACAAGTACGTAAAAACATTTTATGTTAAAATGAACTACCGTATTCTTGGCTTTGCAACAGCTAACTAGTACTTCTTTTTCACATGGTGAATGGTCTTCGAACTGCTCTAAGAAGGCATATCATGTCCAACATCTTATGTATTCCTTCGAGTCCTAGAAGCTTTTGTTATCTGCTGCAATCCAGTACCTAAACGAGGACGACCGCCGCCATTCTAAACTAGGGGGCAATACAAAGGGTTATTCTAAACCAAAATAAACTTACCACGTAAGTAGATGAGGTGTCAATCATAGTAAAGAAAAATCGGCCAAGTCAGCGAGTTAACCGGTTTAGCAAAAGGAGGAGGTTAAGTAAACCCTTTGTTACTTTAGGGCGTCATGCAAACTTACTCTATATATTGGAGGTAGTAATTTGGACTTTTTTCCTTTAGATAAGGCAACTCCAAGTTAAACCAAGAGAAAACCGACGCATACCTCAAGCATGCATTAAGTATGGGTGCACAAATTAATTATAAACGCCCTGTTCGCTTGTATTATCAGTTGGACTTATCAGCCGTTTGAACAGTATTTTTCTCTCACACCAAACCAAAATGGCTTGTTTTATCACCTGGCTTATGTCACTGACCGAACACTCCAAAAGACTTTTGTCCTATGGAGAGGAATTTTATTTTTGACTTTTAGGAAAAAGATGCAGTTACCAATTAGTTTAAACTCAATTCGAGTGATGGCTCAAATTCAGTCTCATTTTGTTTTTGGAGAAAAGGGGGTTGTTTTAATTACTTGTAAAATTGATTTAATTTGGTCATGTGACCAAGCAAAAATTTTAATGTAAGCAATTCAGAGTCATGTGAAGGGTTCATGCGATTGTTCGTGGTTATTGGCGTGGATGGGGACCCTAACGTCAGCAACGGTGAAAAAAGGCTTTCCATGCGAGTGGTCTGTGTCCAAACTGAAGCAGAGATAGGAGGCCCAAAAGGCCCAGCTGGCCATGATGGGAGATGAAGAAGCCCAAGAACCAGACCTTCTTTGCGTAAAACGACGCCGCCGCTGGTCGCCGCCCGCCGCACCCGCACCGCATGATCAATGATCTCCCTCCCCGTCCCACTCACCATCGCCGCTGCGCCGCCTCCCATTGTTCTTCCCCGCGTCCCTCCATATCTCCCTGCAGCGCCCACCACGCCCTGTCGGCGGAATGCCTCGGCACCTCGCCGTTGCACGGGCCCCGTGTTTGTTACCTGTATGTTCCCACTTCTCCCTTAATGCAAAACGTGCACCGCACGATTTCGAAAAAAACAAGAGAGCCAAGAAAGTGGCGGTGCCGCCTGACCTGGAACCGCTAGAGGAAAGGATCAGCGCCCTGCCGGACGGCATCCTCCAGCACGTGCTCGGTTTCCTGCCGGCGGAAGAGGCGGTGAAGACGTGTGTGCTCGCGCGGCGCTGGCGCCACCAATGGAGGTCCGTGCGCCGCCTGCGCATCACCCACTCCGAGGCAGGGCCACGGAGCCCCGACGAGTTTGTCAGGTTCGTGAACCGTCTACTGCTTCGAGAGCCAGACATACCTTTAGATGAGTTCGAGGTCTCGAGCGTTGACTTCTACATGGTTTCGGAAATCGAGGAAGCGACACATATTTGGATCCGACATGCCTTGCTGTGCAAACTACGGGTACTGATCATCGATTTCTGGATGATGCTGCACCCTCCTCTGATCTCCCAGCACCTGAGAAGACTGGAAATTTCCACCTATGATATTGATTCGGACTGCCTTGATTTCGTGGCATGTCCAGCATTGGAGGTTCTCGGCATATAACATACGGCAATCTGTCCTGTTCAAGAATTCTGTCCCAGTCCGTAAAGCATCTGCGAATCATACACGCCCTTTTTTGTGACGGTACCAGCCGAGAGAGTGCCGGCGTACACGCACGGCGGAGGCGATCGGCGGCGGCGCCGTCACGAGAGCAGGCTAGTTCGAGGAAGACGGAGAAGGGAAAATGGTTTTGTTCATTATCGCTCACCTCCCAACCTCCCACACAGCGAGTATAACAATCCAGATACAAGGCTCGGCCCAACTTAGCCAGACAGCCCAACAGGCTCGCAGGCCCATGCAACCATTAACAGGTACTAATAACGGTAAAGAGACGTAAAGGTGAAGACCAGGTCGTTACATCCCCTCCTCCTTAAGCAGCAGCACGTCCTCGGGATGCTGTAGTGGAAGCCGTGGCCGGCTCCTGAAGAGGTAGGTCAGTCGCCAATGAAGAGCAAGTTTCCCAGGTTGCCCAATGTGGTGGGCATGACTTGCGCTGGACCAACGCTTCAGAAATCACATGAGAGCCCACCAGTTGCAGACGAGTTTGCAATACCTGTTCTGGAGCCAAACTGAGAAAGTTAACAAGCAATTGTAACTCAGCATCAGAAGATACCGTGGCCTGAGGAGGAAGAGCTTTCTTGGGTTGGGAAACATGGACAACAGGATGGATGTGGCTGGAGGCTGGAAGTTGCAACTTGTAAGCAACAGCACCCACTTTCTGGAGAATTAGATAAGGCCCAAAGTATTTGTAACTGAGCTTCTGATTGCTACGACGTTGAACCGATTGCTGAACATAAGGTTGTAATTTGACATACACCCAATCTCCCACTGCAAATTCCCGCTCCTGACGGTGCTTGTCTGCCTGTGATTTCATACGTTGCTGGGCTCTTTGCAGGTTGTGTTGGATATGTTCGAGCATAGCCTGCCTATTTTGAAGCCATTGCTCTAAATCCTCAACCGAATAAGTGTCATTCACAGAGATTCCAAAGTGGCGAGGTTTATGGCCATATAAGGCTTGAAAAGGAGTGAGACCATGAGCAGAATGATAAGTTGAGTTATACCAAAACTCTGCTAAAGGAATCCATTGAGCCCACTGACTTGGACAGGACTGAACCATACATCTGAGATAAGTTTCTAAGCATTGGTTCAATCGTTCTGTTTGTCCATCCGTTTGCGGATGATAAGCAGAGCTCATATTGAGGGTTGTATCAGTGAGTTTGAACAATTGTTGCCAAAAGGAACTAGTAAAGATACGATCCCTATCTGAGATGATCACTGAGGGCATGCCATGTAACTTGTACACATTGTTTAGAAAAGCTTTAGCTACTGACTGAGCCGTATAAGGGTGTGTCAGACAGATAAAGTGAGCATATTTTGTGAGCTTGTCTATCACCACCAAAATGGTATCATAGGATTTTGACTTGGGCAGACCTTCTATAAAGTCTAAACTAATTGTGTGCCAGGCAAACTGAGGAACAGGTAATGGCTGAAGGAGCCCAGGAAGTCTGTTATGTTCAGGTTTAGCTTGGGCACATACCTCACAAGCAGCAATATAATCCTTGACATCTTGTTTCATGTTTGGCCATGCAAATAGAGCTTTTACCTTCTGATAAGTAGCTGTCATACCACTGTGACCCCCCAATCCACTGGAGTGTAAAGCCAATAGAATAGCCTCGTGAGCTTCTTTATGATTGCCTAACCATATACGGCCTTTGAATCGAATGACTCCATCAAACAATGAGAAACCCTTGTCATTAGATCCACTGAGTGCTAGTTCAGCAAGGAGTTGTTTACTGTTTTCATCCTTTTGATAACCTTCCATAACAATCTCTAGCCATTTTGGAGTGCTAGTTGAGGCAGCCATGATTGTCGAAGTTGTTGCTGTAGGTGGTTGTCTTGAAAGAGCATCTGCAGCCTTGTTCTCCAAGCCCTTTTTGTAGACAATCTTATATTGGAGACCTAGCAGTTTCACAAATGCTTTGTGTTGCAGGCCCTCCATTAGTTTCTGATCTCCCAAATGAACCAGACTGTGATGATCTGTGGCAATTATGAATTCTTTATGCTGCAAATATGATTTCCATTTAGTGACTGCCATAATCACTGCCAAACACTCTTTTTCATATGTGGACATAGCTTGAGCCTTGGGGCCTAAAGCCTTGCTAATATAAGCTATTGGATGATTATTCTGAGATAAAACAGCTCCAATTCCCATAGCTGATGCATCAGTTTCAATGTGAAACCCCTTGGAGAAGTCAGGCAGAGCTAAGATAGGAGCTGTCACTAGTGCCTGTTTCAGATTATCAAAGCATGACTGAAGTTGTGGAGTCCAGTGAAATAATGAGTTCTTCTTGAGAAGGTCAGTCAATGGTCTACTGAGACTGCCATAGGATTGGATAAATTTCCTATAATACCCTGAAAGACCCAAGAAGCTTCTTAACTGTTTAGCATCTGTAGGAACAGGCCAGTTAGCTATAGCAGTGGTCTTTTTAGGATCTGTAGCCACAACTTGTGCACTGATTATATGTCCCAAGTACTCCAGGGATGACTGAGCAAAAGAACACTTAGAATGTTTCAGATACAACTGATGTTGATGTAAGATTTGGAAAACCTGTTGTAAGTGGTCCACATGCTCTTCCAGTGTTCTGCTGTAAATTAGGATGTCATCAACAAATACCAGAACACATTTCCTCAACAAATGCTGGAAGATAGTATTCATCAATGCCTGAAATGTTGCAGGTGCATTGGTAAGTCCAAAGGGCATCACCCTAAACTCCCAATGTCCATGGTGAGTCTTAAAGGCAGTCTTGGACTCATCATTTGGCAGTAATCTGATCTGGTGATAACCTGAGCGCATATCTAGCTTGGTGAACCATGCCGCTCCATGCAACTCATCCAAAAGCTCATCTACAATGGGTAGAGGATACTTATTTTTCACTGTAATATTATTAAGCTGCCTGTAATCCACACAAAAGCGTCAGGAGCCATCCTTCTTCTTGACAAGGATAACTGGGGATGCAAAGGGGCTCTGACTAGGCCGAATGATGCCATTGGTAAGCATTTCAGTGACTTGTCTCTCAATCTCATCCTTCTGAGTAGGTGAATACCTATAAGGCTTGACATTGACAGGTTTGACACCAGGTATAAGAGTGATTTGATGATCAAACTTCCTCTGGGGTGGAAGAGTGGTAGGACTCTGGAAGAGATGTGCATTGATGTCAATAAGCTGCTAGACCACTGGAGGAATGTCCTCGTGTTACCTTCCTCGAAATGGACATAGGTGCACCAATTGAGCAATGCCTCCCTTTTTGATCAATCCTTTTAATTTTCTGACCTTGAGCTTTGGGCAGGTGGACAGTGAATCCTTGATTCCCTTAAGACAGATTCTAGCACCTTGATGAGAGAATCTCAGTAGCTTTCTCTTCCAGTGTATCCACATAGGGCTGTAAGACTCCAACCAATCCATGCCGAGGACCAGATCAAAGCATGACATAGGTAATACTCTGGCAGTATGGGTGAATGTATGCCCTTGGGTCCACCAGGTAAAGTCATTGACCTGCTTATCACTCACAATCTTCTGACCATTTGCCACAGTTACAGATACAGCTGACACTTCAGTCTTGGGGCATTTGAGAAACTCAGCAGTCTTGTCATTAATGAAGGTGCAAGAACTACTAGAGTCTATGAGAATTAAGATTTCCTTATCCTCCACTAATCCTGACAACTTGATGGTTTTTCGGCCTTGCACCCCAGCAGCAGCAAATTGAGATAAACTGAAAACATCTTTTTCCTCAGCACTAGATTCAGTTAGAGGATCTTCCTGCATAGGTGTAGGTTGGATAGCTGCTAGGAGTTCTTCTAACACATTGAGAGATATCTTGTCAGGACATCTGTGAGCTTTGTTCCATTTCTCTCCACATTTCATACAGAGACCTTGTTGTTTCCTTTGACTTCTAAGATTGGATAGTTTGTCTTCCCATGCAGGCTTGTTCTCTTCCACAGCAGCTGGATTGGGTCCCAAAATGCCAGGCTGATTAGAAGGAAAGGTTCTGCCCATGGGTCTCTGAAAGTCTCTTGAATTCTTCTTGAAATTAGACCTTGTATGTCCTTCCAGAACTTCAGCCTGCATAAGTGCAAGAGACAGAGCCACATCAACAGTCCTAGGTTTGTGCAACACTATGGCAGCTCTAATGTCTGGTTTGAGGCCTTGCATGAATTTAGATACAAAGAAAACATCATCCAATGACTTGTAATGCACTAGGACTTTGTGCATTGCTTGTTCAAATCTATCAAAGTACTCCTGGACATCAGTGGTTTGTCTAATTTGGAGAAGATCATTCATAGAATTTTGATACAAATCCCTACCAAACTTAGACTCAACAGCAACACACAACTCTACCCATGATATGTCAGAGTGTTGGGCCTCATATGTTTGCAGCCACAAAGCAGCACTACCACAGAAATGAATGGTTGCAAATTGAGACCACAGATGCATAGGAACCTGATACATGGCAAAATACTTTTCACACTTTTCCTTCCAAACTCTAGGGTGAGTGCCATCAAATTTGGGGAAAACAGCTTTGGGTAACCGAATCTCTCTATGATAATGCTGATGATATGGCACATGATTTTGATGCATAGGATTGAACTGAGACGATTCACCAGTTTCGAATACAGGGGGTGGAGTTCCAGCATACTGACCATTGGCCAGGGGCTGAGGGGGAACCAGGAGTCCCTTATCAGACCCCTGTGGAAGCAGAACAGCGCCGTGGCCCATGGCCCGTCCCTCTTCCTCGCGCATCGGGACCTGAGGCAGAGCTACTTTGGGTCGCTCTTCCAACGCCTCCACGCGCGATGTGAGCAAGTGGATCTCCTTACTGAGGTCGGTGGCGAACTTGTCGATCTCGGGGCGCCATCAATTGAACGCCTCCATGAGTTTGAGCATGGACTTGTTCTGCGACACCAGCTCATCGAGCTTCTCTTCGGCCGTCATCATCATGCGGGCGGTGAGAGTTGGACCGCGCGCCAGCGGAAAGGTGGTTTGAGGATTTGGAAGGTGGAGGTGGCGGTGGTGGCGGATCGATGTCAATCTGAGTCGAGGAACCGGTAGAATCGAGTGATTTCTCACCGATGTGATCCGAATTTAGGAGAGACAGGAAGGTAAGGCGTCTGATACCATATGTGATGGTACCAGCCGAGAGAGTGCCGGCGTACACGCACGGCGGAGGCGATCGGCGGCGGCGCCGTCACGAGAGCAGGCTAGTTCGAGGAAGACGGAGAAGGGAAAATGGTTTTGTTCATTATCGCTCACCTCCCAACCTCCCACACAGCGAGTATAACAATCCAGATACAAGGCTCGGCCCAACTTAGCCAGACAGCCCAACAGGCTCGCAGGCCCATGCAACCATTAACAGGCACTAATAACGGTAAAGAGACGTAAAGGTGAAGACCAGGTCGTTACATTTTTGTCAGTGACATCCGGGCCTGTATTTCTATGCCTAGTCTCATTTCTCTGCAGCTCAGCAAATTCCGTGGCATGGCACCTCTGCTTGAATTCATGCCATCACTAGAAACTGCATTTGTCGAGACTTCCAACCTGACCGATGCTTGTACGAAGAATGGTGATTATGGGGATGATTGTTGTGGCATTTGTGCAAGTTGTTGCGGCGAGGATAAACATAGAGGTCGCTGCGTGCTTCTTGGGGGTCTGTCGAATGCAGTGTATTTGGAGTTGATAGCCTACCGTGGAACGGTATGCACACATCGTCCATCTTCTTCTTAGCTCTAATTGTTCAGTTTGTTGCTTTGCCACACTTTTTACAGGTTCAGCATCTGACCAACATATTGGCCTTTTAGCACGTCGTTCACAGGCACTCCCACACTTGAGTTTATTATCTGTTTTCTGACATTCCACATATCATATACCCACGCTTGACACAACTTGGGCAATATTTGATTTTCAGAATCCATGTTACCGTTGATTACATAACCTATATGGCTATATCCATAAGAAATTTACTTAACTCTTCTTTGCGCGTTACTCAGTTCATTTTCAGAAGGGATCTGAGATGGTGCCCAGCATTTTCTAAGTTAAAGACACTGTTGCTGAATGAATGGTGTGTAGTTATTGACCTCAGTGCACTTGTTTCCATTCTCGAACATTCACCTGTTCTTGAGAAGCTCATTCTTCAAATTTCCAAGGTATTTTTTTTTTGTTTCAATCAAGAGTAACTGCTTTATTCAATTTGCTATGTATAAATAATACATTAGTGGTAACTCTAGAGATTTTTTTTATGTATCATCTATTATTGACACAATTGAATACACATTGTTTTGTTTCAATAGGACGCAAAGTGTAAAACAGAAGCAGAAGGAAGCAACCATCATCAGATGGAGCCAGTACCAAAAGTATCGGAACGCCTTAAGTTAGCTGAAATAAAGTGCAAAAATGTTGGTTTCCGAGTTTGTGAAATCATAAGTTTCTTGAGTAGATTCATGCAGGTTAACGTCATGCTGGTTACCAGAGATTCGAACTGTGAGTTAACCAACTACACTCTTCAGTCATTTATTTTATTAGTATCTGTACATTCTTTTAGTGGTCCACTTTAGTCAATGTGATGCATGCTAACCAGACATGCATACTATTACTTCTGAAAAAAAAAAAAATCTGGTGTGCTATTCTTTGGCAAGAAACTTAACAGATTTATTAGTAGCTAGTTGATTAACGGCCTCTTTAATTCTCTCACAGTATTCAGTTTCGAGAAGTGAAGGTGTGAAAAGCTTAATTTTGACAATTTCGATGGCTCAACTATCTCTTGAGGTCGTACTCTGGATGTCCAAGACTAAAGTTTTGTCATTGTGTTTTTTCTTCTGGCTGGGTGATATTATGAGGTTCAGTTCCATATTTCAATGGTATGGGAGAAAAAACATGCAATGTAAATATAACATGGTTAGGACTTCTTAATGGACTTGGTTCCATGTCCTGTGATGACATAAGTATTAGTTTGGGTTTTATTGAGTTTATTTTACCTATGATAGCAATATTAATAATGGAGTTATCATAGTGGTAATTTTCTGTCATTGCGCACTCTATTCTATACTACAGGCTGTTCCCAAATGCATCGCCTAATGACTTGAGCTCAGTGATTTCGTATAATATTGAAGAGTTAAATGCAACAGCGGCCCTTGAACTTGTAAGAGTGTGCCACTTAGGTCCATAAACTTGAAAAACGCATTTTTGGGTCTCTAAATTTGTGGAGCGGTGCACCGCATGTCCATAACAGCCACGTGGACATATTTTGCTGATGTGGCGTGCTAGCATAGCATAAATTTTTCATTTAACCCCTCATATTTATTTTCTTACAAAAATAAACCATTCTTCTATCTCATCTCCCATGGCCACCAGCACCACAGCAGCACGGCGGCGGTCTCCGTCATCTACTCTTTGAGGCACATGCAGTTGAGAACCTGCTAGTAGAAGTACTTTGCAGTCCGTGAGTAGCACCGAGGGTATGTTCGTCGTGGAAGCCGCGGTGTGCAGGCTGGCGAGCTCTCACACGCGCTCTGGGGATGGGAGGGAAGAAGCTAATAATCTCAGGAAACGCTGCTCCGCTCTCTTGTCGCTCCACGGGGAGTGGCGTGACAAGACTGAATTTTCAAAAATCATAACTTTTCTATACGACGTCGGATGAATATGATATTTATATGAAAATTGTAGCTCTCGACGAGATCTACAATTTTCTAGTTTTGAGTTTTTTTCATTTGAGAACATTAAGATGCTCAAAAAAATTAAATACTTTTTCAGCACCATAATAAACACGTATAAGAGCTCGTCATTTTTGAAAATTCATATCTTTTTTTGTATGGTGTCAAAAAAGATACTTTTTATATCAAAGTTGTAGCACAAAATAATATCTACAACTTTTTAATTAAAAGTTTTTTTCATTTGAGGGCGTTAAGATTCTAAAGAAAATAATATAGTATTTCAACACCATAATATAGTATTATGGAGCTGAAATACCATATTACTTTTTTTTTGAGCATCTTAACATTCTCAAATGAAAAAAACTTGTAACTATAAAGTTGTAGATATCATTTTATGCTGCAACTTTGATATAAAAAGTATCTTTTTTTTTGACAACATACAAAAAAAGATATGAATTTTCGAACCTCTTATACGCGTTTATTATGGTGCTGAAAAAGTATTTAATTTTTTGAGTATCTTATTTTCCTTAAATGAAAATACTCAAAACTAGAAATTTGTAGATCTCATCGAGAGCTACAATTTTATATAAAAATCATCTTCATCCGACATCGTATGGAAGAGTTATGATCTTTTAAAATTCAGTCTTGTCACACCACTCCCCGTGGCGCGACAAGACCATCTTGTCGCCACATGCATTGGCGTGACAAGATTTTCCACGTCGAAAATGACGTCCAACGTGTAAGATCTTGTCACGCCAATGCATGTGGCGTGACGATAAATTTCACGTTTGTCACGCCAAATTTGCGACCAAAAAAGGGCTATATGTGCAAATATTATGTGGGTGGGAATATTATTGAAATATTTTGTAAAAAAGGGATTAAAAATAAAAAATTATTTTTTAATCCTTTTTTAAAATATTCAATAATATTCCCACCTAAATAATATTTGTACATATAGCCCCTTTTTGTCAGCGGTGTGGAGCCGGGCGTGATCAAATTCACGCCACATGCATTGGTGTGACAATATCTTACACGTTGGATGTCGTTTCCGGCGTAGAAAATCTTGTCACGCCAATGCATGTGGCGCGACGGTATATGGTATTAATCGCGCCACCGGGGTGGGCGTGACAAGACTGAATTTTTAAAAATCATAACTCTTCCATACGACGTCGGATGAAGATGATATTTATATGAAAATTGTAGCTCTCGATGAGATCTACAACTTTCTAGTTTTGAGTTTTTTCATTTGAGGAAATTAATATGCTCAAAAAAATTAAATACTTTTTTCAGCACCATAGTAAACACGTATAAGAGCTCGTCGTTTTTGAAAATTCATATCTTTTTTGTATGGTATCAAAAAAAGATACTTTTTATATCAAAGTTGTAGCACAAAATAATATCTAAAACTTTTTAGTTAAAAGTTTTTTCATTTGAGGGCGTTAAGATTCTAAAAATAATAATATAGTATTTAAACACCATAATATAGTATTATGGAGCTGAAATACTATATTACTTTTTTTGAGCATCTTAACATTCTCAAATGAAAAAACTTGTAACTATAAAGTTGTAGATATCATTTTGTGCTGCAACTTTGATATAAAAAGTATCTTTTTCTGACAAACATACAAAAAAAAAAAGATATGAATTTTCAAATGTGACAAGCTTATATACGCTTATTATGGTGCTGAAAAAGTATTTAATTTTTTTGAGCATATTATTTTCCTCAAATGAAAATACTCAAAACTAAAAAGTTGTAGATCTCGTCGAGAGCTACAATTTTCATATAAAAAAATCATCTTCATCCGACGTCGTATGAAAGAGTTATGATTTTTTAAAATTCAGTCTTGTCACGCCACTCCCGGTGGCGCGACAAGACCATATTTGTCACGCCACATGCATTGGCGTGACAAGATTTTCCACGTCGAAAACGACGTCCCAACGTGTAAGATCTTGTCACGCCAATGCATGTGGCGTGATATATTTGGTCACGCCAGCCCCACACCGGGCGACCAAAAAAGGCTATATGTGCAAATATTATTTGGGTGGGAATATTATTGGAATATTTTGTAAAATGGGATTAAAAATAAAAAAATCCTCCCTGAATGGTTTCCTCAAAAAAAAAAAACACTCACGTGCAGTGTACGAACATCAGCAGAAATGGTAGGAGCTTTTTAATGCAACCGTGACGAATCCAGGAGATTAACTGAAACACCAGACATATAGAAAGAAAAACCGATACAGCCTCCAGCCGCCTTGTGTTTTCAGCAAGGGTATCTATGATCTATATACTCGAGACAAGATCACAATCCCCATTAATTCTCAACAAAACTAATGTCGGCTTCAGTTTCTGTGAAGGAACCTTGCGTCATGTTCTCTACTCATTAGCTAGTCCCTGCACGAGAGACTCCTGGATTCCGCGTAGTTCCCTGACGATGTCACCAGTTGCCATCCTCCTCGACGGCATCTCGTGAGAGCAGGACACTCCGAGCCTCAGCAGCGAAACCATGCGGTCGGTCTTGTTTCTGCATGGGAAACCATCGGCAGTCTGGACTCTGGAGCTCATCCTCCTGGCCCAAACAGAGCTGGTTGTCGACAACATCCAGCACTGCGCTGCCACTGCCACGTAGGCCCAGCTCGACATACTCGCGGAGGGTCAGCCCTTGGGTGGAACTTCCATCGGTGGGCCTCTTCCCGGTTACCAGTTCCAGCACAAGGATTCCGTAGCTGTAAACGTCTCCATGTGTTGATACCATGTTTCCAGCACCATACTCTGCTCCATGAGACATTTGGAAATGTTCAGACTAGCTTTGTCATGACAAGTACATAATTGAAAATGTGATGCGAGGCCATATATATTACTAATAGAGACACAGCTATTTGATAAAGAACAAAGGAGCAACAAACAAAGACAAACAAATTATAGGATAGCTATCAGATGGACTAACCTGGGGCAGTGTAACCAATTGTGCCTCTAACTCCCACCGAAGTCATTGATTGGAGGAAAACTGAGCTTTCCTCACAGAGAATTTTAGCTAGTCCAAAATCTCCAACATGGGCTACCATATCAGCATCCAGGAGCACATTGCTTGACTTGAGATCACAATGTACAACAGGCACAGGACCATTGCAGTGAAGGTAATCTAAAGCAAAAGCGACATCAAGTAGTATGCTTACTCTTTCATGTAGACTCAAGAACTTAGGCTCTGTTTGCCCATTGGTATCAGCATGTAGCCAACCTTCCAAACTGCCATTGGGCATGAAATCGTAGACAATTGCTTTGAAGTCATTCCCACTGTTATCGATGCTCGAGCAAGCCGTAACTATCTTGACAAGATTCCGGTGTCTCAGGTTTCGCAGTGCTTTGCATTCAGCTGCAAAGCTTTTGGCTGCCCCAGGAGTTTGGAGTTTTAGTACCTTCACAGCAACAGCTTGGCCATCTAGCTCTCCTTTGTACACAGACCCAAATGATCCAGAGCCCAACAAATTGGTTGCCGAGAAACCATCCGTTGCTTTTATCAGCTGTGAGTAAGAGATCAGTGGGTGGCCTTCAATGAATGTTGGTGGTGGGGCTGTTGTTTTTCGTCTCTTGTGCTGGGTGAGAAGAACAAAGAGTAATGCAATGATGAAAATTATTGCAACAAGAGAGAGAACAATGGCAATAATGACAAACTTATGCCTTTTGTTTTCTAGATGTGAAGAACAAGCAGGTAAATGCAGATCGGGTATGCCTCCACAGAGTTTGCTATTGCCTTGGATTGAGATAGCAGAAGAATTTGAAAAGACGCCAATAACTGGCAGTTCCTCAGAAAAGTTATTGAATGATATGTTTAGGTAATCGAGTGTTCTAAAGGTACCAAAGAATGCTGGTATTTGGCCAGATAAGTTGTTGCTTGAGAGGTCAACAATTTGCAGACCCTTCATTTGACCCAGGAGTGAAGGGATACCACCACTGAACATGTTATTCTGTAGATAGAGATTCTGGAGAAGCTGGCATTCACCAAGGCTGCCAGGTATTTCGCCTGACAGTTTGTTAAACGCTGCACGGAATTCAACAAGATTGATCAATTTTCCAATTTCTTGTGGTATTGATCCCTCCAAGTTATTGTAGGATACATCCAACATTGTAGAGAGTGTGTGAATGTTGAATATTTCAGTAGGAATGGGGCCTATAAAATTATTACTTGAAAGACCTAGTTCCACCAACTTCGTCAGGTTTCCAACTGTGCCTGGTATCCTGCCACTAAAGCTATTCTGTACGAGTTCCAAGTGATTTAATTCTGTAACGTTTCCAATGCCCAATGGGACCAACCCACTTAATTTGTTGCTCAATACAGTGAAAGAGTGCAGGTTTTTAAGCATAGTGAAGGAAGATGGAAGAGCACCGGTCAGGGAGTTGTAAGCAAGATTGAGAAATTGTAAATTCAGGAGGTTACCTATATCCCTTGGAATGCTACCCACAATTTCATTGTGTTCAAGAGAAAGAAATACTAGAGAACTGGAAAGATTGGAAAGCGAGTCAGGAAGTGCTCCACCAAACTTGCATTCACCCAATAGCAAATATTGTAACTGGGAGGAATTCACTAATGCTGTCAGGAATTCCCAGTCTTTTGGCTCTTTAGCTTCAAGCAAATTTCCAGAGAGCTGCAACCAGTAGACATTTGCTAAAGTTCCAACCTCCAAAGGAACAGTGCCACTGAAAAAGTTATTGGTGAACTGAAGTATTTGTATCTTGGAAGCATTAGATATTGAAGCCGGAATATAGCCATGAAGCTGGTTATTGCTCAGTATTATAGTCTCGAGATGGTGAAGAGCATTGAACGCACCTGGAGGTATTGCTCCACTCAGAGAATTGTTTTGGACAGAGAATCCTGTTAGAGACGAAATGTTCCAAATTGCATCCGGGATTGACCCATTTAAGTTGTTATTCTCCAAGTTGACAAAGGATAAACTGGGCAACAAGCCCAAAGATGAAGGGATGGCCCCTGACAACATGTTTCCCTCAAGATCAAGATGCCGGAGGCTGGTGAGATTGCCAAAAGTAGGGGGTATCGCACCTGATAATCTGTTGTCATACAATGCCAAGAATCCGAGTGACCGCAGCATAGTCATCTCTGCTGGAATCTCACCTTGGAGTCTGTTACTGCTCAGGTCCAGAACCTTGAGGCTAGTGCATCCTCCCATGGCCGCAGGAATGATTCCATGTAGAAAATTTGCGCTCAAGTTCAGGCCCTTGAGTCTGCCAAGACGACCGATCTCTGGAGGCACCTGCCCATCAAGCTGGTTTTCGCTTAGGTCCAGCTTCTGGAGGAATGATAGGTTTCCTAGGAACGGAGAGATGTCGCCTGACAGGTTGAAGGAGCCCAAGCATAGGGCGATGACCCTGTTGGCGTGCTGACGGCCGCAGACAACTCCAGGCCAGCTGCAGTAGTGGCCGGACTTGTTCCAGGAAGCCAGCAAGCTGGGTTGGCTAGAAGACAAGGAAAGAAGTGCCGCCTCGTCGCCGGCCGTGGCATTGCTACTGCTGCTGCTACCTGAAAGCACACGAGCTTGGGAGCAGAGGCAGAACAAGTAGAAGCAGCAGAAGAAGAATGATGTTACAGCTGCTCCTTCCATGAGGTGAACTGGCCAGAAGACCTGAGCTGAATATAGATGTGGGATGAGCAATGTCACGTACTCACATGTGCTACTTATGAGCACAGGGTTCCTGTACCTTGAAGCAAAATGATTGCAAGCTGAGTATGAAACCGAGTTCCCTAGTTTGACTTGAATTTCATTCCTGACGGATGCTTCCTCCTATTAGCAATCATGCTGAATCAGGAAGTAGTAGCCCAATTGCCATGGATGCATCCAAGAACCATCGTCGTCTTCTACGAATATGGCAAGTTGGCATATGGACGGGGAAATCCTGACAGCTAGCCACTTGCTAAAGATGTTAAGTTTGTATACGGCAAATCACTTTCGGAAGAAAATCAGTATCGACTCTTTTGGATTGTGGATGTTTCTTTTTCTTTACTATAACCACCACTTGGTCCTTTTAGCCAGTGGGAAGGACTAATCTCATCTACTCTTGTGATCTCGCGATCATTTGGTCACTGCTCACAAGTCCTTCTGCCGACATTAAAAACCAATAATTTTGCTGCGGTGGTCATCTGAGCACAGGACGGATCCTCACGTCACGTGCAGGAGGAAATCAGCAAGTCAGCGAAATGAAACGCGGCTCGGGTGCTCACCGTCACATTCGATGCCACAGCTGCTGCATGGACCGCCCTCACAACGCATCCCAGGCGGAGGTGCCCGAGACCCCACACACGGCCAGCTCGCCCGCCCACCGCGTCCATGCCCTCGCGCGCGGCCGCGGCCGCCTCGGCCGGCGCCGGAGCCACGCCCACCATCCTCGTCACGCGTCGCGCCGGGACCCGCCTTCCTCCCACGCAGTAGGGGAAGCGCGTGCTCCCGACGGCGGCCTCGATCGATGTCTACGGCTGCGGGCTCCGGTGGCGACGGAACGTGTCCGCACCGTCGACGCCATCCACGGCGGCGGCGCGCGCCCCTGGTGGTGCCGGAGGGCTGCTGCGGCGGCACGCCCGTAGGGAGCGCTTGCTGCAGTGCGGCGTCTCGAGGCGTGGGGGCGTGGAGGACGTGAAGGTGCGGCAGGGAGAAGAACAGAGAGAAGGCAGCGGAGAGGAACAGTTTGATTGTGTCGGTATGAGTGTATGACATAATAATAATTGCAAGACTCCATAAATAGATCTAATTATTGAGAAAAGGAGGGGCTAGTCACATAATTTTCGTATCCATTTTGGGATTAAATCTAAAATAAAATATTTATTGTATCGGTATGACATCATAAATAAAATAATCTACAAAATAAATAAATTTTATTAAATAAAAGGGAAAATCCTAAATCTAATCTAGGCCATCTGTTTGCATCTAACGGATTGCGCGTGTGGGGATTTGAATCCCGGTGGTTGTTGGCCAGAACATTGGTAGACCAAAGGCTACACGTCATTGCGAACTTAGCTATGGTTTCACCCCACACACTAGAGGGCTAAAGGGAGTCAACAGCGATATGAGTTAGAGCTGACAAGGTCCGGTGGCAGACAGGGTCGTGGCAGACAACGAGGAATCGCATGAAGCGGTTGGAGAGCTTCCCTGACACCCGCGAATCTCATCTCGAGGTTTCTTGGCGACGACAGTGCGTGAAGGAGGATGAGATCGAGGTGGCGACATGGAGCTCATCAATGGCGGCGCTAATGGCGATTAGGGCTCTAGGGGTGGCACTTCTAAGGTCTCAGGCGGGTGCGGATTGGAGGGCGGTTATATATAGGGGTGCGAGGCGAACCTTGGTGTGTGTGTGATGGAACACAGTGGGGCGCTCGTGCATGCACCAAGCTAAGCTCAGGTCCCAACCTGAGTCTGAGTGAGGTAAAGGAAACCTAACGACAGACTCACCTGTAAAGCAAGAGAGAGGGGAGAATGAGCTGGGCAGGCAGGTGGCTGGCTAATTGGGCCGAGTGGTCCTTTGCGTTGAGACGGGTTGCTAGGTAGGCCGAGGATATGTGTTGGACAGCCTCAACGGGTGAAGAAGGAATAGAGGGAGAGAAAGCAAAAGTGAATTAATGGTCAAAAAAAAGGAAGGATGAAGAAAGAAGTGGGATTTAGCTAATAATTGGCAGGTACCAAAGAATGCTGGTATTTGGCCAGATAAGTTGTTGCTTGAGAGGTCAACAATTTGCAGACCCTTCATTTGACCCAAGAGTGACAGGATACCACCACTGAACATGTAATTCTGTTTAGAGATTCTGGAGAAGCTGGCATTCACCAAGGCTGCCAGGTATTTCGCCTGACAATTTGTTAAACGCTGCACGGAATTCAACAACATTGATCAATTTTCCAATTTCTTGTGGTATTGTACGATACATCCAACATTGTAGAGAGTGTGTGAATGTTGAATATTTCAGTAGGAATGGGGCCTGTAAAATTTATTACTTGAAAGACCTAGTTCCACCAACTTTGTCAGGTTTCCAACTGTCAGGCCTTGTTTAGATACACGTGAGTTTTTTGGCCGTTTCCTGTAGCACTTCGTTTTTATTTGGTAAATATTGTCCAATCGTGGCCCAACTAGGTTCAAAAGATTCGTCTCGTGATTTACAACAAAACTGTGTAATTATTTATTTTTTTTATTTATATTTAATACTCTTTATATGCGGCAATAAATTTATGAGAGGAGAGAGATTGTAAAGTCCTGTAGCACTTCGTTTGTTTGTGGTAAATATTGTCCAATCGTGGCCCAACTAGGCTCAAAAGATTCGTCTCGTGATTTACAACAAAACTATGTAATTAGTTATTTTTTTATTTATATTTAATACTATTTACATGCGGGAAACAATTGATGTGATGGAGAGAGAGTGGAAAAACTTGGAAGTTGGAGGGAAAGTTGGGTGTATCTAAACAAGGCCTGTGCCTGGTATCCTGCCACTGAAGCTATTCTGTACGAGTTCCAAGTGATTCAATTCTGTATGGTTTCCAATGCCCAATGGGACCAACCCACTTAATTTGTTGCTCAATACAGTGAAAGAGCGCAGGTTTTTAAGCATAGTGAAGGAAGATGGAAGAGCACCGATCAGGGAGTTGTAAGCAAGATTGAGAAATTGTAAATTCAGGAGGTTACCTATATCCCTTGGAATGCTACCCACAATTTCATTCTGTTCAAGAGAAAGAAATACTAGAGAACTGGAAAGATTGGAAAGCGAGTCAGGAAGTGCTCCACCAAACTTGCATTTACCCAATAGCAAATATTGTAACTGAGAGGAATTCACTAATGCTGTCAGGAATTCCCAGTCTTTTGGCTCTTTAGCTTCAAGCAAATTTCCAGAGAGCTGCAACCAGTAGACATTTGCTAAAGTTCCAACCTCCAAAGGAACAGTGCCACTGAAAAAGTTATTGGTGAACTGAAGTATTTGTATTTTGGAAGCATTAGATCGATATTGAAGCCGGAATATAGCCATGAAGCTGGTTATTGCTCAGTATTATAGTCTCGAGACGGTGAAGAGCATTGAACGCACCTGGAGCCTGGAGGTATTGCTCTACTCAGAGAATTGTTTTGGACAGAGAATCCTGTTAGAGACGAAATGTTCCAAATTGAATCTGGGATTGACCCATTTAAGTTGTTATTCTCCAAGTTGACGAAGGATAAACTGGGCAACAAGCCCAAAGATGAAGGGAAGGCCCTTGACAACATGTTTCCCTCAAGATCAAGATGCCGGAGGCTGGTGAGATTGCCAAAAATAGGGGGTATCGCACCTGATAATCTGTTGTCAAACAATGCCAAGAATCGAGTGACTGCAGCATATGATAGACTAAGTCTAGTGCTTATCTAGTGTAGTGGGTGTCTAGTCAGCACCCTAATCTTTACTTTACTTAGCACCTAAGTTTCCTGCTGTATTCTCCTTTCTTGGCTCTCAAGAAGCCATACCCCCCAAAACTGCCTTTTTGGCTTGGCTAAGCAATACAGAAAACTTGCCCCAAATCCTTGATTTGCTTCTAACAATTGGTATCTAGAGCATAGTTACCTTACCTGGGAGCAGTTTCCCATCCCAATCCCAGCTATGTCACTGCACACGGTCTCTTCCTCCTCTTCCCATCGCTCCAATCGCTCCGTCACTTCCAACGTGAGACGTAGAGCAGCGGCCGGAGCGGACCTCGCCGTGGAGGATCGCCTCGGAGGCAGCGAGCGCCGGCAGCAGAGGCGGGCAAGCTTCGCAGCGGCCGCTGCTCGAGCACAGCGTCCCGGTGGCTGCCGAGCTCGCCGCAGGCCGCTGGGCCGGCCAGCAGCTGCGACGCGCTGCTACCGCAGCGGCCTTCGACGGCAGCGAGGTGTAAGCCCCTACGCGGAGGCGCCAAGGATGTGGGATGCGGGGCGCGATTTCTTCCCCGACGCCTTGACGGGCGCCGACCGCACAGCTCCGCCATGTGGAGTGCGGCGCGAGGCCTAGGCACGGCACGGACCTGCGCGGCCTCGACGGAGCGGGCGCGAGGCCCCAGTGTGGGGGCGGCTCCTCCTGGCGGGTGCAGCAGGCCCAGGCGCTGCGGGCGCACTACCACCGGTCCAGGTCCAGCCGGCCCCGCGGAGGTGGCGATCCGTAAAAGGAGAATACAGCAGGAAACTTAGGTGCTAAGTAAAATAAAGATAAGGGTGCTGACTAGACACCCACTACACTAGATAAGCACTAGACTTAGTTTATCAATCTCCCCCTAAGGCTTGTGCGTTGCCTCCGGGTGGATTCAGGCCATCCCAATCCTGGTACGAAGCTCCTGGAACTTGACTCACCCGAGAGACTTGGTGAGGAAGTCGGCGAGTTGAGGTGTTGATGTAGCCGGCCTTGACGCTTCCCTCCTCCAAACAGCTGCGGATGAAGTGGTACCTCACTCGGACGTGCTGCTGCTACAGGCAGCCGCGCTAGGGCTGCAGACGCCGGCTAGCATGTCCTCCGCGGCCCGGCGGGGCGGACCGGCCTCAACCCCGCCCCAGTCATACGTGCGCTGCAGGTCCAGCGGATCGCGAGCCCGCCGAGCGGTTCGAGCAGCCCGCCAACGGCCGGCGAGAGCGAGTGGATCGCGCCTTCTACCCACGACTTCGCACGACCAGGCCCGGGGCATGTGGGAGGCGCCGGCGCGGCGACGCATCGTGACCGCGCCCACGACACGACCTTCGGCCGGCTACGACTACGATGACGACGTGATGAGCTTAAGGAGCGGGGCGGGACGCCGGGCGCCAAGCAGAGCCCTCAGCGGGCGGGCGCGCCTCCCCTTCATCGGAGCGACGCCGGGCCGTCGGGGGCGGCGGCTCTCCCTCCCCTCGTCCCACACCGTCATCAAGGACTCGCGCTGCCGGCGGATGGCCCATGCTCACCAAGACCAACTACACCGAGTGGTCGATGCTGATGAAGGTCAAGCTGCAGCGCCGACACCAATGGGAGGCGATCTGGTACGGCGACACCAACTTCTACGAGGATCGGCGCCGCACTAGAGGCCCTCCTCGTTGCTGTCCCGACGGAGGTGGGGGGCACCCTCGCGACAAGGAGACGGGCGAGGACGCATGGGACGCCATCGCCACCACGACGTATCGGCGGCGACCGCGCCCGCAAGGCCACGCTGCTGAAGCTTCGCCACGACTGGGCGAACCAGGCGTTCACGCCAGGCGAGGACATCGACGACTTCTCTGTCCGCCTCACCATCCTGCAGCAGCAACTGGAGCGGTATGGCGACGCCAACATCACCGAGAAGAGAGCCATCGAGAAGCTCCTCGGCGACGTCCCGAGGAAGTACAAGCACCTGGCCATGTCGATCGTCACCCTTCTGGACCTCGACGAGCTGACGATCGAGGAGGGGACGGGTCGCCTCAAGGCTGTCGACGGGCTTGAGCAGCTGCCTCCCTCGGAGCCGGTCTCCATCTGCGGCAAGCTTCTCGTCACCGAGGAACAGTGGCGTGCGCGCCACAAGGAGCAGCAGAAGAAGGCGGAGGCCTCGTCGCCGATAAGCGACCGCAAGCGTCGACCGCGCAAGGAGCGCAAGGCTCCTCAGGCGCGTGGTGGTGCTCCTGACGGCGCCGGCGGCAAGGCGGCTCGGGACGACGTCTGCAAGAACTGCGGCAAGACCGGCCATTGGGCCAAGGACTGCCGAGGGCAGTGGCGTGACGTTCAGGCACACGTTGTGCAGGCATAGGAGAGTGACGAGCCGGCTCTATTCCTTGTCCACGGGAGCATTGAGCTGCACTCCTCTCCCGCACCGACCACCGCCGCTATCCTCCACTTCGACAAGCCGTGCGCCCACGCCCTCCTCGGCTCCGGTACGAGCGACGAGAAGATTGACGGCTGGTACCTCGACACCGGCACCACCCACCACATGACCGGGCGACGGGAGTACTTCTCCGTCTTTGACTCCGGCGTGCGAGGCACCATCAAGTTCGGGGACTCCTCCACCATGGAGATCAAGGGAGCGGCTCCATCATCTTCACCGCCAAGACGGGCGAGTACCGGTTGCTCACCGGTGTCTACGACATCCCCACGCTGAGGAGCTCCATCATCAGCCTGGGGCAGCTGGATGAGAACGGGTCGCGTGTGGAAATGGAGCACGGTGTGTTGCGGGTCTAGGACCGTAGCCACCGGCTTCTCACCAAGGTAAACAGGGGGAGGAACCGCCTCTACGTCCTTCACGTACAGGTGGTGCAGCCCCTCTGTCTTGCAGCCCGCCGCGACGATGATGCTTGGAGGTGGCACGAGCGCTTTGGGCACCTCAACTTCAAGGCCCTAAAGCAGCTCGGCTGTAAGGAGATGGTTCAGGGCATGCCGCATGTCAACCATGTTGTGCAATCTGCAACACCTGCGTCCTCACCAAGTCGAGGCGGCTCCCCTTCCCTCGTCAGGCCAGCTTCCGCGCCACGGAGAAGCTGGAGCTCGTGCACGGCGACCTCTGCGGCCCGTGACACCGGCCACACCTCCGAGGCCGGCGCTACTTCCTGCTACTCATCGACGCACGTCTCTCGCTACATGTGGGCTGTCCTCCTCGGCGGCAAAGGCGGTTGCGGTAGCGCCATCAAGTGCCACCAAAGTGTTGCAAGGAGTGCGGCCGCAAGCTTCGAGTGCTACGCACTGACAACGGAGGCGAGTTCACGGCGGCTAAGTTCGCGACGTACTGTGCCGACAAAGGGATCCTGCGCCACTTCGCCGCCCCGTACACCCCTCAGTAGAACGCGGTCGTCGAGCACCGGAACCAGACGGTGGTGGCCACCGCCCCGTCCTCCTCAAGCGGAGAGAGGGATCTTTGGCGATCTACGGGGAGAGGCGGTGATGACTAAGCCGTCCACCTCCTCAATCGCTCGCCCACCAAGGCACTCGGCGGCAAGATGCCTTACGAGGCATGGCATGGGCGCAAGCCGGGCGGTCGGCTATACCGTCTTGGCTCTTGTCGCGCATCGTCAAGGAGCTTGGCCATGTTGGCAAGCTCAATGACCGGAGCACTCCGGGGGTCTTCATCGGCTACCCGACGGCGTGAAGGGCTACCGTATCCTCGACCCCGAGACACAGTGCGTGCACATCGCACGTGACGTGGTGTTCGATGAAGGGCGAGGTTGGACATGGGGCAAGATGGTCGACGATGGATCGACTTCGACACTTAGCGACTTCGTCGTCGACTACGTCCACTTCGAGGGAGCTGGGGTAGCTAGTAGCTCATCTTCACCGAGCTCGTCTACCTCTACACCATGCTCGCTATCGGCTCCGGTGAGTCCACCGCCGGCCACGCCCCGTGCTCCTACACCGGAGCCTTCTGTTGCGCCCCATGCCTCTGCTACGCCCCGTGCTTCTACACCGGAGGCGCCTGCAGCACCTCGTGCTCCAACACCGGACCGTCTGCACCCGCTACACCGCGCTCTCCACCGGTGCTCACTTCCCCAGGATCGACTTCAGCTGCTTCGGTCCACGACGAGCAGCGCACGGTGGAGTTCGCCACCCCGCTATCTAACGATGAGGACCGCATCGACGCCTACCACAACGACGAGCCCCTGCGCTACCGCACCATGGACAACATCCTCGGCGAGCAGCCCGTCCCCGAGCTTGCCCAGCACGACTTTGAGGCGGAGTTGCTCCTCGCCGTCGACGATGACGAGCCCTGCTCCTTCGCTGATGCAGAAGGAAACGTGGCTTGGCGTGCCGCGATGAAGGAGGAGATGGACTCCGTCGAGCGGAACCGCACGTGGGAGCTTGCCGATCTTCCGACCGGCCACCGCGCCATCACCCTTAAGTGGGTGTTCAAGCTAAAGAAGAACGAGACCGGGCGGTGATCAAGCATAATGCGAGGCTAGTGGCTCGTGGCTTCATCCAGCAAGAGGGAGTCGACTTCGACGACGCCTTCGCGCCCGTTGCGCCGATGGAGTCCATCCGGCTCCTCCTTGCGCTAGCTGCCCAGGAGGGTTGGCGTGTGCACCACATGGACATCAAGTTGGCCTTCCTCAACGGTGACCTGAAAGAAGAAGTCTACGTCCGCCAGCGGCCGACATTCGTCATCCCTGGCAAGGATGGCAAGGTCCTCCACCTACGCAAGGCCCTATACAGCTTGCGGCAGGCACCACGAGCTTGGAACGCCAAGCTGGACTCCACCCTCAAGCAAATGGGGTTCCAGCAGAGTCCTCACGAGGCCGCCGTCTACCGGTGGGGCAAGGGAGGCAATGCCCCGCCGGGTGGGTGTGTATGTCGACGACCTGGTGATCACCGGCACCAAGGAGGAGGAGATCGAGGCATTCAAGGCGGAGATGAAGTCCGTCTTCCAGATGAGCGACCTCGGCTTTCTCTCCTTCTACCCGGGGATTGAGGTTCACCAATACAGTTCTGGCATCTCGCTTCGGCAGACTGCCTACGCCAAGCGGATCATCGAGTTAGGTGGCCTCACCGGCTGCAACCCAGCTCACACTCCCATGGAGGAGAGGCTGAAGCTAACACTACACCACAACACCGATCAGCGTCGGACATCCGACGCTAAAACTCTTTTTATCGATAGATGATCCGACGCTAAAGATACCTAAGAGACTATCTCGACGCTAAATCCTCATTTAGGGACTCACCGTCCGACGCCATAAGTACTCATAAACCGTCTCGACGCTAAAGCCATGTACCCCGTCAATCTATCTCGGCGGCAAAAATAAATGGGCCCCACCTAGCTCGCGCCTCCACATACATTCAGCTCCTTTTGGCTTGGCCCATGAGTAAACCCTAAATCTTTCTCTTCCCCGGAATTTGATGTAGTAAATGATTTGAGCTGAAAATATCATGAACATAAAAGTTGTAGAATTGCTTTCAAAAAAAAATAAAAGTTGTAGAATTGATCAAGATCTACAACTTTTATTTTAGTCGCTTCTTCATCCGACAAAATAATTGCAACATTGTTCACAAAATTTACATCTCCCTCTTAAAGTTTATGAAACCATGAGACAAATATAAAATTTATGAACAATGTTAATATCACATTGTTGGATGAATAGATGACCAAAATAAAAGTTATAGATCTTGATGAGTTTTACAATTTTGTTGTTGATAACTTTTTTTAGCTGAAATCATTTACTGTTGCAAAATATTATTTGAAGTAGTCATTATTTAAAATTCAAAATTTTTAATTGTTTAAACAAAGTCAGATGGAGGAATGACCAAAACAAAAGTTGTTTATCTTGATGATTTATAAAACTTTATAGTTGATGAGTTTTTTATTTGAATTTTTTATAGTTTGGAAACTATGTTTTCTTCAATTTAGAGTTTATAATTTATTTTGGAAGAAAAAAAAGAATGTAATTCATCCTATTACTATGCAGGCCTCCAATAGCCCAACAACAATGGCCTGCTCAGCCCATTACTTCGGTCCGATATATTGCAACCGTTGGATGGAACCCTAATGAATCAGAACCGTTGGATCAAAAGCACTAAGTATATAAGCAGCTCTTCAACCCTCCAAACCCTAACCTCCTACTCTTCTCTCCTTTCCTCACCGTGGATACCGAGGTCTGGCCGATGCTCCCTCCGAGCCCCTCCACCAAATGGTGCTCCCGGCGCTCCCTCCAGGTGGATCCGGCGCTCCCTCCTCGGCGGCCCCTATTATGGCGGCGCCCCTTCCCCGCATCTAGCGCCGATGCCCCCTCCACCAGGACGACGATGAGGAGCAGCGGGCGGCGCGGTCGAGGTCGGAGCATGACGACGGGCGCGTGTGGCGCTGCACCGACGGGGCGCAAGCACACGCACGCAGGCCCCCCTGGCGGCCTCCCGGCACGCTGCGGGCTCCGCCGTCGCTTCCTCGGGCGAACGCCGCCGTACGCTAGGTCTTCGCCGTCCCCCTCGCTACGAGCACGAACAAGGTATTTGTCCCTTGCCGATGCGTATTTCGTTCCAATCGATGAACTGCTAGAAGGGGTTAGTGGATGCGCTCCCTATCCCCGAGGCTCCGTGGCGAGCCCAAGTTTGTTTCATTAACTCGTCTGACGCTAAAAGTCCCGTCTCGACGCTAAAGATATTTAGCGGCGGGACTTACAAATAAGCTGCGGAAAGTCCGACGCTATATGTCTTTAGCATCGATCATCGACCTTGTATCCACTTCTAGCGTCGATTATCCGGCGCCACCTCTCGTGTTGTGGTGTAGTGTAAGCCGGGAAAGCACGGCAAAGGAGGTCGACGCGACGCAGTACCGGCGCATTGTGGGGAGTCTTCGCTACCTCGTCCACACGCGCCCGGACCTGGCGTTCGCCGTGGGCTATGTCAGTCGGTTCATGTAGCGACCGACGACGGAGCACCAAAGCAAGCCATGAAGAGGATCCTCCGCTATGTCTCGGGTACCTCCGACTATGGCTTGCACTACCCGAGGTGCCCCGGAGCGGCGCACTTCATTGGGTACAGCGACAGCGACCACGCCAGCAACATCTACGAGCAAGAGCACTAGCGGGACGCTATTCTTCCTCGGCAAGTGTCTCGTGAGCGGTCGGGCAAAATCGGCAAGCAGGTGGTGGCCTTGTCCAGCCAAGCGAGGCGGAGTACATCGCTGCCACTACAGCTTCCACACAAGCGCTTTGGCTGGCCCGACTGTTGGGTGATCTCCTTGGGAGGGATGCCGAAGCGGTGCAGCTCAAGGTGGATAGCTAGTCTGCCTTGGCCTTGACGAAGAACCCCGTATTCCATGAACGCAGCAAGCACATCCGAGTGAGGTACCACTTCATCCGCAGTTGTTTGAAGGAGGAAAGCGTCAAGGCCGGCTACATCAACACCTCGGATCAGCTCGCTAATTTCCTCACCAAGTCTTTCGGGCGAGTCAAGTTCCAGGAACTTCATACCAGGATTGGGATGGCCCGAATCCACCCGGAGGCAACGTACAAGCCTTAGGGGGAAATTGATAGACTAAGTCTAGTGCTTATCTAGTGTAGTGGGTTTCTAGTCAACACCCTTATCTTTATTTTACTTAGCACCTAAGTTTCCTGCTGTTTTCTCCTTTCTTGGCTCTCAAGAGGCCCTATATGTACCCCCAAAACTGCCTTTTTGGCTTGGCTAAGCAATACAGAAAGCTTGCTCCAAATCTTTGATTTGCTTCTAACAGCATAGTCATCTCTGCTGGAATCTCACCTTGGAGTCTGTTACTGCTCAGGTCCAGAACCTTGAGGCTAGTGCATCCTCCCATGGCCGCAGGAATGATTCCATGGAGAACATTTGCGCTCAAGTTCAGGCCCTTGAGTCTGCCAAGACGCACCTGCCCAACAAGTTGGTTGTCGCTTAGGTCCAGCTTCTGGAGGAATGACAGGTTTCCCAGGAACGGAGAGATGTCGCCTGACAGGTTGAAGGAGCCCAAGCGTAGGGCGATGACCCTGTCAGTGTGCTGACGGCCGCAGACAACTCCAGGCCAGCTGCAGTAGTGGCCGGACTTGTTCCAGGAAGCCAGCAAGCTGGGATGGCCAGAAGACAAGGAAAGAAGTGCCGCCTCATCGCCGGCCGTGGCATTGCTACTGCTGCTGCTACCTGAAAGCACACGAGCTTGGGAGCAGAGGCAGAACAAGTAGAAGCAGCAGAAGAAGAATGATGTTACAGCTGCTCCTTCCAAGAGGTGAACTGGCAAGAAGACTGTATTCAGCTCAGGTCTTCTTGCCAGTTCACCTCTTGGAAGGAGCAGCTGTAACATCATTCTTCTTCTGCTGCTTCTACTAGCAATGTCACGTACTCGCATGTGCTACTTATGAACACACGGTTCCTGTACCTTGAAGCAAAATGATTGCAAGCTATGAAACCGAGTTCCCTAGTTTGACTTGAATTTTATACCTGACGGATGCTTCCTCATATTAGCAATCATGCTGAATCAGGAAGTAGCCCAATTGCCATGGATGCATCCAAGAGCCATCGTCGTCTCTTCTACCAACATGGCAAGTTGGCATGTGGACGGAAAAATCCTGACAACCAGCCACTTGCTAAAGATGTTACGTTTCTGTACGGCAAAATTCAGTGTGGTCTCTTTGGGAAGAAAATCAGTATTAACTCTCTTGGATGGTGGATGTTTCTTTTCTTTACTATAAGCATCACTTGGTCCTTTTAGCCAGTGGGAACGACTAATTTTATCTGCTCATGAGATCTCGCGATCATTTGGTCATAGCTCACAAGTCCTTATGCGACATTAAAAACCAATAATTTTGCTGCGGTGGTCATCTGAGCACAGGACGGATCCTCACGTCACGTGCAGGAAATCAGCAAGTTAGCGAAATGAAACGCAGTTCGGGTGCTCACCGTCACATTCGATGCCACCGTCTTCGCTGGCCGGCGGTGCCCTGCGGTGCTGCATGGACCACCCTCACAACGCATCCCAGGCGGAGGCGCGCCCGAGACTCCATGCGGCCAGCTCGCCCGCCCACCGCGTCCATACCCTCGCACGCGGCCTTCTCTCTGTGTTCTCTGAAAATCTTTTCAGCGGAATCTTGGTAATTCAGTTGCAAATCTTTTCAGTCTTGCAAATCTTTTCAGCTGAATCTTGGTAATTCATCAGAGGCTGACTGAAAAGATTTGCAAGACTCAGCAAATAGTAGATCCAATTACCAAGAAAAGGAGGGGCTAGATTGCAAAATTAACATGATCCTATCTCTTTTTTGGGATTTAAATTAAATCTAAAATATTTATTGCGTCAACATGACATCATAAACAAAATAATTTATAACATAAATAAATAAAGGGGAAAATCTTGGATCTATACAGACTGTCGGTTTTGGATCTAGCGGCTCGGGCGCGTACGAATTTGAACTGGGTAGTCATTCGGACAGCGCTTCACCAGCACTTCGCTGGAGTTGGCCAAAATCCAACTCTGAGGCGGTAGCCCACACCCACCGGTGAGCGGTGGAGCAGAGGCTACACGTCACGCGAATTCAGCTGCGGCTTCACGTCAGAGTAGGATGCCTGAATCCTCACCCCTGCTGCAAACGGTACATAAGGGCCTAACTAATAAGATTTGCAAGACTCAGTAAATAGATCTAATAATCCTATTCATTTTGGGATTAGATCTAAAATATTTTTTGCATTGGTATGACACCATAAATAAAATAATTTGTACATCAGCAACAAGCTTCACCAACGCTTCATCGGAGCTGGCCGAATCCAACTCTCAAGCGGTGGCCCGCACCGGTGAGCGGCAGAGTAGAGGCTATGCATCACGGTGAACTTAGCTGCAACTTTACCTTGCACGGTGGAGGAGCGAACTTAGCTGCGACTTTACCTTGCACGGTGGAGGAGCAAGGGGGTCGATGACAATGAGTTGGAGGTAAGGAGGCCGGTGGCGAATGTTGGTCATGCGGCCAATGAGGAATTGCATGAAGCAGCTAGAGAATGTCCTCGGCACCCCACGAATCTCATCTCTGGGTTTCTTAGGGGCGACCATGCACAAAGGAGGAAATTGAAGAGGTGGCGGCGTGGAGCTCAGCAATGTCAGCTAGGGTTTTAGGGATGGCTCTTTTAGGGTCTCAAGCTAGCGCGGAGTGGAGGACGGTTATATATGGGGACTCTAGGCCAAACCTGAGTCTGATTGAGGCAGAAAAAAGGCAACGGTGGAACCCACTTGTAGCCAGCAAAGAGGGAAACATGTTGGGCTGCGGGGTGGCTAGCTAATTGGGTTGAACGGCTAATGCAGTGAGGTGAAAGAGAAAGAGCATTTGGACAAGTTGAGAAAAAGGTAGTCAGATCGAGCTTGCTAGCTAGGCCAGAGGCACACCAAAAGGCCAAGGCAACTTGTTGGGACGGCCCCAGTGGGTGAAGAGAAGAGAGAGAGAGAGAGAGAGAGAGAGAGAGGAAGAGGGAGGGAGAGAGGGACGTGGCCAGTTGTGACAAGCAAAAGTAGAGGGGCAGCTTGAAAATAGGCAGAAGGGAGAAGAAATGTGGGCTTTAACCTATAGCACAAGATAGAGTTCTCTCTTTTTATTTCAATTTTATTTTCAAACTCTTTTCAAAATAGTTTTGAGCTCAAACAATTTCAAACACTTCACGACCAAAGTTTTTAGTCTATATTATTTTAGTTTTTATATTCTAGAAAACACTACTGGTCTTTAAATAAATAAGATAAAAACTAAGTACCCTAATAATTTCTAGAAATTTTTTGAAACAACTAATTAATTTTGAACTATATAATGTTAAGAAAGAATTAAAAATATGGTAAAAGTTATTATTTATTGTTTAAAAATATTACATCCTAACTACCCTTAACAGAAATCAGCCGTTACGTGCATTCTTCATCTCTACACAAAGATGGATACGGATACGTGTATCGGTATCGGATGGATACGGATACGCGGATACGTCATTTTTCTAAAAATTGCGATACGTGGATACGTTTCACTAATTTTTTTAATATAAATAGATGAACAAAAAATGATTTATATTTAGATTTTCAAAATAGTAGTAGCTTAGTAATTTTGTCAATACTTGTAATCCTTTTCTCTAGCTCAACTTTCTATATTTTAATTTTTTTTTTCCACACTCTAATAGCCAAGCATATCCATCATATTTTCAAAATCCAAAAGCTAAACACATATATAATACTAAGAGTCTTTAGTTTGTTATGCCAACTTTAGATAAATCAATTACGATGTGTGTTTGTGTTGTGACCGCAAGGTCACAACATAACCTAGATTTTCTTTTTTATTCGATACTTCATGGATACGTATGGGCCTAAGTATCCGAAATTAGTTTTTTTATTTTTATTTAGGATACTTCGGGGATACGTATCCACCGTGTATCCGTCGAGTATCGGTATCAGATACGTATCCGATACGGGATACGGCACCTACTTAAAGTATCGGGGTATTGTAGCTTCATCTGATCAATGAGACTTTGGGGAAAACCAAATCCAGGCTTGCTTTCTAATGCCAAGAGCTTGCATTCCGAAACAGGGTAAGCAAATGATTTGTCCAAAACAGGGTAAACATATTATTTGTCCATGGATGAAATGAAGCCGATCTGCCCATGGCTGTGAATTATAAGGGCGTGAGAAATGAGATGGGTTGGATCATCACAGACACCGTAAGTTATGCTTGCAGCGATTCATGAGCTGTGGAGATTTTACCTGTGCATCAACAAAACAATAATCGCGATTCATGAGCTGTGGAGTAGCTTTTTTTCTTGTAGCCACAGTCTACAGCTGCTCGTGACTCTGCGCTCTCGCCCTCTCGCTGCCGCCACCTGCTCTTCAGCGCCCGCGCCCGCCACCTGTTCGACACAATGACTGAACGGCGCAAGAGTCAAGACCAGCAAGGCCCTGGAATAGTTCGGCAGGGTCCCGTTCCGCGGCCGCGCGCTCCGGGACGCCGTCGTGCACCCACGTGCTGGGCTTCCTTCCAAGTCCCAGCGCGAGACGCCGTGCGGGCATGCGTGCAGGCCGTCTGCCGCTGGCGCATACTCGGGAGGTTCCGTCCATCTCCTGCGCATCGCGGACGTACAGGCGCCACCGTATGTCTTGATGAGCGCGAGATCGATCTCCGTCTCCGTGGGTTCAAGCATCCGGGGCATTGTTTGACGTTCCGCGCGTATAGGCGCTGCAAGCCCGCTTCGATTCTGAAGAGCGTGTTGAAGTAGCCGAGTCCTTGTGACATGAGAGAGAGATGCATGGTCTCGCTTTGGGAGAAAGCTTTCTTCATTATTCAAGCCGCCTGGTGTTGAAGGATCTGAAGATTACCAATTCCCAGCTCGCTGCTGATAAGGTCTTGGCCAGATCCTTGAAACATCTTCAAATCACAGCCTGTGAACTCTGTTGCCAATTTGTCCCAACTCAACTCGAATATCTGTTCAGAGTCTGATGTCACTACAACTAAATGACTATGTTGGAGAAACTCCTATTCTTGAAAGCATGCCGCCGCTGGAAATAACATCTATCAAGCTTGGCCAAAACAATGAGGAATTATTGTCTGTGACTTCTGTGGTAATGGTGGCTCTGGAGAATGTACTCGTGACATGTGTTTCATATGTTATAATGAGCAGAAATGATTTCTGTTCTCTTCTTGGTAGTTTGTCAAGTGTGACATATTTGGATCAGAATAATTTGTCTGAAATGGTATGGTTACACAACACTTCATTTTATTAGCTTGCGACTCAAATTCAGAATCATCTCACTTTGTTATACTGAACAAAATCTTTAACTGCAATTACTTTGTTGCTCTTTGCACAGGTTACATTCGGAAGGGATCTGAGATGTTGCTCTACATTTATTAATCGAAACAACTTCGCTATTCAAGGACTTTTGTTTGGTAGCCGAACTGCATACACTACTTTGCACTTTCCAATACACACCAATTCTCATGAAACACTTTCTTCAACTCAATAAGGTAAGCATGCCTTTTGAGTATTATTGGTGTTGCCTTTCTTGAGCCACGATGCACGATTGAATTTTGAAAACATTTTATTTGCTGCCGAGACCAAAAGCAGCAGCCTAAAAGGGAGGCAACAATCTCACAGAGCAGTCACTTAACAACTCAATGTATCTCAAGGCACAAAATCCTCCCTCTGGGTATCTGCAGTAGTGCACCCTGCTGGTTATTAGTTGATCACGTATGTGAATCCCACATCCATTGCAAAAAATGAAGGCAAAACAAACAAGTATTTTGCAGCTTTGTTAATCATGTCAACACAGCAAATACTCACCATGATAATTGATGGGTGACCCGTACAGTCATCACACAGAAGCACACAAGGTTCCGAAATACACAGAATAAAATACATGGGCACATATATAAAAATACACTGCAATCAGAAGCATGCATAAAAGCACATCAGCTCACATTCAATCTTCAGGCATTGGAATCTCACTCTTTGTTGTTTTCCACTTGGACTTGTCTTATTACGTCCATAATCTTAAAAAGTTCTTCATCCTCAGCTTCAATGTGTTCCACAAGCCTGGAATGACCATGGATCACAACACGGAGCTCATTGCCATGACTGACAATATCCAGATCCTCAAGCTCGGGAAGTGCCGACTCATGTATCTCCAATCTGTTGAGTGTCTCCTCATGCACCGTCAGTTCCTTGAGGCTGTCAAATCCATCCTTGAAGATAAGGTGCCCCTCTTTGAAAGACTTGCTGCTTAGTTCAAGGGTCGAAAGGAACTGTAGGTCTCCAAGTTGGTTGATGAATTCCTGTGACACCTCCGTCGCCAAAAGCCTCAGCTTCTTGAGGTTCGGGAGGTGAGTGCGGACTTTCATCTTGGGGAGGCCATTTTGAGGTAGGTCAAGCTTCCCGACCAGTTCCATTGCCTGGAGACGTGGGAGGTTGGACCGGATGAACACTTCTGAAGGAATTTTAGGATCTTTTATGATGAGGACGACAAGGTACTTGAGAATGGATACTACTTTTACCAAGGCTGCCTTGTTCTTGCGGTTGGAGAAGATGTCCTGGCTGCCCTGACTCTCACCACGCCGGATGTGTAAGTACAAGAGGTGGGTCATGTGGTTGAAGGTCTTGTCGTCCCAGGCCTGGGTGCCATCATAGTCAGGCTTTATGCTGTTGAGTGTCTGCAGATTCTTTAAGTCACCGACACGTTTAGGCAAGATAAGACGGTCGCCCAGCACATGACGGAGTGTCTGAATCCTCCAAAACCCATCTGGAAGGCTTCGGACCATGGTGCCTCGGACATCAAGTGTTTGGAGGTTGCACAGCCTGCCAATAGATGGTGGGATCTTCTCCAAGGAGCAGGAGGTAACTCGGATGTACTGCAGGTTCACAACATTGCCAATTTCGGCAGGAAGCTCCTTGTCCACCTCAAGGCCATTGAAATGGATGACACGGAGGAACCTTGAATTATGTAGCAGGTCCTGCATACAAGACTTGGCTTGCTTTTTCTTTTTGTTGCCCCCTCTAATTGAGGAACCAGGACAGTACCTGACTGGGTACAGGCATGTGCCATTTCCATTTCTCTCTTGTTCTCCTCCAGCTTCATCTGGCGGCTTGTCGCCAACTTGTGGAGCCTCTTGTTCTGTCTCAAAGTTTGACAGGATGGCTCGGAGCTTTGGTAGAGGGTGTGACAGAGCTGCATACTTGTCTTTGTGATTTTGGAGCGACAAGCGTCGAACATCTGACAAAGCTGGGATGTCATCGCCACTGTGGACCTCCACGAAGCATTGCTCTTGTGCTTCAAGCTGCAAGAAAGCATGTACTTTGCTCTGAACAGCTACACGTGCATACCCAGGAAGATTATAGCCCACTGGCGCCAAGTTGACAAGGCGCCTATCTATCAGCTCCTTCAGGTACTGCTCTCCTACTTTCTCCACTGTTGTGGCCTTTGGTACCAGGAAACCCTCTGCCATCCACATACACACAATGTTCCTTGCCCTGATAAAAGTATTCACCGGCAATGCAGCAAAGTAGAGGAAACAAGATTTCAGGTCATAATGAAGGTCATCGAAGCAGAGGGATAAAATCTTGTCAATCTGCTTGGACTGCATCCTATTCAAGTGATCAAACACCGTCTCCCATTCATTAGGGTACTCCTTGGTCCGCAGAAGGCCTGACAGAAGAACTACCGCCAGCGGCAACCCTTTTGTGTTCTCCAAAATCTTTGTTCTGTATTTTTCTATTGCTTCATCAGGAAGTTCATTTCTGCCATATGTTAGGAAGGTTTCTTTGAACAGATTGATGACTACATCATTGTCATCAAATTTTGGAACCTCAATTTCAGCTTCTTGATACTGTGGGGGTGGCTTATGTGGCTGAATCTGAGAAATTCTCACTATTCTGCTGCCAGCATTGACATCCACAGCCTTGGGGTCAGGGAGCATACCAAAAATGCAATTCCACTCTGAGTTACTGATCTCAGCATCTATCACAAACAGATTTTTTTTTTTTTTTAGAAAAGGGAATATATTATATATCCCAGCTTCTGCATCGATAAATGCATATGGCTGTTCCTTATTACAAATGTTTCAAATCCAAATGACAGTCCAAGCTTTCCTTTCAATATCTCCTTCAGTTTCCTTTCAATATTTTCCTTGGAACATTCTTCTCCATCTGTAATGCGTCTGATGATTATCTTGAGTATGTCAGAGGCACTAAGATTAGGCCCAAAGCTCACCCACTCATAGATGTCAAAATGAGACAGGGTCTGCTTCCTGTCGTACAAGGTCCTCACCAGCTTTGTCTTGCCGACTCCACTTTCCCCAATCACGGTGATCACATTTTTATGATCTACACTGCTTTTATAAAGAAGATTCTTAAGATTGTGCACCAATTCCTTTCGTCCGACTAGTGGCAGCACCACGTCGTCCCTGTTATCATAATTTTTCTAGCGTTAATCATGAGGTAGATGCCAATACTAATAAAAAAAAATCTTCAACAGAAAACATGATGCATATATCAATGTAGCAAGAAGACATCAGCAGCAGGATTCTAATAACAGCCAAATTTGATTGCCCCTGATGTACCAATTTATTTATAAGGGAAGGGCATATTTTCTGCCGATTCGTAATCCATTTACATTCCAGACCAAATAAATCCTTCATGGGCCATCGCATGTATCCTTTTCAAACTGGTTTATGACAATATTTCACAGACAACTCTCGTGAACAAGAACCACACAGCACACATACACATGACATTTAATAAAAAAACGTCTGTGATTGTGACAGGAAAGGATACTGTCATATGGACCTTATGTAAAGTGGTAGTTTTATAGTTAGGTCAATTAGAAATACCTAATTACTAGTGATATAATAGTAGCACAGGAAATTTAGCGAGTAAAACTGCCTGTTAAAATCATCATGTTTCTTTAGTACCTCAAAAATAGCGTAATACTAACTAAAGACAACCTAGCTAAAAGAAATTGGTAGGGAAGGAAATTTACTGCTTGTGCAGTAATTTTGAGGCTATTCGACATTTCTTTTTTTTTGAGTGTAAATATGCTAACTTTGTCTGGCATGCGTTGCACACGTGTTTAGTATTCCCGTACCCGTGTACTGTGGAAAACCTGTTTGGAAATTGTTATAAGTAGTAGTGTAGAAAAGATTAAGCTTCTTTTATTACTAGCATAGGTGGTCTCCTATTGGTCCTTACGGCTAACTAGAAATAATAGTGGTTTTTACAACTACAGGCCCAAAACATTTTTGTAGGAAGACATGGTTCCAGAGATGCAGCAATGTGAAGAAAAGGAAAAAAATGCATCTACCCTGTGCTCTGGCTTTTTTCTCCTACGGGGATGGCCCATTATGTTTAGGATTATGTGCTAATTTTCTGTCATTTTTTTGAGTTTGCATTAGCCAATTGTGAGAAATTCTTTGTAATAATAATATGATCTGATTCCTTACTTGTGAACTTTCATAATTACCTAATTAGCTAAGTGATATTTCATAAAATGCGAAAACATTACGTAATTAATTTATAATTAACTAATTACCTAAGTGATTTTTCTGTTTGTGAGTTTAGGTCGACCAAACAATATGGATCCGTACCAAAAATATCGATGCACATAGCAGATGCTAATATGTGAATAGGCTCGGAAAGAAGCACTTACATCTTTTCTGAGAGAGGTGATGTGGAGCTGGATGGCCTCCATATTGATCCTAGCGTAGTAGACTCTCCCAACCTGTACCTGTCCTTGTGCACAATGATTCCCTCCAGCCTTTCATTGATCGACCTGATCCTGCTGGAAAGGTCGCGCCGGACCACGACTTGAGTGGTAAAACTGGCAAAGAAACTGAAGATGGTACGGCTCCAGCTAGGGAATCTACAGAAAAGATAAGCATACCATTAGTTCATGTATGATGTTTAAATCTAAGAATCAAATCAAGAGTCATATGCCCTTTCTTTCTATGTACTACATCCTTTTTTTTTTTTTGTTTTGCAAATTGCAGTACAGACCACATACTCATAAATGTGCACGCACTCACACTCTGAACGGATGTACACATATATATACACACTCTACCCTTATGAGCACTTCTGAAAGACTAAATGTAAATCGAATGGACACTCTACTATGAAACATATTTTCAGAGTTGGGCCAAAAATGAAACATCCGTCAGTGTCAGTGCATGTTGTCTCTACTATATTTCTGAAGATTAATAGAGGTGGAATCCTATACCGTCTTTCCAAATGTTTTTGGAAATAAAAAAAAAAATTCCAGTAAGCCCATCGATGAGACCCACTGAGCCCGTCGATGATGACAGCTGAGCCCATCCAATGCTTGCTGCCTAAAGGGCCCTCCGTCATTGCCCTCGACATCGCCATCAAAGCACCGGGCATCGCTGCCCTCAAGCGAACCGCTAACGAACGAGGGCTTGTCACCGCTGGAGAGCCTATTATGGAGCCCTCGCGGACACTACAGACCTTGTTATGGGGGTGGGGGTAGGGGGTGGAGGGTGGGGGCGATGTTATATATTGTAGGCCTTGGTAAATTCTGATTAAAATCGATTTTAATAATATGGTTGCTTTAGGTCTGTCTTCAATTGCTAATCATGTTTTTAAAATCAACACACTGAACACAGTCAATATATTTACCAACAGTGGGGGTTTCCCCTGCTGTATTTATTCTCAAAAATAATCATGCACACATTGAGAAAGAAAGAAGAAAGGAAAAAGACTAGTAGGTGTAGGTGGTCACGTCGTGGTACATATATATAGTAGTATATACGTACCTTGAGAGATCAATTTGGACAAAGTACTGGTCCACGGCGTCCTCGGCGTCGAAGACGGCGTCGCGTGTCTGCTGCAGCCACACCTTGATGAGCTCGTTGGGCTGCACGCGGCGCGACGGCTGGACGTCGCGCAGGAACGCCTGCATCCACATGAGCTTGTCTCGGAGGCTCCGGATGTCCTGGTTCACGGCCACCAGCGTCCGCGCCTCCCCTGCTCGCCACCTGCTGCAGCTTCCACAGCATCGACCCCACGATGGCCTCAGCCATCTTGGCTGCTTTTTCTAGATGACGATTGTTGAATCGCCTTGGCTTAATTGTTTACTCTCCTATTGGTAGGCTCATCGTCTCTCGCTCTCTCTCTTCTTTAATTTGCTCGCTCTGGATTATTCAGAAACCTAGCTTTGTTAGGCCTAATTTCTTAAGAGGTTTGCATGGATATTTATGCACGCAGCAGCACGGCACGGCGATAATTTAGCTTTGTCAAGTTTTCGGCCTTCATTTTTGGCACTTTGATTGAGTAGCTGTGAAGGCAGGAATCGGGATTGGTTCTTGCCGTCTCGTCGTGGAATAAAGCCAGCCTGCAATAGTTCACATCAGTCGTCAGAGAGAATTATGTTCCTTCTGAGAAATCAGTCTGTCTCAGCAAGGAACAAATCCTCTGCGGAGATTCACATTAGAGCATCCATCAGTACTTTAATATTAATAAAAGTGATGTTTCCTATTAGAGCATCCATTACTTTTTAAAAAGGTCTTTCTCATTACCACTTTACCAGTTTCAAACTAGCCATACCTCACATCCTTTGCGAAGTTTCCAGCTGTTTGAGAACAACCATTCCTTTAAAAAGTGTCGTTTCCTGTAAGAGAGCATCCATTAATTAGTTTGCTGTTTCGAAGTCCATTAATTAAAAAAAAAAAAAGTGTTGTTTCCTGTTAGAGCATCCATTACTTTGACAAGTATTTGTCATTACCAGTTTCAAACTAGCCATCTAACCGATGACCTCAAGCATCACGCATAGTGTTTTTACTGCCTTATGTAGCCAACACTGTTATTCTAATTAAGCTCACATTTTATGAATCTTTTATTGTATATTTGAAACTCCAAGCGGTTTCAATGGAAAAAAAAACTACAAAGTTGTAGATGTCGTCGAATATTATATGCTGATTTCGTTTCAATCCTGAATAGTTTAATTGGTCTCAGATCACATATTAAATATTTGAATGTGGTACCAATGAGAACTTAAGTTGTCGAATAAAAAGTTGTAGATCTCATTGCTCAATTTTTTGGTATAAAGTTGTCGTGGTATGACTTCGTACTAAAAAGTTTTTTGTTTTGATAGTGTATTTATTTAAACTTGTAGGTGTTAATATTATTTTTTTTTATAAAAACTCAGAGAAGTTAGAAAAAGTTAGACTTGGGAAAAGCTAAGGCCAGCTTTGATTTGAAACGAGCAATACATAGTGGCCTGATCAAATTTCATGAGTTGGCAGGCACATAAACAAGACGATGAAGCTCACGCTATGTTTTCAAGCACCTTGTTTATATGCCTGCCACACTAAAAATATATTACTACTTGTGGCTAGCAGAACTGAATTTGGTCGTGACTTTCACTTGGAAAATCCCAGGCTTTAAATGATAGATAGAAGATTCTTAGCCCAACTAAATTAGATTGTAAATTACTGACATACTGTAAAGAAGGTGGACTGATCAGCAGAAATCTCAGCTATCTTCTGACTGGCATTTGACGGGCAAAATATTTTGCCTAAAGTTAATTTGCATCTACATTACAGACTAATTGAAGTCAAGGTCCACAAAACTAGCTATACAGTGTGAGCACTCATGATATTAAGAAAGTCCAGCTGAATGTTGCGCAGAAATTTTTGGTCCATAAATGTAAAATCTTTTATTTGCTGCCTTCCATTTAGAAAATTCCTAGGGTTTAGATGAAACAAGATTCTTATCCCAACTTGAATTAGAATGTGAAAACAACATTACTGTAAAGAAGCTGGACTGATCAACAGGCTGTAGGAATCTCAACTACCTACTTTGCATCAATCTGACAATCTCAAAATATGGCCTAAAGTCAAATTGCATCTACATTGCGGACTGGTTGTAATGTTTGGAACTCAAACTCCCAAATACTTGGTATACAGTGGCCAGTAGGAGCATTCATGCTATGAAAAATATCAGCTGAATAATGTTGCACGTATAAATATCTTGAGTTTTTTGGTCAACAAATAATAACTCTAAATTTATTGTGCAAGGTAAAATAAAGGAAAGTAATTCATGTAAAAACCTTTTGAGCGTAACTCGATACAAGCATCCGAGTACATCTTGTTTACATAGATATAGATGCTTTGTGAAACATAATAGGACATAGTGGCCACCTCAAATTAGCACAAGATGAGTTGGCAATTAGGCAATGCAGCTGGCTATGTTTTCAAGTGCCTGGTTCAATTGCCTGCCATAGCAGGTCATCTGCAACACAATTGTCACCGCGATGCCCACTCCATAGCCTGAACCAACAAAAAGCCACAGAATGACCGCTTCAAAGCTGTGGTTTGTAGCCGTAGCCGATGCTGGAGGTGCTGGAGCGCTTGCACGACCTGACGGGGGTCGCGTGGGCATCCGTACAGCCGCCCCTGGTTCCCGCGCGCCCTGGAATGAGCTGGTGGGGAACGTGGAGAACTGCCCACCCGAAGGTATGCTGCCGCTGAGGTCGTTGTATAGTAGGAGAGGTTGAGGACCTCGAGGTTCGTCAAGGAGGACATGGCCTGTGGGATGCTCCCCGTGAGATGATTCCATGAGAGGTCTAGTGACAACATTGGACAGCCGTCCAAACTCTCCAGGGATGTTCCCGGACAAGGCGTTGTGCGACATGTTTAGGAAACGCAGGGCCTCCAAGTTACCGATAGACTTGGGGATGGAACCACTAAATCTGTTGTTGGACAAGTCGATCAGCACCATACCATCTGGAATTTCAATCACACTCACTACCGGACTCGACTGATTTGCCGGGGCACTCGGCAAAGCCTCAAATTCACTCGGCAAAGGCTTTGCCGAGTGCCATCCTCGACATAGGGCACTCGGCAAAGAGTTTGCCGTGTGTTACACTGACACTCGGCAAATTTTTTTCGAAAAAAATAAAAAAGCCCACCTCGTCGTCGGGGTTGGCCGTTCGTGCAGCTGGCCATCGCTGGTGGCCCTACCGGGCGGTGCTCGAGGGCGCGCTGCTGCTGGGGCTGGCTGCGAGGCCGTCCGCCCAGCGGCGCTGGGGCGAGCTCCACCACCGTCTGTGCCCGCCGCCCGGACGTGGCGCTCCTCTTCCCGCCGGGGGGGGGGTGGCTTGCCCGTGCGGGCCATGGCCATGGGGCAGGCTCCACCACGCGGACCACGGTCGCGGGAGCGGGCTCCGCCGCATGAGCCACGGCAGCGGGGGCGAAGCGCCGCCGTGTCTGTGCCCCCGCCGCCCGGACACGGCGCTCCTCTTTTCGGCCGCCGGGGCGAAGCTCGCACACGCTGGCCACGGCCGTTGGGGCGAAGCTCCCCGAGCTCCATCGCCAGGCGGGCGAGCTCGAGGCCTCGCTGGTGCTCCACGGCGACGGTGGTGGACTCCTCCTCCTCGTGCTTCTCCGCCACGTCCACGGCCCACCGAAGGGAGAGGGAGATTGAGGGAGAGAGTGAGGGAGGGAGGCCTACCTTATTCGATGGGGGTGGGAGAGAGAGGGATCCGGGGCTGAGGTGTTTGGACCAATGGGAGAGCACCGCTTGAGGGGTTTAGATTGATGACGTGGCACATCTTTACCGAATGTTAAAAAGAAGCACTCGGCAAAACCAAAAAATAGCAAAAAATATTAATGCTAGTAAATTGCTTGTTTGAGACCCTAAATGAATTTAAATAAAAAATTTGTCAACTATAAAATTTCATAACTTTTCGAGACCTACACTTTTTCTTTAGAAAGTTTCTCTATCCGATGTCGTTTGCAAAATTTGAATTTTAAAATTTTGAAATTCAAACGCGGTTTTGCATGACAAGATGATTTGAAATCAAAAAGTTGCCAACTATAAAGTTTTATAACTTTTCAAGATCTACAAAGTTTCTTTTGGTTGTTTCTCTATCTGAGGTCATTTGAAAAATTCAAATTTTAAATATTCACAAATCTTATATATATATCTCTTTTTTAGTTTCATAAACTACAAGAGACATGTAAGATTTGTACATAAATTTACTTTCACTTTGTCAAATGGAGAAATGACCAAAATAAAAGTTGTAGATTTTGAGAAGTTATACAACTTTGTAGTTGGAATTTTTTTCATTTGAATTAATTTACCGCTCAAAATGTTCTTTCAAATTTTTTTTTGCCGAGTGAAAAAAAACACTCGGCAAAGAGTTTCTTTTTGAACGTCAAAAAAAAAAAACACTCGGCAAAGGCTGCCTTTGCCGAGCGTTTTTACACTACGCAAAGAAGCTCTTTGCCGAGTGTTTTTTGACACTCGTCAAGGAAGCTCTTTGCCGAGTGTTTTTTTTCCAAGTGTTTTTATTTGGCACTCGGGCCTGAGGTATAGATACCCACGTGGGCCAATGTCACTTAATGGGCGGCACTGCCGTCCATCATGGGCGGCACTGCCGCCCTAGGCAAAACAGCTCGAATAAGGTTCAGGTTTGGCAGGCTGCTTTGTCTGGGTGAGAGGATGTGATTCTGAGATTTTGAGCATCTAGCTGCATAGTTGACCAACTGTTCCAGAATCCCCTTAGTAGTATGGTTTTTCCTAAACTTAATGCTCAAAGTAAAATGAATTTAAACCTCCATGAGTCCAGCATAGCCATCCTTTTGCAATATGGGGTACCTGCAACCTGTTCATCATCCTCTTTTTCGAATTTCTGCTTGTCATCTCAATAAATCTCATTAGACTTCTAATTAAGTGGTCATCAATACCAAAACTCACAATTAGGCTTGATTGCACTTTCACAACCTGGTCTGACCGACTTTCAGACATGGCCTAACCGGGATCCTGCCTGCCTGCGAAGGCGGTCTGACCAGCTTTAGCAATGCAGCGCCGCCGTCGTCTTCTTTTGGTCTTGCGCTTAACTCTTTGGCAGGACAATTTTGCGTGTCAACAATCTGAATAAGTTTTAAGTATTTTCAATCCTCTGTCTGCAATCCTCTGTTTGGAACCTGAAATTTATACCACGTATGCATGTTCCGAAAACCCATTAATCATCTTTGTAGTTCTCTGCTAGTCCTACCGATCTGTTGCAACATGTTCACTATAGCATGTTCACCGTAGTTGAGAAGTTTTTTATTCAAAACAGTATAGGCTCCGAAAAATATTGTTTTAAGTTCTCAAATTTGAATTTTAAAAAGACAACCTCAGATACTGGCATGGTACGTCTATATCAAAGTTGTAGCTCTCAATACAACTTATAACATTGTAGTTGAAAAAATTTTGAAATCATTTATAGTCCTAAATCTATGTTTTAATTTCATTGATTTAAATTTAGAATTTCTAAACAACCTTAAATGTTCATATACTTACTAGTTCCAAAGATGTAGTGGCTGACCTAATCCATATGCTTGATGTTGGCAAATTTTTTATTTGAAGAATATATTGGAGTTTCAAATATTTGCTTTAAATTCACATATTTTGAGATTCATATATTTGAAAATTTCAAACAATCGGATGGTACCAAAGTTATAGTGCTGATAAGATATAAAACTTTATTTTAAAACTTTTTTCGTTTAAATTCCTTTAATAGCTAAAATGTTCAATACAAGATTGTGAAATATGTACAAAATATTTATATTATCTTATATATTCTCAACGATGACTGTGTGGTGTAGTGGGAAGAAGTTGTTATTGCTATGTTTTTTTAGCAGACGTTTTTATTGCTGTGTTGGTTATCCAACTGCACCTATTTGGGCCTCCATTAATCGATTCGGACCACCTCTGTAAATGACAATTAGCAGTTAGAGGTTTTGGCCCAAAACATCAATGGTCTGAAGGAGCCTACTGGCTTGCTAAAAAAAAAAAAAATCAGCAAATACATCACCGTCACCTTTGTAAATGACAACTACTGCGCACGTAGCCAGACGCCTTGTTCCCCTCTGGAAATAAAAAAGACCGACCTGTGAAATCCATTCACTAGTGTTAGTCAAACCCTACCAACCAAGACATCTGTATTATATTCTGATGGAGCCTACTGGCCTGCTGGGCTATCATATTATTCTTTTTTTTTTTTTGAGAATTCATATTATTCATATGAATATGCATAGACTGCTTCTGCATTGTATTCGAGTCAACGGTTTCAATGGAAACCCAGTAAGACCCTGCGGCTTTCGGCCTTAATCCAGCTGAGGAAGATAATCCAATCCCCTCCGATCCGGCTCAGGCGGCACGCTTAATCTTCGAGTCAGCGGTTTCGATGGGAACCCAGTGAGACCCTGCGATCGTCGGCCTTCATCTAGGGAAGATCCCCTCCAATCCGGCTCAGGCACGCTAATCTGTCCAGGTTAGTACTAATAAATCTTCTCCACGCATGATATGAGTTCGTCGTAGCCAATTAATAACTCATTCTATACAGCCCCCCCGCGTCGTCTTGAGGGGCGGCTCGGGCGGCTCCAGCGAGCGGCCTGACGGCTTTTGCGTACCTGTTGCTAAGCTACCGGTGACGAGAGCGCGGCAGGCCAGATCCACGCCGGGGAACGGCCGGCGGATCCGGAGTCTAGCAACCGGATCTGCCCAGCTCAGGTGTGCAGCGGTCGTGCGGCCATGGTGCAAAGGCCGCGCGTGAACGGTGGCGGCATGGTGGCCGCCTTGCGTCGGTGTCGGTGGCGGTAGCCAGCGCGTGTGCTGCGGCGTTGTGGTGCTTATTGCTGTGAGGTAGCGCGTTGGCGGCGACGGCGCGGAGGCCGCCAACAGTAGCAACAGCGACACGGAAGCATAGTCACAAAGTTTCTAGATCGACCTGTCGAGGTACAGGATCGTGGAACGTGATAGGCTGCTTGTGAGAGATTTTCACTTCGAGTCGAACATGAACACGTGAATCTAAGTCGGGTTTGGTGAACCCGGATCGAGGGGTCGAAGGTAGTAAACTTGTTTTATGTGACTATGCACGGAGGTGGCTGGAGACCTCCGCGCGGCGGCGGCGTGAAGTTGGTATGGTGAAGGCATGAAGGCCCAACTTGACTAGATGCATGTCCTTCTTGGTTTCTCTGTCAAGTGGCTACCTTGGCCGACGGAGCTAGGACGGTTGGGGTCAGGACGAGGCGCCCCTCTGTCCTATATGCTAGTTTCCTGCCTATTTGTTGCATTGGCCGACAACGACAGCGCCAATTGGCATCACGATCTTTCTGAAGACGTTGTGGAAATTTAGCGTCGTGTCTAGGACCCCTTGACTGGTGATGGCAACCATTTGCGTTGGGTAGTCAGAGCTGGTGCGTCAAGACTGATGAGATTGGCAACGATGGCTCGAAGCTGTGTTTGGTTTTGTGTGGCGGTGGTTGGCAAGGAGAACCTTGTAGACTTTGTATCTAGTCAATTGTTGGCTTGGTGGCACCTTGGTGCTTAACAAGCTCCGTCGCTGGTCATAGTTGTATACAGGGTGTCACTAGTACACAAATGATTTTTTTTTCTGATGCTGGCTTTTTATTTCTATAGACGATTTCTCTTGACGCGCGTCACTAAAAATCAAACGGTTCTGAACAGCCACTAATAGACAGTTTTGTTAAAAAATCAGCCACAAGAAATTATGTATTTCTACAGACAATTCTCTTAAGAAAACCACCACTAGAAATCACATGCGTCACTAAAAATCAAACGGTTCTGAACCGCCACTAGAAATCAATTTCTATAGCCAGTTTTGTTAAAAAAATCAGCCACAAGAAATCATGTATTTCTACAGACGGTTTTTTTAAGAAAACCGCCACTAGAAATCAATTTCTATATGCGGTTTTCTTAAGAGAACCGCTTGTAGAAATCATGCATTTATACAGGCAGTTTTCTTAAAAGAACCGCCTATAGAAATCATGCATTTGTATAGACGATTTTCTTAAGAGAACCACCAGATAGAAAGATTTTTTTTAAGAAATCCACCACTAGAATAATTTGAAACTGATTTTTTGAGTTTTCTAAATTACCTTGGATGGAAAAATGACCAAAATAAAAAGTTGTAGATCTCAAGGAGTTCTGAAAACTTTGTAGTTGATAACTTTTTTATTTGAAATCATCTTGTTATCAAAAACTACGTTCGAATTGGTCAAATTTGAAAATTTAAATTTTATAAATGACCTCGGATGTAGAAACTACCAAAATAAAAGTTGTAGATCTTGAAAAATTATGAAAGTATCTAGTTGACAACTTTTTCATTTGAATTCGTTTAGGGCCTCAAACAATTAATTTACTCTCGGTTTAGTATAATACGTGGGGAACCAAAACGGAATCTAGACATTAGTGAGTAATGGGTGGAGTAGTAGAGGATACTACATGCGAAGGTGAGGTTGTGGGTTCAAATCCCGCTGGCCACGTAGCGTGCGATTTTACGCAAAAAATGCGCTAACTATGACCAGTGGGCCTTTCCTACAATTAATTTTTTTTTCTATTTTTAAAGCTCAATTTACATTTTCTGGACAAGCATTTCTACTGGTGGATTTTTTGGTTTTCTTACCACCACCAGTGAAAATGTTGATTTCTACAGGCCCCTAGTACTGGCGGGTTCAAAAAAACGCCAGTAAAAATAGCTTTAGAACCGCTAGTATAGAGGTTTTGTGTACTAGTGTGTAGTCGTAGTTTGTAAGTACTAGAGGTATGTTATATAGTTTTTAGGCCCGGTTTTCTTATAAACTATGTTAATTCTCTTATTCTTGTTAATATATGCCGGAACAATATGTTCTTGTTAATATATTCTTCGACACCCTGGCTTGCATTTGTTTGGACTATTTAATTTTCTAATATCAGTTAAGGATTTTCTTACATTATTGATTTATATCAGGTATAAAGCACAAAAATGGATCCTCTCATCTATTTTTGTTGAGACTGCCCACTAGCCTCTCGTGTTCCTGTGCTTGCTTGCTGGGATCTCCCTTGGCTCAGAAGGAGCACGAGCCAAACGTTATGATTCTTTACTTCTCCTTCGGGCTCTAAGTTTTAGGTCAGTATTGGGTACAGTGATTCAATTTAGTAGGCCCAATTTATTTATCATATAACAGAGCTTTATTTGGACTAGATTTAGATCCAATTGAGTAATAATACCTCCTTATCGTATATTCACTTACTTTGTGTGTAGCTTGTTCTACTCATACGTGGAGTAGAGTAGTGATGCTTTCCCTGTTTTTGCACCTGCAGTTTCTTTTATAATGGCGCAAACAACTGGTAAGCTTGTCTTCAACAACAACAACAACCACCAAGCCATTCAGTCCCAAGCAAATTGGGTTAGGCTACAGCCTTTCCAATTCCAAGCACGAGTACAGGATCCTTTCCAATTCCAGGCGCTAGTAGAGGATCATTATGACCAAAAATCCAGAGAGTTTAGTCTATTGGAGAACACTCTAGTACAGGATCATTGTGGAATCCCAACTTGTGTACCATTAGATTTTCTGAAGGCCATCACGAGTGATTTCTCCAAGGAGCAAGAAATAGGAAGAGGTGGGTTTGGAGTTGTTTATAAGGTATATCCATCATACCTCTCTGTACCAGTATATCTTTCTTTCTTCTTCAATTATGACTGAATTCTCTAATTAAGGGGATGGTACAGGGCCTTCTTAAAAATGGAAAGGTGATAGCTGTGAAGAAGCTTTCTGACATGAACTTAGAAGATGACCAATTCCATAATGAAGTTACTTATCTTTTTGGATTGAAGCACAAAAATATTGTCCAGCTAAAAGGTTATTGTGCTGAATCACGGTGGGAAGCAATCGAATTACGCAGGAAATATGTCATGGCTGAATCTCGGCAAAGGCTGCTGTGCCTTGAGTGTATAAATAATAAGAGCCTTGATAAGCACCTTTCTGGTATGATAATATTATAACATTTTTAAGTTTACTAATGCAATTATATTACTATGTATTCCTTTTGAGAACTGGTTAAATTTTTTCTGATGGAAACTTTCTGCATAGTTCCAGTCTTTGACTTATTATAGGTATAGGTGTATTTTTCCTAATTTATTCTAGGATTGAGTGATATATTATGTATGCATACCAGGATTTTTTTTTTTATAATGGTCAAATTATGTGCCCACTGCCCAGGCTATGTAATGCTAGACCTACAGATTTGTTTAGAGGTGTGCTAGGAGGCAGCTGCATGGTCGTGCATAGGCCTGTATGGCATGAGTATGCTGTGCATCAGTAAACTGAGTGGGTGATCTCACTAATTTTTTCATTTACATGTTTCTATACAGCTGAATCTCATGGGCTTGAGTGGCATGTGAGATATGAGATTATCAAAGGAATTTGCCATGGTTTGCATTACCTTCACAAAGAGTGCAAAATTGTTCATTTGGACCTTAAGCCTGAGAATATATTGCTGGATGACAACATGGAGCCAAAAATTACAGATTTTGGTATGTCCAGGCTATTTGGCCTACAACAATCCAAAATTATCACCCAAACTCGTGGAGGAACACTGTAAGTTAAATAGTTTCATTTTCAGGGTGGCAATGGACATTCTTTTTTGTAGTCCACCACCTAACCATACGTATTCTCGTTGCAAAATGCAGTGGATACATGGCACCAGAATACTTACATAATGGGTTGATTTCAGTGAAGGCCGACATATTCAGTTTGGGCGTTATAATCATAGAGCTAATGACCGGAGGTAGGAATTATCCCACTTGTGAAAAATCTTGCGAGCAATTCGCTGATGACGTAAGCTGAAAGACTCCTTTCCATATTTCTGAACACCAAAGAAAGTTTTATGATTGCATCTCCAAATATATTTATTGACACATGATTACTATATATATACTGTCAACAGGTGGTTGGGCGTTGGAGGAAGAGGTTATTGGAGGAGGCAGGAAGGTACATACCCTTGGAAAAATACGCTGAGCAAGTAGAGACGTGCATCTTGATAGGACTAATGTGTCTCGATCCTGATCCAAACAAAAGGCCCACGGCATTGGAAATTATCGAAAAGCTTACCAAAGTAGATGTCACGAACAAGGACAGAGTGCCACCTAAAAGTATGGAGGACGCAAGAGGGTTTACTGGCCACCCCCACCTTGCAACTAGATCATTTCTTGACAGGTTCCGCCGAACCATCGTGATAGGAATGCTGAAGCAGGCCCTGGAAATCCAGGACATCTCGCAGTTGGAGCAGCTCCTGGCCAAGGATGTGCTGCTGGAGCTCCATAAAAGACTGGAGTCGGTGCTGGAGGATGGCGCCAGGGCCAGCCTCAGTGACGAGGACGACCACATGCCGTCGGTGTTGGTGCAGCATGAATACTGGGAGGCCTTGCAACGACAGTGCGAGGTCCAGGTTCTATCTGTGCAGTCTGAGATCAGTGACCCATCTAGGAATTCAGAGCTGCGTGTTCCTGAACCGAAGTTGTCTAAGCTACGCGCCACCAGGCCAGTGTGCATGCCAGCAGTATGGTTGGCGGCTGGCATAGGATTCCTGTGTGGATTGACTTTAGGAGAGATGAGAGGATCAAGGCGGACGATGGTGACGAATTACGTACGGGATGCCAATGTGCCCACATGTGATCGAGGGGCGGAGTGAGTTCCTAGTGGGCTTGTTGGCGATCGTGGTGACGATGGGCCCCGGACTATGGTGTTTGATACACAAATGGCATGGAAATGTCACTGCTGTGGACCAAGCATGAGCTAAGCAGCACTTGGGAGAATACATATTCTATATTCATTTACAAATTCTGTATTAAGGAATTTGCGTATTTTGTGTGTGTGTGTGTGTGTGTGTGTGTGTGTGTGTGTGTGTGTGACCAGGTTGTATTGTTTGTGCTGGTGTCTTAGCGCATATACTCCCTCATACTCCGTTCGCTTTTCCAGGAATGGCACCTAGGAAGAATTCCTGGCCGGGGAAGAATTCCTGGCCGGAATTGTTACTTAATTTGTATAAGCTTTCATTAGCCAAAATGAAATCCTGGCCTCAATCTGCCACAACCGAACGGGCCTGAGTCCTGGAATATAGTGGATTATAGCTTTTAAAATTTGTACTCAAATATAGTGCATTCTATGCAATACTATATCTAGATTTGGCAAAATTGTGAAAAAGGAAATCATAATTTGAGGAGAAACACCTTAATTGGAATGATCTATGGCTACATGCATTATTTGAATGTTCCCTCAAGCAGTCCTAAAATTTTTAGAATGCACTATATTGCAGGACGGAGGGAGTATAAGCCACGCAGAATGTATCGGGTGAACTGTTTTTGTTGGAATATAAGAAAGGGCAATGCTAAGGTACCCCTTTTACCTATGAGGAGGTAACATCTCAAATCAATCTAAGCCATTGATTTTTTAGATTTTATGAAATACTTAATAACAAAAAAATTTAGAAAAACAAAAATAATACCCTGGGATTCCTCTAATGGCAGGACAAATAATTAATAGCTACCTGCTCTTCCACTAGGAGAGGGTTTGATTGGGATTGTTTAAGCAATTCCCGTAATCGTCGACCCTTTACCAATTGGTTCTGACTTGTTTTATCTAGAGCAGATGCAAATTGTGCAAAGGCTTGTACTTCTACAAATTGAGCTAGTTCCAATTTTGATTTGCTAGCTACTTGTTTCATGACTGGGTACAAGCATGTGCCATTCCCATTTCTGTCTTGTTCTCCTCCACCTTCATCTGGTGGCTTGTCGCCAACTTGTGGATCCTCTTATTCTGTCTCAAAGTTTAAGAGGATGGCTCGGAGCTTTGGTAGAGGGTGTGACAGAGCTGCATACTTCTCTGTGATTTTGGAACGACAAGCGTCGAACATCCGACAAAGCTGGGATGTCATCACCACTGTGGATCTCCACGAAGCACTGCTCTTGTGCTTCAAGCTGCAAGAAAGCATGTACTTTGCTCTCAAGATTTCAGGTCATAATGAAGGTCATCGAAGCAGAGGGATAAAATATTGTCAATCTGCTTGGACTGCATCCTATTCAGGTGATCAAACACCGTCTCCCATTCATTAGGGTACTCCCTGTTCCGCAGAAGGCCTGACAGAAGAACTACCGCCAGCGGCAACCCTTTGTGTTCTCCAAAATCTTTGTTCTGTATTTTTCTATTGCTTCATCAGGAAGTTCATTTCTGCCATACGTTAGAACGTTTCCTTGAACAGATTGATGACTACTTCGTTGTCATCAAATTTTGTAACCTCAATTTCAGCATCTTGATACTGTGGGGATGTCTTATATGGCCGAATCTGAGAAATTCTCACTATTCTGCTGCCAGCATTGACATCCACAGCTTTGGGGTCCGGGAGCATACCAAAAATGCAATTCCACTCTGAGTTACTGAGCTCAGCATCTATCACCAACAGATACTTCTTTGCTTTCAATATATCCTTTTAGCTTTGGGGTCAGGGAGCATACCAAAAATGCAATTCCACTCTGAGTTACTGAGCTCAGCATCTATCACCAACAGATACTTCTTTCCTTTCAATATATCCTTCAGTTTCCTTTCAATATTTTCGTTGGAACATTCTTCTCCATCTGTAATGCGTCTGATGATTATCATGAGGACATCAGAGGCACTAAGATTAGGCTAAAAGCTCATCCACTCATAGATGTCAAAATGAGACAGGGTCTGCCTCCTGTCATACAAGGTCCTCACCAGCTTTGTCTTGCCGACTCCACTTTCCCCAGTCACGGTGATCACATTTTTATGATCTACACTGCTTTTATAAAGCAAATTCTTAAGATTGCGCACTATAGTTCCTCTCGTCCCACTAGTGGCAGCACCACATCGTCCCTGTTGTCATAATTTTTCTAGCGTTAATAATGAGGCAGATTAATAATTCCGAATACTACTAAAAAAAAATCTTGATCAACAACAAACATGATGCATATATCAGTGCAGCAAGAAGACATCAGCAACCAAGGATTCTAATAACAGTCAAATTTGATCGCCCCTGATGTACCAATTTTATAAGGGAAGAGCATATTTTCTGCCAATTTGTAATCCGTTTACATTCCAGGCCAAATAAATCCTTCATGGCACTCGGCAAAGACTTTGCCGAATGCAATTGGGGCCAAAGCAGACGAGTACGGTAGTGAATGCATCCTATTTGAACTGGTACATAACAACATTTTCACAAATAATTCTCATCAACAAGAACCACACAGCATACATACATACACATGACACTAAATAAAAACTTCGGTGATTGTTGTATGAGTTTTGGGCACATATATATACGGGCACATAACAACTTTTTTTTTATTATCGATCAACGATCCAGCCCATGCATCTTAGATGGTTTCCTAATTAAAACACTCGCAGTGTACGAACATCAGCAAAATGGTAGGAGCTTTTTAATGCAACCCCTGACGAATCCAGGAGATTAACTGAAACACCAGACATATATACTCAGAAAGAAAAAAAAAACCGATACAGCCTCCAGCTGCCATGCGTTTTCAGCAAGGGTACTCCCTCCGTTTTTTTAATAAGTGTCACATTAGATTTATTCTAAGTCAAACGTTTCAATCTTTGACCAACTATTTTTTTAAACATAATTATAGTTTCATCATATATGGATTGTTTATTATGATAGTGTTTCTCATGATAAATCTAAAAATATAAATCTTATAGCATGAAACTATATAAATTTTTTAAAAATCAAGGGTCAAAGATATACAAGTTTGACTTAAGACAAATCTAATATGACACTTATTAAAAAAAAAAGGGAGTATCTATAATCTACACAATCCCCATTAATTCTTAACAAAACTTACTCCCTAGCTTAGACCCTGCATGAGAGACTCATGGATTCCACGCAGTTCCCTGACAATGTCACCAGTCGCTATCCTCCTGGACGGCATCTCGTGAGAGCAGGACACTCTGAGCCTCAGCGCGAAACCATGCAGTCGGTCATGGTTCTGCACGGGAAACCATCGGCGGTCTGGTGCTCATCCTCCCAGCCCAAACAGAGCTGGGTGTCGACAACATCCAGCACTCTGGTGCCACTGCCACGTAGGCCCAGCTCGACATACTCGCGGAGGGTCAGCCCTTGGGTGGAGCTGCTATCGGTGGGCCTCTTCCCGGTTACCAGTTCCAGCACAAGGATTCCGTAGCTGTAAACGTCTCCATGTGTTGATACCATGTTTCCGGCACCATACTCTGCTCCATGAGACATTTGGAAATGTTTAGACTAGCTTTGTCATGACAAGTACATAATTCAAAATGTGATGCGAGGTTATATATATTACTCATAGAGACACAACTATTTGATAAAGAACAAAGGAGCAACAAATAAAGACAAACAGATTAAACATGGAGCAGGATAGCTGTCAGATGGACTAACCTGGGGCAGTGTAACCAATTGTGCCTCTAACTCCCACCGAAGTCATTGATTGGAGGAAAACTGAGCTTTCCTCACAGAGAATTTTAGCTAGTCCAAAATCTCCAACATGGGCTACCATATCAGCATCCAGGAGCACATTGCTTGACTTGAGATCACAATGTACAACAGGCGCAGGACCATTGCAGTGAAGGTAATCTAAAGCAAAAGCGACATCAAGTAGTATGCTTACTCTTTCAAGTAGACTCAAGAACTTGGGCTCTGTTTGCCCATTGGTATCAGCATATAGCCAACCTTCCAAACTGCCATTGGGCATGAAATCATAGATAATTGCTTTGAAGTCATTCCCACTGTTATCGATGCTCGAGCAAGCCGTAACTATCTTGACAAGATTCTGGTGTCTCAGGTTTCGCAGTGCTTCGCATTCAGCTGCAAAGCTTTTGGCTGCCCCAGGAGTTTGGAGTTTTAGTACCTTCACAGCAACAGCTTGGCCATCTAGCTCTCCTTTGTACACAGACCCAAATGATCCAGAGCCCAACAAATTGGTTGCCAAGAAACCATCCGTCGCTTTTACCAGCTGTGAGTAAGAGATCAGTGGGTGGCCTTCAATGAATGTTGGTGGTGGGGCTGTTGTTTTTCTTCTCTTGTGCCGGGTCAGAAGAACAAAGAGTAATGCAATGATGAAAATTGTTGCAACAAGAGAGAGAACAATGGCAATAATGACAAACTTATGCCTTTTGTTTTCTAGATGTGAAGAACAAGCAGGTAAATGCAGATCGGGTATGCCTCCACAGAGTTTGCTATTGCCTTGGATTGAGATGGCAGAAGAATTTGAAAAGACGCCAATATTTGGCAGTTCCCCAGAAAAGTTATTGAATGATATGTTTAGGTAATCGAGTGTTCTAAAGGTACCAAAGAATGCTGGTATTTGGCCAGATAAGTTGTTGCTTGAGAGGTCAACAATCTGCAGACCCTTCATTTGACCCAGGAGTGACCGGATACCACCACTGAACATGTTATTCTGTAGATAGAGATTCTGGAGAAGCTGGCATTCACCAAGGCTGCCAGGTATTTCGCCTGACAGTTTGTTAAACGCTGCATGGAATTTAACAAGATTGATCAATTTTCCAATTTCTTGTGGTATTGATCCCTCCAAGTTATTGTAGGATACATCCAACATTGTAGAGAGTGTGTGAATGTTGAATATTTCAATAGGAATGGGGCCTGTAAAATTATTACTTGAAAGACCTAGTTCCACCAACTTCGTCAGGTTTCCAACTGCCACTGAAGCTATTCTGTAGGAGTTCCAAGTGATTTAATTCTGTAAGGTTTCAAATGCACAATGGGACCAACCCACTTAATTTGTTGCTCAATACAGTGAAAGAGCACAGGTTTTTAAGCATAGTGAAGGAAGATGGAAGAGCACCGGTCAGGGAGTTGTAACCAAGATTGAGAAATTGTAAATTCAGGAGGTTACCTATATCCCTTGGAATGCTACCCACAATTTCATTGTGTTCAAGAGAAAGAAATACTAGAGAACTGGAAAGGTTGGAAAGCGAGTCAGGAAGTGCTCCACCAAACTTGCATTCACCCAATAGCAAATATTGTAACTGGGAGGAATTCACTAATGCTGTCAAGAATTCCCAGTCTTTTGGCTCTTTAGCTTCAAGCAAATTTCCAGAGAGCTGCAACCAGTAGACATTTGCTAAAGTTCAAACCTCCAAAGGAACAGTGCCACTGAAAAAGTTATTGGTGAACTGAAGTATTTGTATCTTGGAAGCATTAGATATTGAAGCCGGAATATAGCCATGAAGCTGGTTATTGCTCAGTATTATAGTCTCAAGACGGTGAAGAGCATTGAACGCACCTGGAGGTATTGCTCCACTCAGATAATTGTTTTGGACAGAGAATCCTGTTAGAGACGAAATGTTCCAAATTGAATCCGGGATTGACCCACTTAAGTTGTTATTCTCCAAGTTGACGAAGGATAAACTGGGCAACAAGCCCAAAGATGAAGGGATGGCCCCTGACAATATGTTTCCCTCAAGACCAAGATGCCGGAGGCTGGTGAGATTGCCAAAAGTAGGGGGTATCGTACCTGATAATCTGTTGTCATACAGTGCCAAGAATCCGAGTGACCCCAGCATAGTCATCTCTGCTGGAATCTCACCTTGGAGTCTGTTACTGCTCAGGTCCAGAACCTTGAGGCTAGTGCATCCTCCCATGGCCGCAGGAATGATTCCATGGAGAAAATTTGCGCTCAAGTTCAGGCCCTTGAGTCTGCCAAGACGACCGATCTTTGGAGGCACCTGCCCATCAAGCTGGTTGTCGCTTAGGTCCAGCTTCTGGAGGAATGATAGGTTTCCTAGGAACGGAGAGATGTCGCCTGACAGGTTGAAGGAGCCCAAGCATAGGGCGATGACCCTGTTGGCGTGCTGACGGCCGCAGACAACTCCGGGCCAGCTGCAGTAGTGGCCGGACTTGTTCCAGGAAGCCAGCAAGCTGGGTTGGCTAGAAGACAAGGAAAGAAGTGCCGCCTCGTCGCCGGCCGTGGCATTGCTACTGCTGCTGCTACCTGAAAGCACACGAGCTTGGGAGCAGAGGCAGAACAAGTAGAAGCAGCAGAAGAAGAATGATGTTACAGCTGCTCCTTCCATGAGGTGAACTGGCCAGAAGACCTGAGCTGAATATAGATGTGGGATGAGCAATGTCACGTACTCACATGTGCTACTTATGAGCACAGGGTTCCTGTACCTTGAAGCAAAATGATTGCAAGCTGAGTATGAAACCGAGTTCCCTAGTTTGACTTGAATTTCATTCCTGACGGATGCTTCCTCCTATTAGCAATCATGCTGAATCAGGAAGTAGTAGCCCAATTGCCATGGATGCATCCAAGAACCATCGTCGTCTTCTACCAATATGGTAAGTTGGCATATGGACGGGGAAATCCTGACAGCTAGCCACTTGCTACAGATGTTAAGTTTCTGTACGGCAAATCGCTTTCGGAAGAAAATCAGTATTGACTCTTTTGGATTGTGGATGTTTCTTTTCTTTACTATAAGCACCACTTTGTCCTTTTAGCCAGTGGGAAGGACTAATCTTATCTACTCTTGAGATCTCGCGATCATTTGGTCACTGCTCACAAGTCCTTCTGCCGACATTAAAAACCAATAATTTTGCTGCGGTGGTTATCTGAGCACAGGACGGATCCTCACGTCACGTGCAGGAAATCACCAAGTTAGCGAAATGAAACGCGGCTCACCGTCACATTCGATGCCACCGCCTTCGCTGGCCGACGGTGCGCTGCGGTGCCGGTGCTGCATGGACCACCCCCACAACGCATCCCAGGCGGAGGCGCCCGAGACCACACACATGGCCAGCTCGCCCGCCCACCGCGTCCATGCCCTCGCGCGCGGCCGCGGCCGGCGCCGGTGCCACGCCCACCATCCTCGTCACGCGTCGCGCCGAGACCCGCCTTCCTCCCACGCCGCAGGCGACGCGCGTGCTCCCGACGGCGGCCTCGATCGATGTCTACGGCTGCGGGCTCCGGCGGCGACGGAACGGGTCCGCACCGTCAACGCCATCCACGGCGGCGGCGGGCCCCTGGTGGCGCCGGAGGGCTCCCTGCTGCGGCGGCACGCCCGTACGGTTGCTGCAATGCGGCGTCTCGCATGGGGAGCGGTTGCTGCAATGCGGCGTCTCGCATGGGGAGCGGTTGCTGCAATGCGGCGTCTCGCATGGGGAGCGGTTGCTGCAATGCGGCGTCTCGCGGCGTGGGGCGTGGAGGACGAGAAGGTGCGGCAGGGTGAACAGAGAAAAGGCAGCGGAGAGGAACAGTCGGATGCCTGAATCTTCACCCCCGCTGCAAATGGGGCCAACTGACAGTAAAGATTTGGGATTTTTGTATATTTTAATCCTTTTTAATTAATATTCCAAAAATAACCGCACCCAAAAAAATATTTGCACGACATAACCCTTTTGGTCGCGCCAACGTCCGTGGCGCGACCAAACAACGTTGTCGCGCCACATGCATTGGCGCCGCAAGATACGGCACTTCGGACGCCGTTTCCGACGTGGAAAAAAAGCTGTCGCGCCACATGCATTGGCGCGACAAGATGCTGTCTTATCGCGCCAGCGGGAATGACGCGACAAGACTGAATTTTCAAAAAATCATAACTTTTCAATACTATGTCGGATGAAGATGATTTTTATATGAAAATTGTAGCTCTCGACGAGATCTACAACTTTCTAGTTTTGAGTTTTTTCATTTGGAGCGGTTAAGATGCTCAAAAAAAATTATATAAAGTTTCAGCACCAAAATAATCACGTATTAGCGCTTGATTTTCAAAAAATCATAACTCTTCAATACTACGTCGGATGGAGATGATTTTTATATGAAAATTGTAGCTATCGATGAGATCTACAACTTTCTTGTTTCGAGTTTTTTTCATTGAAGCCGTTAAGATGCTCAAAAAAATTATATAAAATTTCAGCACCAAAATAATCACGTATTAGCGCTTGTCGCGTCATACAAATAATATCTTTTTTTGTATGGATTTAAATGAAAATACTTCTTATACAAAAATTGTAGCTCTCAATGAGACCTACTACTTTGTAGTTTTAAGTTTTTATATTTGAGGTCGTTAAAAAGCTCGGAGAAATAATATAGCATATTCGTGTTGAAAACTTATATTATTTTCTTGAGTATTGACTCGGCTTCAACTCGATGGCATATCTGCTAGCGGCACCGCCCAGCAACAGGGCCGTCGGCACCGTCCTCCCCACGGATGCCGACGACGGCGGGCAGCTGCACCCGCCTACGCAGCTCCTCGGCTGCCTGCGCACCGTGGGGGCGACCAAGCGCAGCGAACCCGCTCTTAAATCGCCGCCGTCCACGCCATCGCCAATGCCAAGATCTCCCACGTCGACCTCAAGCTCGTAGATGTGGCGACCGGCGCGACGGTCGCGCGGCTGGACAGGCAAGGCAACGGCCACTTCGGGCGTGACCGGCGGCCTCCTCTGCCTCGTCGGCACGGGCGGCACGACCGCCGTCGGCGTGCTCGACCCGGCCACGGGCGACGTCACCGCATCCCGGCGTGCGCGAAGCGGCAACAAAGCGTCGTCGGCGTACGTGTTCGGGCACGTCCCCCACGACGGGGGAGCACAAGATCCTCCGCGTCTACGCCGCCGTGGCGGGCGCCGACCGAGCACAAGCAGTCCTACGAGATCCTCACCCCCTGGGCAGCGAGCAGCGGTGGAGGCCGGCGCCGAGCCCTCCGGTGCACGTCGACACGTTGATCGCCCAGCACAAGATATTATTTGTATGACGCGACAAGCGCTAATACGCGACTATTTTGGTGCTGAAACTTTATATAATTTTTTTGAGCATCTTAACGGCTTCAAATGAAAAAACTTAAAACTAGAAAGTTGTAGATCTCGTCGAGAGCTACAATTTTCATATAAAAATCATCTCCATCCGATGTAGTATTGAAGAGTTATGATTTTTTGAAAATTCAGTCTTGTCGCGCCGTTCCCGCTGGCGCGACAAGACAGTACTGTCGCGCCAATGCATGTGGCGCGACAAGCTTTTCCACGTCGGAAACGGCGTCCAAAGTGCCGTATCTTGCCGCGCCAATGCATGTGGCGCGACAACGTTGTTTGGTCGCGCCACGGACGTTGGCGCGACCAAAAGGACTATGTCGTGCAAATATTTTTTTGGTGTGGTTATGTTTGAAATATTAATTAAAAAAGGATTAAAATATAAAAAAATCCAAAGATTTGCAAGACTCCGTAAATGAATAGATCTAATTATTGAGAAAAAGGAGGGGCTAGTCACAAAATTTTTATATCCGTTTTGGGATTAAATCTAAAATGTTTATTGTGTCGGTATGACATCATAAATAAAATAATTTACAAAATAAATAAACTAATTAAATAAAAGGGAAAAATCCTAGATCTAATCTAGGTCGTCTAGGATCTAACTGTTTGCGCGGCAGGGATTGTAATCCTGGTAGCGGTCGGCCGGAACATTGGCAGTGGCGAAAGTTGGGTGAAATTTGGCAATGGCGGCCGTCTACAGAGTAGAGGCTACACATCATGGCGAACTCAGCCGTGGTTTCACCCCCACACACTAGAGGGCCAAGGGTGGTCCACAGTGATATGAGTTGGAGTTGACAAAGTCCGGCGGTAGACGGGGGTCGCGGCAGACAACGAGGAAATGCATGAAGCGGCTGGAAAGCTTCCCCAGCACCCGCGAATCTCATCTCGAGGTTTCTTGGTGGCGACAGTGCGTGAAGGAGATAAAAGAGGTGGCGGCATGGAGCTCGTCAATGGCGGCACTAGTGACAATTAGGGCTCGGGGGGTGGCACTTCTAGGGTCTTGATGGGTGTGGAGTGAAGGGCGGTTATATATAGGGGCGCGGGACGTACCTTGGTGCGCGTGCGATGGAACACGATGGGCGCTCGTGCGTGCACCAAGCCAAGCTGGGGTTCTAACCTGAGTCTAAGTGAGGTAAAAGAAAGTTGATGGCAAGACCCACCTAAGAGAGAGGGGAGAACAGGATGGCGTGCAAGTGGCTGGCTAATTGGGTTGAGCGGCCCATGCGTTGAGATGGGTTGCTAGTTAGGCCAAGGGCACGTAGGCGGCCTAAATAGAACAATGGGTGAAGAGGAAAGAGAGGGAGAGGAAGCAAAAGTGGATGGAAGGCCAAAAAGAGGAGGACTGAAAAGAGAATTGGGATTTTGCCCTACAGCACAAGGAGTTTTCTTTTCAAACTAGTTTCAGAAGGTTTTTGGACAAACAATTTCAATCACTTTACCAAATAATAAAATAAGACGGCACGGACGCAACAACCAAAGGTTTTAGCGTATATTGATTTAAATTTTTATACTTTAGAAAATACTACTTGTCCTTGAATAAATAGAATAAGATCTAAATAAATCCTGATAAATTCTTTTTTTTATGAAACAGCTAATTAATTAAATTTTTAACTATATAATTTCAAGAAAAAATTGAAATATGATAAAAATATTTATTTATTATTTAAAAATATTTACATCTTAAAAATAGAAACCTTTGAGGTGTGACAAAACTACCCTAAATCTAGCCGTTAGCCGTTACGTGCACTCTTCAGCTTCTACAATTCAATGAGACTGGGGGAAAACCAAATACTACAGGCTTGCTTTCTAATGCCAAGAGCTTTGTATTCTGAAACAGGATAAGCAGATTATTAGTCCGTGGATGAAATGAAGGCTATGGATTATATACAAGGGCGTGAGAAATGAGATGGGCTAGATCATCACTGAAAAAGTAAGTTATAGCATTTGCTTGCAGCAATTCATGAGCTCTGACGATTTGATCTATACATGAAGCACAAATAAATTCCGATAAATATTACTTCTTTTTTTCTCTGTAGCCACAGTCTACAGCCGCTCGTGCTCGTGACTGTGTGCTCTCGGTCTCGGCCTCGCTGCCCGCGCACGCCACCTGCTCGCCGCAATGACTCAACGGCGCAAGACCAACAAGGCCCTGGAGGAGTGCGCCAGGGACCCGTTCCGCGGCCGCGCGCTCCGGGACGCCGTTGTGCACCCACGTGCTGGGCTTCTTTCCTCCCAGCGCGGGACGCCGTGCGTGCATGCGTGCGTGCCCGTCTGCCGCTGGCGCACACTCCAGAGGTCCGTCCATCTCCTGCGCATGACGGAAGTCCCGGCGCTACCGTATGTCCCGACGAGCGCGAGATCGATCTCCGTCTCCGTGAGTGCTCGCAGCTGGACGGTACGTGCGTCGACCTCTGGATCCGGGGCATTGTTTGACGTTCCGCGCGTATAGGCGCTGCAAGCCCGCTTCGATTCTGAAGCGCGTGTTGAAGTAGCTGCCGACTCCTTGTCAGATGAGAGATTCTTGGTCTCGATTTGGGGGAGATCTTTCTTGATTATTCAAGCCGCCTGGTGTTGAAGTATCTGAATATCACCAAATGCCAACTCATTGCTGATAAGGTCTTGTCCAGAAATCCATATCCTTGAAACATCTTCAAATCACAGGCTGTGAACTCTGTTGGTAATTTGTCCCAACTCAACTCGAATATCGGTTCAGAGTCTGATTTCACTACAACCAGATGACTATGCTGGAGAAATTCCTATTCTTGAAAGCATGCCTCCGCTGGAAACAACATCTATCAAGCTTGGCCAAAACAGTGAGGATTACTGTCTGTGACCTCTGTGATAATGTTGACTCTGGAGAATGTACTTGTGACATGTGTTTCACACGTTATAATGCCTATGGTAGCAGAAATGATGTCTGTTTTCTTCTTCGAGGTTTGCCAAGCGTGACATATTTGGATCTGAATACTTCCTCTGAAATGGTATCATTTCAGCTTGCTTACTCCAATTCATAGTCATCTCATTTTGTTATGCTGAACAAAATCTTTAACTGCAATAATTCTGTTGCCCTTTGCACAGGTTGCATTCGAAAGGATTGGAGATGTTGCCCTCCATTTATTAATCGAAAAACTTCACTACTCAAGGGCTTTTGTTTGGTAGCCGACCTGCACACACTACTTTAATTGCTCTCTCCAGTACACACCAATTCTCGAGAAACATGTTCTTCAACTCTATAAGGTAAGCATGTGTTTTGATTATTATTGGTGCTGCCTTTCTTGAGCCACGATGCGTGACTGTACATTTTCAAAGCATTTTATTTGCTGCCGAAACACTAAGCAGCAGTCTAAAAGGGAGGCAATAGTCTCATGGAACAGTCACTTAACAACTTAAGGTACTTGATATTAGATGTCTAATAATCAATGATAGTGTTCGCTAAAGTAAAGCATCGCAATATATTCCAAGATTAGGGCATTTTGGCTAAAACGTGACTACTTATAAAATATAAATTCATGTTTTGGTGAAAAAATCTCATGCACATATTAACATATTTCCAAGGCTCATCAAATGTTCTTCCCTGCTCTGGAATTCTCAGTCACCCTATTTAATCTAATGACTTCCCCATTTTTATGCAGTAACACACAGAATGTCACTGGTATCTGCAATATTGCACAAATCTGGTTATTAGTCGATCAGGTATCTGAATCCCACATCCACTGTGGAAAAAGAAGGCAACTCAAGCAAGTATTTTTCAGCTTTGGTAATCATGTCAACGTTGCAAATACACACCATGATAATTAACGGGTGACAGGTACATGTATTACAGTCATCACGCAGAAGCACACAAGGTTCACAAATACACAGAATAAAACATATGGGCACATATATACAAATACACTGCATCAGAAGCACGCATAAAAGCACATCACTCATATTCAATCCTTAGGCATTGGAATCACCCCCCTTGTTATTTTCCACTTGGACTTGTGTTATGACATCCATAATCTTATAGAGTTCATCATCCTCACCTTTGATGTGTTCTACAAGCTTGTTGTGACCATGGATCTCAACACGGAACTCATTGCTACAGCTGATAATATCCAGACCTTCAAGCTTGGGAAGTGCTGGCTCATGTATCTCCATCCTGTTGAGTGTCTGCGCATGCACCATCAATTCCTTTAGGCTGCGGAATCCACCCTCGAAGATAAGCTGCCTCTCTGTGAAAGAATTTCTGCGTAGTGCAAGGGTGGAAAGGAACTGTAGGTCTCCAAGTTGGTTGATGAATTCCTGTGACACCATTGTCGCCTTCAGCCTCAGCTTCATGAGATTTGGGAGGCTGGTGCGGATTTCCATGCTCGTCGTGCCATTTTGAGGAAGGTCGAGCTTCCCAACCAGTTCCATTGCCTTGAGCCGTTGCAGGTTGGACCTGGTGAACACTTCTGAGGGAATGGTAGGAGCTTTTATGGTGAGGACCACGAGGTACTTGAGTGAGGCTACTGCCTTCTTCAAGGCCATCCTGTTGTTGGGGTAGGAGAAGATATCCTGGCCCTCACTGTGCCGGATGTGTAAGTACCAGAGGCGTCCCATGTTGGTGAATGTCTTGTCGTCCCAGGCATGGATGCCATCAATGTCGGGCTTTATGCTTCTGAGTGTCTGCAGCTTCCTCAAGCTACCGACGCGCCTAGGCAAGATGAGACGGTGGCCCAGCACATGACGGAGCGTCTGAATCCTCCAGAACTCAGCTGGAAGCCTTCTGACATTGGTGCCTAGGACATCAAGGGTTTGGAGGTTGCACAGCCTGCCAATGGATGGTGGGATCTTTTTCAGCGAGCAGGAGGTAACTCGGATGTACTGCAGGTTCACCGCATTGCCGATCTCGACGGGAAGCTCCTTGCCCACCTTAAGGCCATTGAAGTGGATGACACGGAGGAACTTTGAGTTCTGTAGCAGGTCCTGCACACAAGACTTGGCTTGCCTTTTCTTTTTGTTGCCCTGTCGTATTGAGAAACCAGGGCATCCATTTTCCTCTTGTTCTCCATCTTCATCTTCATCTTCACCTGGTGGCTTCTCGCCAACTTGTGGAGTCTCTTGTTGTTCTGTCTCAAAGTATGACAGTATGGCTCTGAGCTTTGGTAGAGGGCGTGACAGAGCTGCATACTTGTCTTTGTGATTCTGGAGTGACAGTCGTCGAACAGTTGACAAAGCTGGGGTGTCATCACCACTGTGGACCTCCACAAAACTTTGCTCTTGCGCTTCAAGCAGCAGGAAAGCATGTACTTTGCTCTGAACAGCTACACGCTCATCCCCAGGGACATCATAGCCTGTTGGCGCCAGGTTGACAAGGCGCCTATCTATCAGCTCCTTCAAGTACTGCTCTCCTACTTTCTCCACTATTGTGGCCTTTGGTATCAAGAATCCCTCTGCCATCCACATGCACACAATGTTCTTTGCGCTGACAAAAGTATTCACAGGCAATGCAGCAAAGTAGAGGAGGCAAGATTTCAGGTCATAATGAAGGTCGTCAAAGCAGAGGGATAAAATCTTGTCGATCTGCTTTGACTGCATCTTATCCAGGTGCTCAAACACTGTCTTCCATTCATTAGGGTATTCCTTGGTCCGCAGAAGGCCTGACAAGAGAACTACCGCCAGCGGCAACCCTTTTGTGTTTTCCAAAATCATCTGTCTGTATTTTTCTATTGCTTCATCAGGAAGTTCATTTCTGCCATGTGTTAGGAAGGTTTTCTTGAACAGATCGATGACTACTTCTTCATTATCAAATTTTTCAACCACAATTGCAGCTTCTTCATATGTCGGGGGAGGCTTATCTGGCTGACTATGTGAAATTCTCACTATTCTGCTTCCAGTATTGACATCCTTGGGGTTGGGGAGCATAGAAAAAACGCGGTTCCACTCTGAGTTACTGAGCTCAGCATCTATCACCAGCAGATACTTCTTTCCTTTCAATAGCTCCTCCAGTTTACCCTTGATCTTGTCCTTGGGACATTCTTCTCCATCTGTAAGGCGTCTGATGATTATCTTAAGAACATCAGAGGCACTAAGATTAAGCCCAAAGCTCACCCACACATGGATGTTAAAATCACTCATGGTCTGCCTCCTGTCGCACAAGTCCCTCACCAGTTTTGTCTTGCCAACTCCACTTTCCCCTGTCACGGTGATCACATATAGTTGATCTCTGTTTCCAAAAAGCCAGTCCTTAAGCTTTCCCATCTGGTCTTCTCGTCCCACCAGTGGCAGCACCACATCGTCCCTGTTGTCATAATTTTTCTAGTGTTAATCATGAGGTAGACTGATTGCAAATACTACTAAAAGATTCCTAATGAAACATGCATGAGCATATATAAATGTAGCAAGAAGACATTTAATTGGCCCTTATCTACCGATTTTATAAGGAAGGGCATATGTTCCTCCAACTTGTAACCCATCTACATTTGAGGACAAATAAATCGTTCATGGTCCATCACATTCACATGCATCGTTTTCAAACCCGTGTATTACAACATTTTCATATAAAATTCTTAACAATAAGAACCACACAGTACATGACACTTCACAAAAATGTTCTGATATTGTTGTATGAATTTTGTGCATATATAGGGCAAAATAATAATACCAGAGGCCCATTCATCCATGACTTGTATGGCAATTGGTGGGAATTTTAATGCCATACTGCCAGTATAGGTTAGAGGATCAACCCAAATGGAGTTATTGCCTAATTGAAGCAAGAAAAATAACTTGCTCGCATGCAAGGTATGCTTGTGGCTTGTGGGAAAAAGGCTTCCAGCAGTGACATACTTGCTGCTAACCTTCACTAGAGAAACTATCAGCAATGGATGGAAATTGTGCTTCCACTTTCACAAATTGATGGAAACTCGTGAGCATGTTGTCATCTTCTATTTACCGATGTGGTGGTGAGCCGCTTGCAGCTTATGGCGTGGCGGCGGCGGGTGTGGTGGAGGACTACGGTGGCGGCCTGAGGGTGGCGGCCTGAGTGTCGATGACCAGTCCTAAAGAGATGAGATGGCAGATCCAAAGGCTGTGTCCTAGAGATGGCAACAGCCTGGGAGTCTGAAGACCTCCTCGGCGGTGGTGGCCCAACATGTGGTGTCACCTCATTTCAAGCCGATGAAGATGACACCAGCGGAGGTTCATACTGATGGCGCACTTGGGGTGGCAAGCACTTGATGCCCTCCACTCCCCGAAAATAGCAGGCGAGGATGTCGGAAGCAGGGATGTGCTGAGGTCGTAGTTTTTTTCTTCCCTTTTGGGTTGTGTGTTCTCTTTGTTGAGGTGTGAGTCTAAGTGCTCCTGTATCCTTTTATTTGGCAGTGTATATCCTTCAAGGATATAGAGGCCGGATTAATAAATCCATTATCTAAAATAAAATCTACCAACTTCACTAGAGTAAAACTAAAGTGGAGATCAATGTTTTTAAGGCGGTAAAGCGAGGCGTGGCGACCAACTACCGCCTTAAGCAAGTAAGGCGTAAGGCGAGGCGACGCCTTAACAACTTAAGGAAAATTTAAAACAACAACTCAGAGCAGTAAATGGTGAAAAAAGAAAAAGAAAAGGAAAAAAAAAGAAAAAAGTGGTCTGCCCAGCCCACTAGGCAGCCCATGTGAAGATGTACCCCTCGACTCTTCATCTCTCTCTAATCCCTCCTCGCTGCCACAACTCAGCACCACCGCAGCGTAAGGCGGGGAAACAGCAGCCCGGCGACGGCTGCTCCTCTCCTCGTGCGGCTGGGGAAGAGGGGTGGGGGAGGCGGAGGCTTGGCAGCAGCAGCTTCTCCCGGCGGTGTAGGCTAACGCGTTCGCATGGGTGAGCAGGTAGGTCTGTTTCCCTGCGAGCGCTCCTCTCTCCACGCTCTCCCACGTGCTCCTCTCTCTATCTCTGCGCGCGCGACTGGCTTTACCAAGCGTTTGCTCTTTTCTCCTTCCTTTCTCCTGCGCGTGACTAGCTTTCCCGCGCGCTTGCTCTTTTCCCCATCCTTTCTCCCATGTGCTCTCACAATTTCTCTCCGCCGAGCATCCCCGTATGATGCTCGCCTTGCTCAATCTACGATGAATTGGACGCCAAAGCGACATTTTCCGGATGCCACAGTCGTAGATCGGATGCCATACGAATACGAGGTGAGTCATCTGCTAAATCGTCTCCTGTGAAGTGCCTTGGCGTTTAGGTGATGCCAAAGCGATGCCTTAAAAACATTGGTGGTGATTATTGGGATGCACTAGTTTGTGAGTCGCAGTCACCACATGCTTCCATTTTCACTAATGGATGGGGGAACTACTTGAGGATGTTATCTAGATGCTATAGTGCTAGTTGCACTAATGATGCTTAATACCTTTCTCTTCAGTTTGAATGTGTTCTTGTCCATCGTTTCTTTTTGCCGTTGGTCTTAATACCTTCCTCTTCAGTTTGAATGTGCCGGTCTCCTAGCTACAGGAAATAATGCTCACAATGATTGTGGGTATTTGGTATGCCACTTCATCCCAACAGTAGGATTTTTGTGGGAGAAGTTGTAACATCTCTTATATCTTTGTCCTTGCTTATTGTAATAGGGTTAACCCGAAGGTGCTAAGTTTGGAGCAACAATGACTATAAGTTGTCCCTCACTCAACTAGTACATGGTTATAACACATTAGGGTATTACATTCAACACCCTCCTCCTCAAGTATAGAAGTACTACATGGTATAAGTGGTAAGTTTTGGTGGTTAGTGACTAACATTTGTTATGAAGGACCAGTAAACAAGTTAGTTTAGAATGCACAAGACAAATCTAACACCCAATCTTGGATGCAAGGCGATCAAGGATGTGGACCCAAGGCAAAAGACCCTTTTAAAGCCATTTGTCAAAAAAGGAGATGAATGACATTGAGGCAATTTGGGTTAGTCTTCTATCATAATATTAAGAGGGAAATGAGAGATAGTAGCTTGACCATAGAGTGTCATGAACTTAATGATGCACATTTGAGGTACAAGTGACCCAAATGGCTAGCTCTTGATGAGAGTAACCCATGAAAACTGGTTTGACACACTTCAAAATCAAGGACGAATAAATTAGAGTCAAAACATGATTTTTGTACACACTAGACTTTTTGCATCTTAAATTCTTGAACTCACTAGACAAAAGGACTTGGTTTCTGTTGCTGACCTTGGTAGAGGTCATTATTGATTTATACAGACTGGATGAATTGATGGTGATGAACACTAGCACAGAATACAATCTACAGAAGGGTTTGTGTAAGGGAAATCGCACTAGCATGGGTCATATGTGATTTTGGTGGTTGATTAACAACATAATCAAATGGACTAATGTGGTTTTTTAGTATACAAAGGGTTTAGTTTATTTGAATGCAAGGCTGGCTTGGACAATGGCAATATCAAGATGAAGTGATCAACACCTCAAGAAAGACTACAGTGAAGCATTGAAGAACTTAGAAGACTTGCATGAAGTCCAAGGTGTCATGGAAGAAGCCCATAAGAAAAGACATGAAGAACGAAGTCAAGAGCACTATCATGTACTGTGCATAGAAGAGAAGGTCACCAAAAAAATAGGTCAAGTTTAATAGGCAGCAGTTAGCACCAAAAGTCTCTATTGAGCCCTAGAGAATATAGGCACCCAAGCAATGGGCTCTATTGTATACATGTTTAAAAACTAAAAAGACCCACCCCTACTTCTAGTATCCATTCGAGTGCTTGGATCAAAGAAAGGGTATAGATATGGTCTGCTAGGAATCAATGAAGCTTCGAAGACACCAGAACTCTTACTCATTGGCACCAGAGAAAAGAGGTGTGAAACAGAGGCTCTATAGAGAGGCTCCACCCACTAGATAAGTCCAATGTGCCACTAGAGAGGACCACTGAATAAAGGACACAATAATGGTAGGCAACAACTACTTCAATCGGAGTGCATGCATCGGAGAAAAGGTCCAGAGAGGGTCTATGTGGTAGTCACTTAATATCTTTGGTGGATTCAGTTGAGCTTTCCGGTGCTCACTGTGCAACAGCAAGGTCGGCCCAACAACTATATTTGAGATTTGGGGGCTATAAATACCCTTTTGGCTGGCTTTTTGGAGTGGTTAGATTGTGTTGATGTTATAGGAGGGTTCAATCGCTCATATAAGTCCTCTAGCACCAAAAGAGCTTAATAAGGAAATGTTAGGTAATTAGCATAGTGTTTTTGAATTGTTTTGGCTAGCTAGACTTGCATGTTGAGCATCTCCAAGAGTTTGGTAAAAATCACTTGCTAAATCTTGAGTTTTGGCAAGTTGCTAATTTATTTAGCAAGTGAAAAAAAGACCTCTCTCCAATAGTTTGCTATTCCAACTTGGTAAAAATCAAAAATAGGCCCACCTAGTACCGACTTCTTGCCTCCTCGCGCCGTGCTACCTCCAGACGCCGCGCTGCGACGATCCTCCTGGTCGCGTGCGTGAAGGACGTCGCGCCGCTGCGACCTATCCTCGACGCTGCTCCGCCGTAATATATGTCAGAGGTCTAGTGCTCTTGCAAGTATATTTTTTTGGCCATCAATCATTTTGGCGAGTACTGGTCTAGTGCTCCAATCATGTTGGCGAGTAGTACTTGTCTTATTAGCAGCAGGATGACAGGCTTCAGGATAACAGCAGCAAGTACTAGTCTAGTGCTCCAATCAGGTTGCACCGTCAGGCTTCAGGAGGACAGCAGCAGCAGGCTTTGGCGCACGCGGGAGACACGCGCTCGTGCGGGACAGGAGCCGGCGACGGAAGATTTCGCGATAGCAAGTCGGATGCCCGCGCGTATATTTGCACGTGCGGCACCCCTGGGACCAAGTTTGGATAAATAGCAAGTTGATTTGAGGAATTGTTGGAGAGGGATTTTTATGCTTTTGTCAAATTTACAAAGATAGCAACTTAATTTAAGGAGTTGTTGGAGATGCTCTAGCTCTAGGCTCATGCTTAGTGTTTAGTGAGTTTTGAATATCTATTACACTCTTGTGCTTGCATGATCCACCATATACACTAGAGGCCTTGTAGTTGTGAGATCACAACAATTGTGTTTTTGGTGTGGCCTCCTAGATCACAACATGATAGAGAAGACATTCTGGAGTGGTCCATGATAAGGCATAGTGGAGACCTATCATATGCACATGGAGAAGGTCCATGGGCTCCATGGAGTTACCTGACTAGGACCTTGGCCCTTGCGAGGGCATCCTTGCAAGGGTTTCCATCAAGGACTGGGGAAAACATGAGGTGCTCAGGAAAAATATTATCCTCAATGAGAGTTTGCAATATCTAACTCATTTAAGCTTCCTCATTTGCATTGCCTTCCTAGGTTGTGTGCTTTACATTCCTATTGTACTCCCTTCATTCCAAATTAAGATGTTTGACTTTTTTGACACCAAGTTTGACCACTCATATTATTCAAAAAAAATTTATAAAATATCATTTCTTTTGTCGCAGCTTACTTTATTAATGATAACTTTTTCAATAATAATTTAAATTTAGCAATATTTGCATATAGTTTTTGAATAAGATGAATGGTCAAACTTAGGTTTAAAAAAAAAAAGTCAAACATCTTATAATTTTGGATGGAGGAAGTAGCTTGCTAGGTTAGTAATATGAGTGGAACCTAGGTTACTTAATTCTTTTATATTAGGAATAGCAACACTTAGCAAAACCAAGACGCACACTTAGATAAAAATCTTGCATATGTTTTGATAAGTAGAAATAGAGGCCAATTATTTTTTTAAAAAAGCTTAATTCACCCTCTTAGAGCATCTCCAAGAGTTTGCCAAAATTTATCCGGCAAATCTTGTGATTTGGCAACTCTCTAAAATGTATGACAAGTAAAAAAAGAGTTCTTCTCTAATAGTTTGGCATAATTCACTTGCCAAATCCAGATCAAACTTACATCAGGAACCCTAAGACAGAAACAAAATTATGTTTATGTCCTTTCACCTCTTAAAAACTTACATCAGGAACCTAGGGCCGAAACAAAATTATATTTATGCCTTTCCACCTCTTCTAATATAGACGGATGCGCGCGCGGAGTCGAGCGCGCATATATGCTCGCGTGAAGACTCTTTTTTCCATCTTGGGATAAATGGCAACCTAGGATGGGGAACTGTTGAAGAAGGTTTTTTCTGTTTTTGCCAAAAAAATAAAAATAGCAACCTAGGATGGGGAATTGTTGGAGTTGCTCTTAGGCACTACAGTCCTTTTCAATCTGGTCATGGTGTCATTGTAGGTACTAGATGGATCAGGTGGACAATCCACAGTCTTGGGGTTTTACATAGTGCTAGGGCATTCAACATATGACATTCCTTTTTGGCGACTACACAAAACAACACACACTCACAATGCATATATATACCCCTATGAATGCACACATACAAACCCTTCCCCTGTGAACATCTTTAAAGGATGGTTGGCAAATTATCAAGATTAACAAAGTTACTACAGATGTCTCACTTTTGATAGGCTCCCACGGGGGTGTTAGCCCTAGGACTTGAGGTGCTACTGAGGCTGTTGTAAGCACTAGACTACATGCCTTTCCGGTACTTACGACATAGTCTAGTGTTGTCTTTATGAGTATTGGAAAATTGGAGCCACTTTGACCTTGAAATTTGTTATGCAATTGAATGGACCACAAGATCTGCGGTGCTGATCGGATGGTCCTGTAAAACCATTTTTCTGATTGACCTTTTCTGCACTTTTGCAACGGATTCCAATGGCATTCTATGGGGTTTGTGGTTGAGGCCCCTTGGCTTCTTAGAAGGATGGACACAACATTTTAAGGCCCAGAAAGAGTTTGGAGTGAGTGCATAGCTATAGGCTAGCCTGGGTCAAGTGAGGGCTTCTTATTCTTGTTACTCTTATTGCTCCAGCATGAGTTTTGTACAAATGCCATGTGAAATGTTGTCTGATCGTGATCGATGAGCAACTATTGGAAAATTATTTGGTGAAACTTGATTTATTAATTAATTTTTTTGATTGAAGTCAGTAGGAGAAACCTCAGCCTATATTTTTTTTTAATTTTTAGTTAATACAGACCTGTTTAAATTTGCTCCCATGGGGGAGTCGAACCTAGACCTGCTAGATGCTACTCAGGTGCTCTAACCACTAGGCTAGAGCCTCTTTCGCAACTTGATTTATTAATTGCTTTGAGTAAGATCATTCCTAACTGTGGTGAGTGGGTATTACCTCACGTGGAGTGGGATACCTTGGCAGGTTTACCTCGTGCCCTAGTGAGGATTCCTATTGGGAGATACTTGCCTCGGTAACAAGGACTAGTTCATTTGATGGTTCACCTGGCTTTGATTTGCATACAATCATACGTATATATGTGAAAGTTTGGTTTCATGGCCTGGGTTGATGTCTTGCTACTACGTAGGGGCTAGAGTGGCAACCGTTTATCAGAAGAAATGGGTGCTGTGTGATACCCTGTGGTCTGGATAATGTATTTACATGGGTCAAGTTAGAGTTCATGGCATTTCTAAGTGTATTGTAAGGCCCCTGATGATTTGTAGGTAGATCCTAAAGTGATTAGATACATGTAGTACTACGTGAATATAACAAAGTAGGGAGGCTGGAGGGAGGTGGCGCAAGGAGACTGGATCCATGGGTGGTGGCGCTGCGAGGCAGATCCCGGCGGTGGTGAAGATCCAGCGGCACCAACATCAGCGACTCCCGTTAACCACCATCTCTGGCACCAGAAGATCTAGCGCCTAAGGGTGCCTATAGGAAAGATGCTGGAATGCCTTAATAGTAATGTAATATGACTATGGTGGCCTAAACTTTGTAAAGCATAAATCTTGTAAAACATTTTTCCCATTGTCATATAGGTACACAAACATCCATACGAAACTATGTATTGAACAACAAATATAGTAATCACAAAAGAAAATAACCGATACACAACAGGTCTTAATATGACATGAATTTCATGTATTATGACAAAAGTGAAATGTCAAAAAATGACAGATCGATTTCTTGCAGTGATATGTGATAGGCTTAGAAAGATGCACTTACAACTTTTCTGAGAGAGGAGATGTCGAGCTAGATGGCCTCCATGTCGATCCTAACGTAGTAGACTCTCCCACCCTGTACCTGTCCTTGTTCGCAATGATTCCCTCGAGCCGTGCATTGATCAATCTTATCCTCCTAGAGAGGTCATGCCGGACCTTGACTTGAGTGGTAAAGGTGGCAAAGAAACTGAAGATGGCACGACTCCAGCTAGGGAATCTACAAAAAAAAGTACATATCCTTAGTTTAAGGATGATGTTTATATCTTTCTTCTACCATGGCGTCCGGACAAACCAATAAATTAAACTAGAGCAATGACCTGTTCCTTTATTAGATACTATAAATTTGACCAGTATATTTGCAAAAGTTAAATGAATACTTAAATAGTGTTGTTATAATAAATCCTAGGACTTCTAAAATGTGAGGAGAATAATCTGCATCATAGGCTTAAAAACAACACCTGAAATTTTATCCAATTATAGTATGCACCTATAGTACTTCACTCTCCCTTCTCAATAACATTTTTTTTGCATCTTTGGAGATCACTCTGATAGACTGCCAAACCCCACCTTGAATTGAATGCATCGAGGCCCCAATTTTGGTTTTGGTGGCTGATGAACACTAACATGTGTTTTTGCAAAGAGTTGCTCACATCTATTTTGTCATATGGTTGGCCACAGTGTCATCTTGACACTAAATTAAAATATCAATAATATGTTAAGATCTCAAAAAGTTGAATTGGACAAGATTAGCCTTCAAACAAATCTTGATCAAAGTTCATTGTTCGCCGGACCAACTAATTAATGAAGGCCAGCTAGCAGGCTAGCAGATCATCGGTGTTGTGCTATGCTATGCTATATTGTGTGTTACCATGTTAGGTAATGGTGTTCACTGTAAGATCTGGTGGCACTATTATTCAAGGTTCAACTTCTAGTGACCAAGTTATTACTCGATGCCACTATACATATTACCCATATGAAGAAATTAGCATCAAGGTGTTAGTTGAAAAGGAGGATAATGAGGATTGGAAACGTTACTCACCTCCGACAGAAGATGAATTAGCCATATATAGTGCTATGACAGCACCTGGAATCAAGTCCCACCCGGTTGCCGTTGGTGGGGCGGATTGGCTAATGGGAGGGAAATCAATTTCTCCAATTTCTTCTGTTGCTGTGCAGGGCTGGGCAGGATGGCTCGTTCCATCGCCTGTGGAGGAGTTGCCGCTGCTCACCTACACTCCAATACTTGATGATCAAGAATGGGGTGAGGGGGAGCACGTGGTAGGGGACCTGCTGGTGCTGCCATCATCAGAGGCGCGGCAGCCACCATCTCCTAGGCTGCTGCGTGAAGGAGCAGCAGCTCCTACGCCGCCATCACCCTCGGCCCACCTTCCACTCTCGGCTTCGGCTGCGGCAGCTCCTGTGGGCATAGTGGAGCTGGGCCGGCTGTTGGGGGGCTCGGCAGGCTCGGCAGGGCACTCTACGGTGGCGGGGGCAGCGGATCTCGACGCGCCACCGCTACCCCCGTCCTTGACGCCGACTGTGGCCGTGGGCTCACCACCGGCTGCAGCAACAACGCCGAAGGTTGCTGCTGTGGCTGCGGGATCGCCACCGGCAGCAACAACTCCACGGACGTCCTCGGCGACGTCCCCCGATGACCGCTACACCTTCGTCGTCTCCTCCGGCGGCTGCAGCGACGCAGACGCCGCCGCCTTCGAGTCCTCTGGCGGCTGTGGAGTTTGAGGCATTATCGCCTCGCTCTCCGGCCCTAGAGGCGGAGGCAACGGCCTCCATACCGCAGCCACCTGCGGGGCTGGCAGCTACTACAGCAAAGGCTACACCTATCCCAGGGCAGCAACTTCGTCGCAGCAGGAGGATCGCGGGAATGGCGGACGAACTTACTCTACACAAGGCGGAGCGGATGGCGAGGAAAAAGAACCTTGAGTTTCCAGGTACTTCTTTCACTAGCTTTCCAAATTCGGTTATTGCTTCTAAACTTGGTAGAGTAGGAATCAACTTATCTCCCTCGGATGTTGTGGTTATTAAAAATTTAGAGGTTGATAGACTAGTCCTAAATGCTAATCTTAAGAAACCAGCTCCTATTGATAATAATTGCGATAGCGACGATGAAAGGGAAGAGCGACTGGAGGCAATTCTCGACCACGCTTGTGGGCATTTAAATGAGAATTGGCTAGATGCAGAGAAAGATCAAATTATAGATCTCTCTCCCATCGGTTGTAAGAAAAAATATAAAAATGCCAAAAATGCAAAAAATGGCAAACTTCCCAAAAAGCCAAAAGCCCCATCAAAAATAGTTATCAAATGAAAGGGGTATTCTGGAATAGCAGAGGTCTTGCAGACTTGGCTAAACACAGATTTTTGGCGGAATTAGTTAAGGAGGAGCAGATTAATTTTATAGCGCTCTCTGAAACTGGTCGAGACTCTTTCCCTGATCACGTCCTTAAAAACCTTTGTGGAGGACGGGAGTTCCTGTGGCATGCCATGGCTCCTCATGGTAGATCAGGGGGTATTCTACTAGGGGTCGATCTGAATATCTTTGATATTGGAGCCATCGATGAGGGGGATTTCTATGTGAAATTTACTCTCAGACATAAACTGAATGACTTTAAATTTGTCCTATACTCGGTTTATGGACCAGCACAACCTCAAAATAAAGGTGCCTTCCTCTCGAGCTAGCGAACACCTGCTCAAAAAGAAAACCTCCCATATCTTATTGGAGGGATTTTAACATAATGAGGAGACCCGGAGGATAAAAGCTCGGAGATTTTGACTATAGATGGCCTTCGATTTTTAATGCTGTCATTGAGACCCTCGAACTTAGGGAGATTACCATGACTGGACGCCAATATACCCGGGCGGGTCCGGGCGATTATCCTACTTTCGAAAAACTTGACAGGGGTCCTAGCCAGCCTGAGGCGAAAATCAATTTCCCTCTATGGTTGAACCGAGAGATCGCAATATCTCGACCATACGCCTCGGTGATTAACACGGGTGCCTCCACCCATCAAACGAGAGATAAGCCGTTCAAATTTGAAAGGGGATGGCTGATAAGAGAAGGGTTCTATGAGATGGTTGCAAATATATGGCAATCGAGAGCTCGGTTCTACTCCTCTCGAGAGATGGCAATCAAAGATTCGTAGGCTCGCACAGTATCTTAGAGGCTGGGCCACGAACACTGCAGGGTCGTACAAGAAAGAGAAGAAAGAGCTTTTAGCTCTCCTTCATGATCTTGACAAAAAAGCTGAGACTGATTGCCTATCGGACCAAGAGATCAGTCTCAAGCTTTACCTCAAAGAGCGATTAGTTACTTTGTTGCGGGAGGAGGAACTTAAATGGTACGAGAGAGCCAAAGTTAAAACCCTATTGGAGGGTGACTCTAATACCAGATTCTTTCACCGGTGGCTAATGGGAAACATCGTAAACACATATTTATCAGCTGGAGGATGACCGTGGCGTTGTTGTTGGCGATAATAATCTTAAAAGACACATTACTAAATACTACAAGAACCTTTTTGGAACACCAGAACAGTCCGAGGTCACATTGATGGAAAATCAAATTCTAGATATTCCACAGGTGTCCCAAGAGGAAAAAATGATATCCTAATTGCCAATTTTACTTGAATCCGAAGTGAGAGAGGCAATTTTTCGAGATGGAGCATAATAAAGCCCCGTGGGCGGATGGATTTCCGGTGGAGTTTTATCGAGGGTTCTGGGAGGTCATCAAAGACGATCTCCTCCCCCCTGTTTGCGAGTTCCACAAGGGAGCTCTTGATCTTTTTAGCCTAAATTTTGGTATTATCACCTTAATCCCAAAGGTACAAAATGCTACTAAAATACAACAATACAGACCTATTTGTGTCCTTAACGTGAGTTTTAAGATCTTCACGAAAGTGGGTACTAACAGGTTGAATAAAGTAGCTAAGACAGTAGTGCGTCCAACGCAGACTGCCTTTATGCCAGGGAGGAATATCATGGAAGGTGTCGTTATTTTACACGAAACTATCCATGAGTTACACACTAAAAAGAGGGATGGAATCATTTTCAAAATTGATTTTGAAAAGGCCTATGATAAGGTCAAATGGTCCTTCCTTCAGCGGACCTTGCGCATGAAGGGTTTCTCTCCCAAGTGGTGCAAGCTGGATTCGAGTATGGTTTCGGGCGGAAGTGTGGGGATTAAGGTCAATGATGATATTGGCCCATACTTCCGCACAAAACGGGGTCTCGCATGGGGGGGATCCTATGTCACCTATCTTATTTAACATCGTCGCTGATATGCTAGCTCTTATTATTGATAGAGCAAAAGCGGATGGACAAATAAGAGGGATCATTCCCCATCCGGTTGATGATGGTTTATCAATATTACATCTATGCTGATGATACTATCATCTTCCTTGATCACGATCCGAACAAGCAATAAATCTAAAACTTTTGCTTTGTGCCTTTGAACATTTATCGGCCTAAAGATTAATTTCCACAAGAGTGAGATCTTACGCTATGGGGCTGCCAAAGAGATGGAACAATATTATACGTCTCTCTTTGGTTGTAATGCGGGGACCTATCCTTTCAGATACCTAGGGATCCCAATGCACCATAGACAACTCCTTAACTCTGAATGGAGGAAAGTAGAAGAACGCTTTGAGCAAAAACTCTCGTGCTGGAAGGCCAAATACTTGTCTTATGGGGGGAGACTTGTTTTGCTTAACTCGTCTTAAGCAGTCTTCCGATGTTTATGATGTCTTTCTTCGAGATTCGAAAGGAGTCCTTAAAAATCTAGATTATTTCAGATCAAGGTTTTTTTTCGGCAAGGATCCAATGAGAGACATAAATATAGACTAGCTAGATGGGACATATTATGTCGTCCTAAGGACCAAGGGGGTCTTGGCATACTAGATTTACAGATCCAAAATAGGTGTCTTCTAGCTAAATGGTTAGTCAATCTCATAAACTCGGAGGGTACCTGGCAGTCGTTGCTAAGGAATAAATACTTGAGATCGAAAACCTTGAGCCAGGTATCAGCAAAACCTAATGACTCTCATTTTTGGAGAGGTCTCATGCATATTAAAGAAGAGGTTTTGGCGAGAGGTTCTTTTATAATTAAAGATGGAACCAATACGAGGTTCTGGGATGATACCTGGGTAGGGGATAAGCCTCTTAAAGATAGATACCCGAACTTATATAATATAGTACGGGCGCCTCATGACACTGTGTCACGAGTCATGGCCACAAGCCCTCTTAATATTTCTTTTAGAAGGGCTCGGTTGACAATAAACTTCTTGAGTGGCTTAACTTGGTTGCCGAATCTCAAATATTGTCTTGGTGGAAGGTAAGGATTATTTTAGATGGCGCCTAACCAACTCGGACTATTTACATCAGATCTATGTATCTCGATGCTATTGATACACATCCACCGTCACAAAGACACTAAGATCCGAAGCTAAAAATACCTCTAAAAATTAGAATTTTTCTCTGGCTTCTACGAGGGGGGTCATTCGACCAAGGACAACCTAGCCGGGAGAAACCGGAAAAGGCAATGTAAGTGTTTGAGTTGTAATATGAATGAAACTATCCAACACCTCTTCCTTGACTGCCCTCTTGCGAAGTTGATTTGGAGGGTTATTTTCTTTGCCACCGATCGACCCAACCTAGATCCATCAATCATATGTTTGGGACCCGGCTTAATAATCAGAATAGTAAGATTAAGGCCTTGATTTGGGTTGGAGTAGCTGCTTTATCTTTGGGCTATCTGGCGCCGCCGAAATGACGTAATTTTTAAACGTTTCAAAACTAACTCTATTATGCGGGTTATTTTCGAGAGGAGCATACCGGCTACGCTTACGGGCCCAAATGCTGCGGCGTGACGAGCAGGCCAGGGACACCCTCATTTTGATGAGCAAGAAATTAGAGATGATTGCATTAGATTTCTCTAATAGAGGGTGGAAGCACTTTTATCGTTTGCTTTAGTCTATACCGATATGTCGGTGGAACTGTGCTTGTTCTTTTATCTTCAAACTTGTAATCGTTGGTCGTGTACATCTACGGATGTAGAGGCCGGATTTTATTATCCATTATCGAAAAATACATATTACCCATATATTTGCATGATTCAAACATGATGCATATATTGCACACAAAATATCATCTGGTGACACCGTGCAAAGTTGGAGTTAGCCAAGGTATTTGTGTTCAGTGTATGATACAGTGAGTGCCTTGGTGGCATAGATAGGATCATCCATTGAGCATATTTACTCTATCCATTGGAAAAGATTGAAATTTTAGTGAACACCATATGATCCAGTGATCAGTCTTAGTGATAGGTAGATCATTTGGTTATTACTATATTTGCAAACATTTGACCAATGGCTAGTTGCTTCCAATGACCTATTTAAATTTGTTCTATAGATTTTTTGGTGTTCTTATTCGACTAGTGATTCATTCACACATATACTTTGAGATTTTGAGAGCATTCAAATGAAGACTGAGCTAATATTAAGGATTTGCTAGCTTGAGATGTTGATTTGTGTGCATCTCTTTAGGCTATTGGCCCAGTTATACTTCAAATGAAGATATAAGCTTGTTATTTTTAGTGTTTCTATACACATAGATGGCTTGAAGGATCATTTGATTTCTTGTAGGAAGATTCCTTGCTCTATACTGGTTTGAGACCAAGTAATCAAGAGTAAATCTAGAATAGGTACTCTGGATCTTTAGCCTTGGTGAGTGTTCCAACATGGATAAAGGAATTACGACAACTATTTCATAACATGAGAAAAACATTTTGCTTGTAACCTTTATTTTTCTTGCACTAATATTCTTTTATTTGAGAATTACATAGTACAACATAGACGCCCATAACACACATGCACACTCATCCCCTAGAATACACGTACGAAAAACCTACCCCTATGAGCATCTCCGAAGGACTACATGTTAATCTTGTTGTGTGCTTGAAGTCTTTTATCACAACTAGATTTGGTTTTGCCTTAGGTATTCTTTAGTAGCTCTTGGTTTTACCTAAGGACTAGTTGCTACTGTGATCTTGCTAATTAAGTATATGGCTTAGCATGATGGACCTAACGACTTCATTTAGTGCTACATGTTTAGTTCTAGGGCTAGCCAAGCAAGGAAAGGTAAAATACAGATCATTTAGGTTATGATTGCTTATAAACAAGGTTTTAGAGCCTAATCACACCCCTCTTGGGTAATGTGCTTATCAATACTATCTGAAAATGGTTAGGGTCCAAGACGGCAACAGGAAAGAAAAACGGTGGTAGGGAGTGGCGCTCCACCACAACCTAACCGACCATACCTGCAAAGCAATATACATCAACGCAAGGCTACCAAGAAAGTTGGAGAAGCCGTGGTGGCAAAGTATCCACTAAGAGGAGATGGGGCTACGGTAGTGAAGTATCCGCCCGAGCAACACGACAATGAAGTATCCGCCAGGGTCAATGTGGCAAAGTATCCACAAGAGTGGGAGCCATCACACACATGGTGGAGCCTGAAGCAATGTTGATGGCAAAATATCCACCCGAACAACGACGACCGCAAAGCATTTGTCAGAGTAGAGTGGTAGCGCCAAAGTGCCCACTACAAGAACCAAATGACTGCGAAAACACCATGTAGGGTGGGCAAATCCTTGTGAAGAGGAGCTTAAAGCACACACAAGCACATTAAAGGAAGGCACAACTCAAGTGACGGCAGTAGAGCTGGGCTGCAACAGTGCTCCAACAAAGCCTTAAAGAAGGATATTCATATCCTTGGACACCAAACAACATGGGGTGGAAGCACACAAGTAGGAACTTTGGGCACGATCTACCTCAGAGGAACAAAATTTTTTATGATGCCTCCAAGGAGGTACATAACACGGCTATGCCACCACTACCGGCTCGAAGGAATATTCGAGCAAGGTTTTCACCCAAATTGTAAAAAGTCCATGGAGAGAGGGCCAACCAGTTCCATCGGTGACAAATATTGGCAAGCGTTGGCCTAGCTGGGCGCTGCCGCCCTAGCTCAGCGCATTAGTGTGGGGCCAGCTGTGGATGCCCAGTGATAGGCTAGAGGACCGGCCGCCACTGCTGTAGGTGAAAGGGGGAGGCAGCCATGGCACGACCACACCCTCGGCATGCAAGCCACCCTAGGCAACCTCAGGCTAGCTAGCAGGTTGACACCGGCCACCCCCATGCGCCCCACTCATGGGGAAGAGACCAATGTGTGAGGGAAAAGGAACGCGTGACGCTACCCCAAATGCCTCACAAGCGCCATGTATCTAGCGGGGAAGGCCAGCATGGTTTCGGTACACTGATCGCTGGCGCTAGGAGATGGGTGTAGCCTCGCCCATTGAGCAAGGGGCCTAGCCACCATTGGCGCAGCCATGTTGGGGAAGCCTGGCATCCCTGGCCAGCTGCGGCTAGTATATCAATTGGGGGGTGGTGGCGGCTGCTTAGACGACGGTGGCCGGCCTTGGCTGGTGGAAGCCATGAAGTTGTAGACTGCTGATGTGGAAGGTACAAGCCGCTGGTCAGCCCCAGGCTAGCCAAAGCCACTAGTGAGGTGGAGGAACGGGCCACCATCGCCATATGAAACCGTTATGCAGCATACCTGAGAGGGGAGCCAAACCCATGTGTAGGCGTCAGATCTAGCGAGGGCAAGGCCAGATCTGTCCCCTGCCTGCCCGGATCCAGCCCACCGGCCGACAGGCTCAATGGGAGAAGGGTGGGGTGGAGGTGTTGGAGTGGGGGGGGGGGGGTTGACAGAAAGAGAGCTGGGACAGTAACCTTTTTTTCGTCTCCGTGGGCCACCGGATATGTGGGGGGGGGGGGGGCAACACCGATGAGCACCCCAAATCACCCACAGGGGCGCTCTTGGGGAGGGGTCGAGAGAGGGGACTCAAGTGATAACATTGTAACCGTCCTGCTAGTGCTAGTCCATGGTAGTGGCAGAACCCATGCTTCCTCTACATCATACACCACTTGCATAATGCGGGTTCATTGGTGCAACGTTTGGGCAATTGTATCCATATGGCTGCATCTATATGAATCCATGTATCGATACAAAAGGATGTGCACAAGCAGGTCTGCATAGCAATCTCTCTTCTTTCATTCTGCCAACTTGCATGTCCATTTTTAGGATGTTGTCGTCCATTGGTATCAGGCGTACAAAACGAAGAGGACATTATTATATAAGGGCACATGAGAGGGCTCTAAGTATATTGAGTTGGGACTTAAACCTTGGTGTGGCATCAAGGGCAAGCATTGCAAGTTGTTGTAAACAACGGATTGGAGGTGATCATGGGGCATGGTACCGATAAGTATGGTGTCAATATTCTACCTATGTTTCTAGATCTCCTCTTTGTCTTTGTACAGCATGGCAGCTCATGCTGAGCTTCTAGCGCCCACATCAGGCACCCACACATCGTAATCCACCTGCATTGAGCTAATGTGGCTTGTGTAGTCATCGACCTCCTCTCTCGGTCTTGCTTCTCTATCATTACCATTACATAGGGCTGGTGGATGGTTCCCTAACATTATTTAAGGGGGTGCAGATAGGGGTTGGTAATTATCAATTTTTTATGTTGGGATGGATTAGGTGTATTGGAGCAACATCAATTCCATATGTATGGCATTTTTTCATCAGATATGAGATGAATGATTTGTTAGAGATCCTTTCTAATATATTGGGGTTAAGTCAAGGAGGGGCTTGTGTAGATGAACCTTAGAGCATCTCCAAAAGATCGAGAAAACTCAATCCCCTTTTCCTATAATCAGTGAAAAAGAGGATTTAGTAAAAACATTAGTTCCGATAGATCATCTCTCCCTATAATCTTTCTCTATTCCTCAAAACCTCCCTAGCTAGATCCCTCGAAGAAAGGGGAAACCAGAAATTTTTCTCAATCCTCTTCATTCCATCAACTCACGACCACCTTAGATATATATCCCCACATCTTTGGCCAACGCTCGTCCACTGATAGAGAGCTGTTACATAGCTGAGGGCGTAGGTCGGTCACATCAGCAAGTCACTGTGCAGGGGCGCCACATGGGCAAGAGCCAGGCTCCACACGCACGGGTGAGTGAGAGAGGGCTCGAAGGGAGGGGAAAGAGCACTGTGCCCTCAGAATAGATAGAGATATAGATATAAATGTAAGTATTTTTTTACAAATGAAGATTTTCTTAATTTTCAAGAGCGTTACATCAAAGGTGATAAAAGTCTTGAAAAATTGTAAGTATAGTTCGCAAGAAAAAAGAAAGACAGAAATAGGATATAGATGTTGTGTTCCAAATTATAAGTAGTTCATAAGAAACGAAAAAGGCAAAGGTAGATGTATTAAGAAAAGAGGGGTGGGTGCCTTGACAAGTAAGAATGACAACTGACTTAGGACAAATTTTCAATCCTAAAAGATCCAAGTATTAAGGGAAATCAGAAGCGAGTAGCTGTGCTTGGTGTAGAGATTTAATTTCCTAATAAATACTCTATATGTTTAAAACTGTAGCTTGTTCTATCTTTTCTGTTAGCATTTGATATACACCTAGATATATACACTATGTATCAAGAAAAGCAGAGAACGACCTGAAATTAGGAACAACAAAGAGAGTATAGACTATTGCTGGCTTGCTAGAGTAGGTGTCGAAGTCATGATATATTATAGTACGTACCTTGAGAGATCAATTTGGATGAAGTACTGGTCCACGGCGTCTTCGGCGTCGAAGACGGCGTCACGGGTCTGCTGCAGCCACACCTTGATGAGCTCGTTGGGCTGCACGCGGCGCGACGGCTGGACGTCGCGCAGGAACGCCTGCATCCACATGAGCTTGTCTCGGAGGCTCCGGATGTCCTCGTTCACGGCCACCAGCGTCCGCGCCTCCCTGGTGGCCACCTGCTGCAGCTTTGACAGCATCGTCCCCACGATGGCCTCCGCCATCTTTGCTGCTTGATTGGGTCGGATCAGATCGATCGATCGATCACCTTAGCAATCTGTTTCTCGATCGGCTGATCTCTCTCTCGCTCTGAATTTTTTCAGAAACCTGGCTTTGTCTAGTGCCTGATTTGGAGCCTTAGCTTGGAGCTGATCGTTCTTAATTAGTCTCTCAAGGCTTCAGCACGGATATATATATTATTATGTACGCATGGCACCAGGTTAGCACGGCACGGCAAGCTACTAGCTTCTGGAGTACGAAGCGCCTTTCATATATCTTTGGCACTTTGATTGAGTAGCTGTGAAGGCGAGAATAAGGTCGGATTTGAACAAATCCAGCCTGCAAGCTCACAGAGGAATTCATCTTTTGAGTAATCAGCCTCTCTCCAGCATGGAACCAAATCCTTTGCTTTCTTTTTCATATGTCGGCATGCTTTACCCTTCGACGACAGCACGCCACCCTTGTGGATGTTTCCCGTTACAACCATCTCACTCTTAGAATTTGTGGGCTAGTGGGCTTGGCCCAAAAGAAAATTCTGAATATTTTTCCATATAAGTCTCAATAAAGAATTTTGAAAGTGGAGTTTGCCATACTTAAACTAGAAGCATATCCCGCGGGTTATTTTCTTTAAAATAAATGTGTTTTATATATACAATTATTATAATATTGGCATACCGCACGCAAATAGTACAAGGTGAGATGTTCATACTGCACGTCAAACCACTTCGGTTCCTCCCCTCTTTTTCACCAGGACGCCCTGGTGGAGAGGTTTGTGGATCTCCACAGCCATCTCTGTCAACATCTAGCTTAATCAGATTGCCCACCAAGCTCATGGCACGTAAAGGTATCACTTTTCTAGTTCATCCATCCAAGAGGTATGTTTATAATTCTAGCCTAGAGAACCATCCCATCAAACACAATTCCAGATGCACTAAGCCGTCTGTCAAATTGCTGTAGGATCACGCATGTCGACCCACCACCACCATCCAGGGGTTCCCTGCCATAACCATCTCCAATTCTATCTCTATCATACTCATTCATACTGCCAAATTCCGCAACAAAACATATTGCTGCCCTTCTCACAAGTCGCACGCATTTTCAGGCCGCACGGCTTACTAAAACATGCATGCTTCATAGCTGTATGGACAGTATTAACCTGGATGATTACCGACGACAAGACCTTGCCTACAACCACCCATTCAACCGGTGTAGGGTCAATGATCTCATCATCATGCTAGAATCCGCGACTGCTCCTAATTCCCCCATAAGATTTAACCGCATCAAAAGATCCGCCATATTCTCCTTGGTGCTGCCATCAACACTACTGGAGGCAGAGCATTCCTTTCTTCCATCTCCAGACGAAAAACCAGGATCCAAAACCAGGAGAGGCACACCTGGATGACCTACGATCTGATAGGAGGCAGGCACAAAATGATCCTAACACTACGGCATAAACGACACAAATCCCTAGTGGGCAATTCGGGTCCAAGGAAAACACTATGTTGTCGATAGCGCCGGAGTGGCTAGCCGGCAATATGCGGTGGCCACCGCAGACTAGGAGTCGGTGGGCGGGCTCTCACCGTGATAACATGACCAATGACGGTGGCAACCCTAGAACAGCCTAGGACAGAGGAGGAATCGTGTTCGCAACAAGAATCACCCAGGTGGATGTTCCATGGAAAAAGATCTAACCATTCTCGATTCCAAAACATGTCTTTGGCTAATTTTAAGCTCTAATTGTGTAATAATTTTGTAATTATAAAAAATATTGATAGAATAGAATAGCTACTTGTTGTCTACCATTCTTATTTGATTTTCTTTACTTAATTTATCATTTTATTAAATATGATTCATTATAATTTAGTTCACCTCGATATTGGAGATTATTAGAAATGTAATTTGGTTATCGATGTACTTAGTAGTAAGATTCTATTCATGCACATTTAATTTAATACTATGCACTTCGAGTTGAATTAAATAAATATCTGAATATATAAATCGAATCAGAGGCACTATTTTGCTGGAGTTGCTCTAAATGCAGCTACTGCTACAGTAGATATTAGTATTTTTTTAGCCAGTCTACAGCCGCATGACGAATAAATATAAATAAATACTCAGTTTTCTGGACAAGTTGATGAGCTCGTTGGGCTGCACGCGACGCGACGGCTGCACGTCGCGCAGGAAGGCCTGCATCCACATGAGCTTGTCTCGGAGGCTCCGGATGTCCTGGTTCACGGCCACTACCGTCCGCGCGCCTCCCTCCCTGCTCACCACCTGCTGAAGCTTCCACAGCGTCGACCCCACGATGGCCTCAGCCATCTTGGCTCTTGCTTTTCTAAATGATGATTGTTGGATCGCCTTGGCTTAATTGTTTACTCTCCTATTGGCAGGCTCATTCCTCATCGTCTCTCGCTGTCCCTCCTTTAATTTACTCGCTCTGGATTATTCAGAAACCTAGCTTTGTTAGGACCAAATTTCTTAAGAGGTTTGCATGGATAGGATATTTATGCACACACAGCAGCACCGTACGGCAATAATCTAGCTTTGTCAAGTTTTCGGCCTTCATTTTTGGCATTTTGATTGAGTAGCTGTGAAGGCAGGAATCGGGATTGGTTCTTGCGGTCTCGCCGTGGAATAAAGCCAGCCTGCAATAGTTCACATCTCAGTCAGAAAGAATTATATTCCTTCTGACTAATCAGTGTGTCTCAGAATAAATCCTCTGCCGAGATTCACATTAGAGCATCCATCAGTACTTTAATATTAATAAAGTGATGTTTCCTATTAGAGCATCCATTACTTTTTAAAAAAGTATTTCTCATTACCAGTTTCAAACTAGCCATATCTCACATCATCCTTTGCGAAGTTTCCAGCTGTTCAAGAACAACCATTCATTCAAAAAAAAGTTTCCTGTAAGAAAGCATCCATTAGTTTGATGTATTTATCATTACCGGTTTCAAACTAGCCATCTCACGGGGAAATGGAACCAATGATGTCAAGCATCACCCATCCTTAGTTACATAGTAACTTGTGGCAATATATGTAGCCGACACTGTTATTCTAATTAAGCTCACATTTTATGAAACTTGTATTGTATATTTGAAACTCCAAGCGGTCTCAACGGTACAAAGTTGTAGATATCGTCAAATATTATAACTTTTATGCTGATTTTGTTTCTACCCTGAATACTCAGATGACATATTAAATATTTGAATGTTTCAACCACTACTGGAATGCCCCTCTTTGCCGACGCCAAAAGCGATCGGCAAAAACTTTGCCGACTTGCTTTACACGTGGCGATCGGCAAAAAGAACACGTGGCAAAGGCCCGGTCGGTAAAGAAATCTTTGCCACCGCCACGTGGAAAGCGGTCGGCAAAAGCCTTTGCCACCGCCAAAATGGTAGTCGGCAAAGGAGACGTCTGCCGTCATGCGATGACGGGCGCGTTCCGTTCCGAGCGCCCACGGCGCGCGGTCGGTAAAGACATTTTTTATTTTTTTTTAACGCTGAATTTCTTTGCCGACTGCCACTATTGGCGGGTGGCAAAGGATTTTCTTATTTTTTCAAAAAGTAAAATCTTTGCCGACGCCTTGTTTGGCGGGTGGCAAAGAATTCTTTGCCGATTTGCCGCTTTTTGGCAGTGGCAAAGCCGACTTCGATCTGAGATTCACTTTGCCACCGCTTTCCCTTTGGCAAAAGTTGGAAACACAAAAAATTTTGGTCTGCATTTTTTTACGTTTTTGCATCACAAAGAACCAAATCACATATATGATTATATATCTAGAATTCACATGAATCACACAAATCCACATATATATCACACAAATCCACATATCACATAAATCCACATATATATAGCACACATAAACCATAACGACGAAGTCCAACAAGTCCATCATCCAACAAATCATACTAGTCGACCATCGAACATCAAACATTCAACATCGAAAGGCATAACCAACATATAATATCCCCGCAAAGTACACGGCATATATCCAAATCCGCGCGTCCTGCGACCCGCCGCCACCGTGGTGTGAAGAGCTCCCCGGCCACGAAGACCACGAGGATGGTCCAACTGCGGCGCGGCTGGCTGCCACATCCAACCGGATCCGATGTTCTCGGCGGCGGGGGTCGCTAGCCCACCCGGAGCCCCCTCCCGGGTAGGCCGAGGAGGAACACCACCTCGCCACGAGAGCCGTGGCCGAGGGCAACAACCCCCCCACATGGCCCGGAGAAAGGCCATGTGGAGTAGGGTTCGAACCCGCCGACAGGTGGGTCGCACGCAGGAGAAGCAATCTCATTAGTACTGCGGGATGGCCGCACAAGTGAAAATGATACAAAGACGCTAAAAACTCACCTGAGTCCCTAAAGGGCTAGGAACAGGGGGGTGGACCGAGAGTAGGTGGTGGAGCGAAGATCACGTAAGGCAACGGAGGACATCTGAAAAACCCGGGGATCTCCGTGCCCCGAAAGAAGCCGGCAAACTCCTTCATCTGGCGCGCCAAGTGCTCTGGATAGCCTCCATTTGCCGGTGGTGTGCCTCCTGTTGGGCCGCCCACCTTTGCCGATGGGCCTCCTCTTGGGCCGCTGTTGGGCCCGCAACTCGGCCACTGGGACTGCAATATTACACCCGTGATGTTTATACAATGCATATGGAAAGTTACATATGTAAAACCAACGAACAACGAATAATTACCCGAACCGTCGCGATCATCGTGGTAGAGCTTGGCCGCCGAGGTTGTATGGGGGACGTCCCAAGGAGGTGCTGCTGTCCGATCGGCGAACCTCACGAAGGCTGGAACGGTGGCTGGGTCGATGACGCCGTGGGCAAGAAAGTACCGCCATATTTTGCTTCCCTCCTCCCGCCCTCATCGGGGCGTCCGTGTCAAGGGGCTCGGTGGCTGGATCGTAGAAGTCACCATGGCGCTTGCGAACTGCCTCGGTGTACTGGACCACCTTCTCGTAGGCGTTCGGGTTGGTGAACGCGTCGGCCCCCTTCACTGGGTCGTAGACATTCTCCGGATCCTTCGCTTTGCCCCGGTGAGACAGGGGCGTACCCGTGAACTCGTTGATCACCGCCACCATGCGGCCGGGTCCGCAAGGAAATCACAAGAACGATTACACGTAATGAGAATGAATAAATAAATGAATGAATAAATAAATAAATCGGTGTGAAGGGTACCCATGAGTCCATGTACGCCCGAGGGGCGGCTCCCTTGGTGGTGTCTTTGGCCCAGTCCTCCCCTTGGCATGTCCGGGACTTCACCTCGCCTCTCATACGCCTCCGGCGTTGTCCACGAGTTCACTATCGCCTCCCAGCAGTCCATGTGCATTTTGCACCAATCAGCAGGATACTACAGAAAATGTGCATTTGAGTGATCAGTCTTGAATTAGAATTGAATCAGAATTAATTTTTCCTACTTACCCTGAGGTAGATCTCCCTGGGGAGGTCAGTTTCGGGAGAGAGGATCATCGCCCTGGCTTGCGACTTGCGCAGCGACTGGCCAAGCACCTCGGCGTGGTAGTTGATGAGGACCTGGATGTGCGCCTCGTAGTACATGTCCTTCAGTCTCTCCATGCACACCTTGTCCTGCACTCGCGACGCCTCGATCTCGTGCCCCGGCTCGCACGTGTACCACTCCTGCATATAGATATCATGTATCATTTCATTATTTCAACAACGTACAACAAATACATTGACATTAACAAAGCGATACGATGAATACTCACCCAGAACTCCCTCTTGATCACATCGGCAAGGGGGACCTCGTTTACGTCCTTGACCTTGTAGAACTCCGGCCACTTAGTGGGTGGCTTTTGGATCCCATCTATGGTGACAAGGCCAGGGTAGTGCTTCTTAACTATGAGGCCCAGCATGCCATTAATATGGCGTGAACTGCCCCCGTTCACAAGCTTCCAGTTGCTGCACGAGTCATTAAGAACAACTGTTAGTCCGAAATTCAATTTTTCACATGTCATATGAATAAGTTATGAAAACATGAATGGTTACTTACTTTGGACCCTCAGGTCGAATCACCGGCCGGTGGACTGCTGCGAGCGGGGTGGAAGGGAGGCGTGTGATCCCGCGCTGGTAGGGCTTCCTCGAACCTGAGGAAGACGTCTCCCCTGGTGTCGCCCCCGTTCCGCCTGCCGCCGCCGTCTGGCCGCCCCCGTCCTCGCCGCCGTCCCGGCCGCCCCGTCCCTGCCGCCCCGTCGTCGTCGCCCCGGCCTCGTCGGCGTCTGGGGGGGAAAGAGCTCCCTCGTCGACGAAGCGGCGTGTGCGGGACCTCGCAGACGACTCCACCAACGGCGCCTCCTCTTCGCCTCGTCCTCGGCGCCGGTCGACATGTAGATCGAGGTGACCTTTCGTACCGGGTCGTCGACGTCTACCTCCGCCGCCCGGCATTTTGTCCTCATTACTGAAATGACAAAGATTAAACCAATTAGCACAAATAATGGATAAGTACTTTTAAAGAGATGCAAAATGAATGAAACTTAATTGCAAAGTAATAATAATAACAATATAGTATTACATTAATTAGTAACCGAAGTCCTCATCATCACTATCACCATTTTCATCATCGCCTCCACCATCATCACAATCACTCCTTTGTCATCATCACTATCAATATTGTCGAAACCTAAGTCCTCATCATTTTCATTCTCCTCACCACCTCCATCGTCCTCAACACCTAGTTCGCGCCCTAGCCCTCCATCGCTCAAGCATCATTAGGTCCTTAGCATCTTGCACCACTTCACCCTCGTCCTCATCGATGTCGTTGTCTACTTTCATGCCCATCAGTGAAAAAATATCTATCTCCAAACGTCCTTCTAACCCCTCAGGTTGATAGAACTCTCCGATTAATTCGCCTTTGGGTCAAAGTTGTAATCATCATCGTTTGGGGACAGGCGCTTTACCACGCGGTGACACCAATTGCACAATGTACCATCCCTTAAGTCTCTCGTCTTTTTGGCATGCCCATGGAAGATAATAAACTTGTGTGGCCTGTTGAGCCACAATATAGACATCATCTCCACTATAGATAGAATCCTGTCGAATTTCGACTTGTCCAATGTCGTCGGCTCTTCTCGTGATATTAGGATCGAACCAATGGCATTTGAAGACAACCGGATTTAGAGCTTTAGGGCCTAGGAACTCAAGCTCGTATATTTCTTCCACTATGCCATAATAGTCGACACCATCGTTGCCGGGCGTACAAACTCCCCGTGCACGTGGTCTTTCGACCGGGCCGATTCTCCTCCCGGCTTCTCGTGCGGCGGTAGCCATTGACATCATAAACGGTGAATGCATTGACCCTACTATCGCAGCCGCATGCAACCTGTCTCAATTCGGGACTCATTTCCCTATCCGTGCGTGCACGCAAGGTGAGGCCGTAGTAGAGCGTTACATTACTCGCTCCTTTGGAATATCAAAGTTGGAACGAGGTAAGTTTAATGGTACCTTTGTACGGAACCATGAAATAAAATCGGGCCTAGCATTTTTGAGGAAATCATCTTCCTCTTGGACGGTTGGAGCTGTACTCCTTCCCCAGTATTCTTTAATAAACTCCCTGAAAAACAAGAGATGAAGGGGATCGGACCGATAGATGGAGAATATTGACTATGTACGTAACAAGTCTAGAATTGAGAACTTACTTTCGATAAGGAACCACTTCTTCAAGGTTCAACAACACGTAGAGCATAATAGTGCGAAACTCATGTTGTTGCAACGTCTTGGGGGTACCTGCGCTTCCCCTTCCGAGTTGCCCCATGAAAAGGCTCAGGGTCGATAAATTCTCGTCCTCATTGTAACGAGGGGGTGGGTTCATGTTCAAAAGGTTGTCGGTATAGTATGCCTTTGTGAAGTTCGACACCTCCTCTACTCTTGCTTTGCCTCTGCCACGGAAGCCTCAATTTTGGCTTTATTTTTTACATTTTTTCGGAGAATCTTTTGACACCTCTCGACCGGATAGCACCAACGGGCTCGCACAGACCCCCCCCGTGCCTCACGCGGTAGGTGCAAGATCGATGCTGCATTGGCAAGAAGAAGCCGGGTGGAAAGATCATCTCCAACTTGCAAATCAACAGCGGTGCAAGACGCTCTAGGTCACAAATCACTTCTCGAGATAACTCCCTGGCACAAAGCTGACGGAAGAAATACCTCAACTCTGCCAGAACGCGCCAAACTGGCTCGGGGAGGTATCCACGGGTCATCGCAGGAACAAGTCGCTCAATCCATATGTGGAAGTCATGACTCTTCATCCCTAAGACTTTCATAGTCATAAGGTTCACTCCCCTACTCAGATTCGCCGCATAGCCATCTGGAAACATTAACGTCTTCATCCACTCTAGCACTTCCTTCCTATCACTCCTTTTCAGGATGTAATCTGCTGGCCCCCTTCTCCAATTCTTGCCCGGCGCAGGGGTCTTCATCACTAGCTTTGGTCTATCGCAGATCGCCTCCACGTCAAGTCTAGCCTTGACGTTATCCTTTGACTTTTGTTTTATGTCCATCAAGGTTCCCCAAAGTGCCTCGGCGATATTCTTTTTCGTGCATCACATCAATGTTGTGTGGAAGCAGAAGGTCCTTGAAGTAGGGGAGTCTAGTCAAGCCTGATATATGGGTCCACATGTGTTCCTCACCGTACCCAATAAAACCACCGGTGTCTTTGTCGATTTTGAGAGCCTGTAACTCAGCAAGAACTTGGGCACCGCCCTTAAACTCAGGAATAGGGTCACTGACTTCAACACCTTTAGTGAAGTGTTGGGTGTCTCGTCTGAATTCATGGTTCTCAGGGAGGAATTGACGGTGTTTGTCAAATGAAGAGTACTTACCACCCTTCTTCAGCCAGGTGAACATCACAGATTCCATGCATACTGGGCAAGGGAACTTCCCGTGAACACACCACCCACAGAATATGCCATATGCCAGAAAGTCATGCATTGAATACAGATACCACGCATGCATTGTGAAGTTCTTCTTTGTAGCTCGGTCGTATGTTAGTACCCCCTTTTCCCAAGCATGTTCCAGTTCATCCCACACCGGCTGCATGAACACACCCATATTGTTGCCCGGGTGTCCAGGTATTATCAGTGACAATAACACATTCTTGGGTTCAAACATGACGCCGGGGGGAAGATTGAGAGGGATCACAAATACGGGCCAACAAGTGTATGGGGCCGCATGTGTTCCATACGGGTTGAATCCATCTGCTGCTATGGCTACACGCACATTCCGAGCGTCCTTAGCTTTCTCGGATACCGCATATCGGCACGCCATGCCTCGGATCCGATGGGTGTACCATCTTGTCACTATATCTTTTGCCATCCTTGTGCCATGTCATCTGCTTCGTGGACTCCTCTGTCATGAACATCCGTTGGAGCCTCGGGATTAGTGGAAGGTACCGGACGACCATCTCGGGGATCTTGGACTCCACCTTCTTGCCATCACCACCATCTACCTCCACATACCTAGAGGCCTTGCACTTTGGACAGTGCGTTGCAGCCTTTAGTTCTTCTCCCCTAAATAGGACGCACCCATTAGGACAAGCATGGATCGATTCATACGGCATCTTAAGTGCACGGAGGAGCTTCACTGACTCATACATATTCTTCGGCAGCGTGTGACCCTTCGGAAGCATTGTGCCCAAAACTGTCAACATGAGATTGAAGCCGTCTCGACTCAGGCTCAACTGCGACTTCAACCCTAGAAGTCGACCAACAGCATCCAATTGCGACATAGTTGTCTTCTCGTGAAGGGGCTTCTGCGCCGAAGACATCATTTCATAAAAAGCCTTTGCAGTTTCCTCTGGATCCTCCTCCATCAATCCTTCATTGCCATGTGCCTCGTTATAGTCTACCACCATGTCGGCCACCCCAGCATCTCCATCATACTCCTCGAGACATGCTCTCACCTCCTCCTCTCTAATACGAGCTTTCACTTCACCATGGAAGATCCACGTCTTGTAGTTTTCCACAAATCCATACTTGAAAAGATCTTTGTATACCTCCCTCTGCACTTTTCTTTTTTGGTTCTTACACTCTCTGCTGCAGGACACACAACGCCCGATCCAACCCTTGACCCGCCAAACCCAAATGCTTGCTCTAGGAAATAATTGGTCCCCCTAACCCATTCATCACTCTTCTTCTTAGTTGTCCAGCCAGTGTACATCCACTCACGGTCATCCATCCTCTGTTATGCGCCAATATAAGCGAGAAATAAAGCCAGCATTTGCATCTACAAGCGGTTCCTACCATCTAATAGGTGAAGGATAGGTCCTAATCCCACCCGAGGATGCGTAGATGGGTTAGCTTCCATGCTCCACTCCCGATCGAGACGGAATTTCGGCAGCACCTCCCCACTGTTCTCCCGATACACGTCCCGGCGGGAAAGAGTGTGTATCCGGAGAACAATGGAGAGGTACGGCCGAAACTCCGACTCAAACGGGAGTGGAACATGGAAGCTAACCCATCTACGCATCAGCGGGCTGTCCAAAAAACGTGGACAATCTGAAAGAGATACTATCGCAGATATGCATTGATCAGCATACCAACGATCGTGTATCTCTTTCGGACGGGAGACGCCTAACTCGGCTACGCAATCTATAACTACTATAAGAATGAGAGGTGAATTATACCTAGGGTAGCAGCACAAAGGCGGGTAGTAGGGCGGTGAAGACTCGACGCGGTGCAGGAAGACCCGCAGCACCTCCTACAGGTGATCCTACAAAAAAGACAAAAAATGTTAGTATCCACTCAAAATTTCGGCAGCACCTCCCCACACAGGGAGGTTCCGAAACCTGCAAAAAACAACGGCGCGTAGGCCGATTACCACAACGGCGTGAAGGCCGATTACCACAACGGCACGAAGGCCGATTACCACAGCGGCGCGAAGGCCGACATCACAACGGCACTAAGGCCCACCAGTAGTGAAGGGGTTAATATACCTTGCTCTCGTAGTCGGTTCGACGACGGTGGAGGTGTCGACGGGACGTACACGCCAAGAAGAAGGTCCAGGCACCTCCTCACCTTCTCCCCTTATCTGTTCCGCCTTCTTCTTTCTTCTCCTCTCCTTTTTTCTTCTCCTTCTTCCTTCTCCCTTCTTCTTTCTTCTCCCTCCTCCCTTCTCCTCCTTTCCTTCTCCTTCTCGCACTTCTTAGCGCCCGGGGGATGCAGGGGCAGAGAGCCGGGCGGGCCTGGACCAAGCTTAAGGCGCTGCTGCGGGCCGCAGGGCCGGGCCGGATAAGCCGAGGAGGGGCTGCCGAGCCCTTGCGCCCCAACGGCCGGGCGCAGCACAGCCAGGCGGCCGGGGAGTCGGCGGTGTTCTTGAAGCGGCCGGGCGCGGGGACGTGGCGCAGGGGCGGGCCGGCCGGGGCGCACGACTTCGCGGGGCGGCCTCTGGGCGGCCGGGACGTCTGGGGCAGGCCGGGCGCCCCTGCGGGCACAGGCGGCGCGGCTCGACGGCCTGGGCGCGCGGCCAAGGCGGCGGGCGCGGGCCGGGCGGGCGGGGCCGGGCGGCCCGCGAGGCGAACGGCGGGCGGACGGCAGGGGCGGCTGGCGAGGTAGCGGGGACGGCGGGCCGGAGGTGGCGCGAGGCCAGGCGCGGCACAGCCGGCGGCGGGGACGCAGCGCGGCCGGGCGGCAATCGGCGGGGGCGCGAGCCACTCGGCGCGAGGCGGCCAGACGCAATAGCCGCTGCGGCCGGGTCGGCCTTCGGCGCGGCGGCGCGCGCGGGGCGGTGGGCGGCAGCCGGGGGGCGAGCGGGCGCAGGCGGCGGGCGGCTGGCGCCGGGCGGCGGGCGGCGGCACCGGGCGGCGGCGGGGGCGGGAGGGAGGCGGGCGTGGAAGAAACGAGCCGGGATAGGATAGTGGGTCGGGCCGGATTAGAATTTAGGGTTTCCATTCTTTGCCGACGCCCACTGGAGAGGCAGTCGGCAAAGGAGTTCTAATTATTTTAATATTTCATATTTGCCGACGCCCTAGTTTGAGGCGGTTGGCAAAGAATTTAGGTTTATTTTTTTTTAATTTTTTTCATCCGCAATTTGCTCCAAATTTTTTGAAATTTTAAACATAGCCTCCACATGCCATAAGAGTGCATCTTAAAAGTTTCAAGATTTTTTTTGACCCATTTTGATATATTTTGTAAATTAATTTCTTTTAATTGAATTTTCGATTCGCTAGTCCAACTTTGAACTGCAGGTGCACGAAATAATGAAACTTAACCATTCGAAAAAAATGATATTCAGGTTGGAGAGTCTATTTTAATGCCGTGTCCAAAAACTTACCCAAATTTTCAACGTCCTTCTCCGCGGAACATGACCATCCAGCGTGGTAGAGGTGCTTTTTAATTATATAAAATTCAACCGAAGTCAAAAATTACGAAACTTGACGAGGTGTCATGTTATCATATGTGGAGCCTATGAAAAAAAAATTAAGAAAGTTTGAAGTAAGTTGCGATGTGGTATGTTGAAAACCCGCATATCTCACATGTGATCACTACCGTGATCATATGTGAGATGTCCGATTTCGAACATTCCGTATCGCAACTTGCTCCAAACTTTCTCAAATTTTTTTTCATAGACTGCACATGTGATAACATGACACCTCGTCAATTTTCGTAATTTTCTCGACTTCGGTTGAATTTTATATAATTAAAAAGCACCTCTACCACGCGTGGATGGTCATGTTCCGCGGAGAAGGACGTCAAAATTTTGGGTAAGTTTCGACACGGCCTCAAAATAGACTCTCCAACATGAATATCATTTTTCGAATGGCTAAGTTTCATTATTTCATGGACCTGCAGTTCAAACTTGGAATATGCGGTCGAAAATTCAATTAAAATAAATTAATTAACGAAATATAGCAAAATGGGTCACAAAATCATGAAACTTTTTAAGGTTCACTCTTATGGCATGTGGAGGCTATGAAAAAGTTTTAGGAAGTTTGGAGCAAGTGACGACGTCAAATATCCAAAACCTAAATTCAAATTTCAAAAAAAAAAATTCCATCTTTGCCGATCGCTCGACGGCTGGCAGTGGCAAAGGTGACGGCAATGGATGCCGTTTAGCCCCAGCTACCTTTGCCACCTGCTTTTCTTTGCCACCTGCCTGGCAGTCGGCAAAGGACGTCTTTGCCGACTGCTTTTAATGGCCGACGGCTCGGTATATTAGGGCGTCGGCAAAGACTCTCTTTGCCACCCGCCGAGTTGGGCGTCGGCAAAGAGCGTGTTTGCCGACTGCCCCTGTCTTTGGCGGTGGCAAAGTATTCTAGCAAATCGGCAAAGTCCAGTTTTTCCCTGTAGTGAACCATGAGAATTTAAGTTGTCAACTAAAAAGTTGTAGATCTCATTCAACTCAATTTTTGGTATAAAGTTATCTTGATATGACTTCGTACTAAAAAGTTTTCTTTTGTTTTGATAATGTATTTAATTAAACTTGTAGGTGTTAATATTATTCTTTTTATAAAAACTCAGTACAAGTTAGAAAAAAGATGACTTAGGGTAAAGCTAAGGCCTGCTTTGATTTGAAACGAGGAACAATACATAGTGGTCCGATCAAATTACATGAGTTGACAACTACGCGATGAAGCTCGCTATGTTTTCAAGTCCCTTGTTTATGTGCCTGCCACAATAAATATATATTACTACTTGTGGCTAGCAGAACTGAATTTGGTGGTGACTTTCACTTGGAAAATCCCAGGCTTTAAATGATACATAGAAGATTCTTAGCCCAACTAAATTAGATATATTGTGAATTACTGTAAAGAAGTTGGACTGATCCACTATCGGACTGCACGGCTTTGCCGAGTGCCGGGGCAAATACTTCGCCGAAGCGTCACACTCGTCGTAAGACACACGGCAAGCTTCTAATCGGCATAGAGCCCTTTGCCGAGTCCTTTTTCACGGGCACTCGGCAACGGGTTTGCCGTGTGTTAAAATAGCACTCGCCAACAAATTTTTGAAAAATAAAAAATAAAATGGCACTCGGCAAAAAAAATGAAAAATAAAAAAACATGGCCATCCGCCCGCCCCCCCATCGTCACGCCGCCGGGGATCGCCGGCCAGGCCGCCGCCGCCGCCGAGCGAGCTGCTCGTCACCGTGAGCCCTGCGCGCCACCGCGACGACCGACGCACACCGCCTAGGCCCTCGCGCACCGCCGCGAGCCCCGCTGGCCACCGGGGCCTCACGTGCCGCGAAAGGGGTCCGCGCTCCGCCACGAAGCCGCTCCGCGTGCCGCCACGAGGTTCGGCCAGCCAGTGGGAGGGAGCAAAATGACCGGTGAGGGAGGGAGAGAAGGGGGAGCAAAGCCGGCCCGGTGGTGTGGGAGAAGAGAGAGAAGGGAGTGAGATGAGGGGGAGAGAAGTAGCAAGGGGGCCCTTTATCTGACTGCACATGGGAGGGGCCGATCCACGGGGAGGACGCCGACCAATGGGAAAGCAGGATTTAAGTCCCGCAGATTCATGACCTGGCACTTTGCCGAGAGCTGGAAAAATGCACTCGGTAAAGTGGGGATTTGCCGAGTGTCACCCCGACACACTCGGCAAAATATATATTTTTTTTCACTCTTGAACTTCAAACTTTTTCTGTAGTCTATCTACAATATTTGGAACTCCCCGGTATATTTCTCTGACTTTTTGCTATATTTTCTTAATTTATTTCATTTAATTTATTTTTTAAATAAGGCAAATTTGAACTGCAGATGAATCAAATAATGGAATTAAATTTATGAAAAAATGATACTCATTTTATTATGTTTAATGTGAGGCCGTATCTCTGAATACACCAAAAATTTCGAACATCTTGTTCACGAAAACACGACCATTTACTTGCGGATGAATATTTTTAAAATTTTAAAAAAAAATCAAACGATGTCCAAAAATGATGAAACTTGTCAAAAGGCAATGATATCATATGCGGAGGTTGTGATAAAAATTTGAGAGAAGGTTTCGGGCAAGTGTCAGATATGTTGCTTACAAACTTTATCGGATCCTACTCAACTCTCTGAAACTTCCTCGGAAATATTCCAGATTGTAAGCAACATACGTGACAACTTGCTCTCATAATTTTCAGACTTCATTTGCTTTTTTGAATTTTAAAATCATTCAGCCACAAGTTGGTAGTCGGTTTTCCTGAACAAGATATGCAAAATTTATTTTCATTTCACGGGTGAGACCTCAAACTGAGCTAAATAATATGAACATAATTTTTGTACGCATAGTATTCTATTATTTTAATCACTTGTAGTACAAAATTGACTTATACCAAAAAATTGCTTGCAAAGCAATTAATTAATTAAATATAGCAAATAGATTAAAAAAATTTACCAAACTTTAAAATAGAGTACTACATATTCTATGTGAAGAGTAGAAAAAGTTTGAAGGAGAGGAGAGGAATTTTTTTTTTTTTTTGAATGTCAAAAAAACACTAGGCAAACTTGCTTCTTTGCCGACTGCAAAACAAAACACTCGGCAAAAAGCAAGTTTGCCGAATGTTTTTTTACCGAAAGTGCTTTTGGCACGACACTCGGCGAAGGGCTTCTTTGCGAAAGTGCCCGAGAAATTGCACTCAGCAAACCTTCGGACACTCGGCAAAGACCAAAGAGCCGGTAGTGATCAGTAGGAATCTCGGCTATCTTCTGACTGGCATTTAATTTGACGGGCAAAATATTTTGCCTAAAGTTAATTTGTATCTGCATTACAGACTGATTGAAGTCAAGGTCCACAAAACTAGCTATGCAGTGTGAGCACTCATGATATGAAGAAAGCCCAGCTGAATGTTGTGCAGAAATTTGCTCTCTTCCATTTAGAAAAATCCTAGGGTTTAAATGAAACAAGATTTTTAACCCAACTTAAATTAGGGTCTGAAAACAACATTACTGTAAAGAAGCTGGACGACTGATCAACAGGCCGTATGAATCTCAACTATCTACTTTGCATCGATCTAATAATCAAAATATGGCCTAGAGTCATATTGTATCTACATTGCGGATTGGTTGTAACGTTCAGAACTCAAGCTCCCAAGAACTTGGTATACAGTGGCTAGTGGGAGCATTCATGCTATGAAGAAATATCAGCTGAATGCACATATAAATATCATGCGTTTTTTTTGTCAGCAAATGAAAACTCTAAATTTATTATGCAAGGTAAAATAAAGAAAAGTAATTCATGTAAAAATCTTTTGAGCATAACTCGATACAAGCATCCGAGTACATCTTGTTTTTTAGAAAAGGGAATATATTGTATATATCCTAGCTTCTGCATCGATTGTTGTATGTAGCTTCTGATTATTACATAATCCGACAACACGTTCCAAGGAATCTCAAAAATAAATGTTTGAGCCACAACATCAATAAAGTTTAAGACAGAAAAAAACTAGATAACAATCCTATTGCTAAATCTCCAGCCATGTCGAGTACATCTTGTTTACATAGATATAGATGCTTTGAAACATAATAGGACATAGCGGCCTCCTCAAATCAGCACAAGATGAGGTGGCAATTAGGCAATGCAGCTGGCTATGTTTTCAAGTGCCTGGTTCAATTGCCTGCCATAGCAGGTCATCTGCAACACAATCGTCACCGCGATGCCCACTCCATAGCCTGAACCAACAAAGAGCCACAGAATGACCGCTTCCCAGCTGTGGTTTGTCGCCGTAGCCGATGTTGGAGGTGCTCGAGCGCTTGCACGACCTGAAGGGGGTCGCGTCAGGTTGCACCGCACAGGTAGAGGGCATCCATACAGCCCCTGGTTCCCGCCCTGGAATGAGCTGCTGGGGAACGTGGAGAACTGCCTACCTGAAGGTATGCTGCCACTGAGGTCGTTGTAGGAGACGTTGAGGACCTCGAGGTTCGTCAAGGAGGCCATGGCCTGTGGGATGCTCCCTGTGAGATGATTCCATGAGAGGTCAAGTGACTCAACATTGGACAACCGGCCAAACTCGGCAGGGATGTTCCCGGACAAGGCGTTATGGGACATGTTGAGAACACGCAAGGATGTCAGGTTGCCAATTGTCTTGGGGATAGAGCCACTAAATCTGTTGTCAGAGAAGTCAATCACCACCATATCATATGGGATTATATTCACACTCAGGTATAGTTGTTTCATGGCCACCTCTACCGACACTGGATAGAGTGAGCCATCAACATCATATAAATCATCTCCCATTTCTCTTTCCATGTTATTAAGGTTCATCTGGGGCCAAATCATAGACTTGAAAACACTGGAGAGTTCCCAAGGAAGGGTGCCGTTGAAGCCGTTTCCTGCAAGGTCAACAATTTGTAGGCTAGAGAAGAAACTGTTCGCCACTGAGTGGTTATTCCCAACCGGCATAGTTAAAGGGCCATAAAATTGGTTGGATCTCAAGATCAGCAGCCAAAGGAATGGAGGTATTCCAAGCCATGATGGGAACACGTCCACAAATTTGTTCCTACCAACATCAAGGTGTCGCAATGATTTGCAGCTAGCAAGTGACCTTGGTAGACGCCCTTGCATCTGATTTCCATGCAAATCTATAACCTCAAGAGAACATGACTCTCCCATCTCATCAGGCCATGTTCCACTGAGGTGATTGCCCCTCAAACTTAGCACCCTTAGGGTATAACCGCATCCATTTCCATTGAGGAGATAAGGCGGGACTGGTCCGCTCAAGTTGTTATTAGATAGGTCGAGTACTTCAAGACTAGCATCATCATGATGACATTCTGCATATGGGATAGGGCCTGTTTGTGTGTTGTTTGCCAGGTAGATTGATCCAGCGGTCCTGTACAGTCGGACGAAATCAACGGATCGGATGGAAGAGAATTTGTTGTTGGAGTAATCAAGCTTAAACCCTGAGAAAGGGAACGGCACAGAACCCCTAAGATTATTGGAGCTGAGATCCATGGATTGTATGAATATGTAGGCTGGGAGTTGTCCCACCATGGTGAATAGGTTTTGTTGCAGGGACAAGGAACTCAGGTTTCTCCAAATCCAGCCAGGTATGTTTCCACGAATGCTATTGTTGGAGAGATCGAGAGAGTCTAATTTACTTAGATATCTTAGCACACTGGGTACCCTGGTTAGGCTGCAAGATGCAAAATCTAGTTGATTAATACTACTATTATTAGTACTATTGCCACGATCATCCGTGGAAACAGATAGCAAGGGGTTATTGGAGGCTGTTATGCTCCAGAGGTTCCTTAGCATCAAGTAAGGGTAGAGATCCAGTGTACCCACGAAATTGTTTGAGTCGACCGCTAGGGAAGTGAGAGCCCTGAGCTGGGAGAATAACGTTGGAATTGCGCCTGTGAGCCTATTGTTAGACAAGAAAATAAACTGCAATGTTGCAGATGGATTCTGAAATCTTCAATATGACCAGAAAGACAGTTGCTGCTCAGGTCCAAATCCTCTAACGCTGGCTGGGTGAATATGGATGCCCATATTGCACTGGTGAATGAATTGCGACTCATGTCCACACTCTGGAGGTTACGAAACACATTTCCATCGCTGAGAGGAATATTCTCTGTACAAACAGGCTTGGTCAGATAATTTTCTGTTTCCTCAGCTAACGAATACTTCTGTAAATAAAATCATTAACCTATTAAATTCATGCAGGAGATAGCTAGGTTCAGTTATTTTACGAATTCAGATATATACAGAGTTAATTATTAAACATTATGTTTTGTAAGTATTCCAATATCCTAACAGTAAAAGATGAGCTTGGTAAGGTAAACGGAGGATCCTAAAGATTGAGGTTATATGATAATGGTACTAGGGCTGTAAGATATATAGCACTGAAAAAAGGTGGCAGTTTTTCTTATGTATTCCCTCGCAAAGAGGAGAGGCAAACAAAATGAAGTTCATGGAGGGCAGAGTAAGTTTCAAGCAAGGGCTTACTCTAACCTTCGAGGTTATTGTTGGAGAGGTCTAGAAATTCCAGCCTTGATAAATTTTGTATGGAGGGAACTCGGCCAGACAAACCAGCGGAAGAACATTCCAGTCGTGATAGATATGTCAAATTGCTGAGTGACGAAGGAAGGCCTCCTGAGAAGTTGTTTCCGCTGAGCCATAACTCTGTCAACAAGGAGAGATTCCCAATGGAACTAGGGATTGTACCAGAGAGACCCGTGTCATAAAAATCTAGAACCTTGAGTTGTTTTAGGTGAGTGATCCAGAGATCAGGAAAGGTTGATCCTGCATGCGAACGTGGTAATTAAGACCAAAGTGATTCGCCAAAAAGAATCGTATAATTAATTTCCAAGAATAAAAAATTAGAGTCAGAGACATTAATTAAGTAAAAAAACAAAGCCAAACAGGGATCTCACCGCTGAAGTTATTGTAGCTAAGGTGAATGGTCTTCAAGGAGGGAGGAACTGGCCCAGAGAGGTCGCAGTTGGCTAAGCTAAGGTCCTCAAGGCGTGTGAGCCTCTCAAATCCAGACGCTGGAAGCTGGGAGCCACACAAGTGGTTGCCGTCCAGGACACCGAGGTGTTTCAGAGAGGTGAGGCTGAAGAGGGCAGGGTGGAGACTGCTGCCATTGATACCCAGTGACCTGTCCGAGAGGTCAAGCCCAGTGACCCTCCCGGCAACGTGGTCGCAGCTCACGCCTCATGAAACCAAGTCAAGCAGAATAATTGCAGCCAACTTATCTAACGGGGAACTGAAGAATCCATGTGTTTACGCAGTCTTGTCTCCATCACCCAACAGCTGCACAATTATTGACTTGTCTGGTCGCTGAGACTCTAAACCGTGTTGCATTGTTGGCGGCCGGGCAGGGCACGGCACATGTAGATCAATACTCATAGTTTACTTGACTTCGACAGTGAGACTAAGTTTCAACTTGCCGTGCACTGCGGTTTTATTTATGGCCCATATCAACCCCACCATCTGTACGGCTTGTGGGAAATCATCCATGTATAGATATGTATGTTCAGGATTCAGGGTTACAAGGCTATTGTATAATATGCCTTTTATATTTTGCCAAAGAACTACAAATTTACCAAGTTATTATGAATGTTAGATACTGCTATCATGAATGGGTGGAGTTAACATTATTGTGTAGGAAACTGTTGACAAGCAAATTGCATCTGGTGTGTGCGACGCCTGGACGCTAAGCAAATCGATGGCCTATGCGTGGATTCTTCCCTCAGCACTTCTTGTGTGCGTCGCTCAGCTCTCCTCCTAGGTGATTGCATTGCATGCAACTCCAGGAATCATAAGCAATTTTGGAAGTTGGTACGGTGTTGATCCACCCAATGGTGTAAAAACTATTGAGTGTAAATCGATTTTAAAGGAAAAGATAGATATGGAGGGAAATGTTCACATCTTTTAAAGCACGATTGGTTGCGAAAGGTTTCAGACAAATTCAAGATGTTGATTATGATGAAACATTTTTGTCTGTTATTATGTTAGTCTATTCGGATTCTTCTAGCATTTGGTGCCTATTTTGAATATGAGATATCGCAGATGGATGCCAAAACAACTTCCCAAAATGGCAACATAAGTGAGGATGTGTGCATGGCATAACGTGAAGGTTTTGTTGATCCTAAAAATGCTATGAAAATATACACATTTTAGAAGTCCATCTATGAATTGAAGGTTAGTGTGATTGCACTTGTTTTTCCTAGTCCTAAATTCAGATGACATAATGTTGATCGGAAACGATATTCCTATGCTCAAAGCTATCAAGCCTTCTTGATAAATAGTTTCTCTATGAAAGATCTTGGAGAGACAGCATACATTTTTGGCACTAAGATCTATAGGGATAGGTCAAAAAGGCTAATTAGATTAAGCCAAACTATGTACATTGATAAGGTCTTAAAACGGTTCAATATGTTGGAATCCAAGAAAGGTTTCATGCCAGATACTCCGTGTCCTTAATTTGATACCTAATGAGCGATCAAGAGTGAGTTTAATTCCATATGCTTTCGATGTCGGATCCTTCATGTATGCCATGCTTTGTACACGCCCAGATGTTATGAGCAGGTACCATCTAACCCCGGCAAGGCTCACTGGGTGGCTGTAAAGACTATCCTAAAATACTTGCGAAGGACTAAGGACATGTTCCTAACATTTGGCAGTCAGGAAGAGCTCCTTGTAAGTGGTTACACCGATACTCGTCCAAACCCATAGAAATGAAGAAATTTCAGCCGAATGTTGCACACATAAATATATTGAGATTTTTTCTGAACAAAAGAAAACTCAATTTATTTGTGCAAAGGTAAAATAAAGGAGAGCAATTCATGTAAAAACCGTTTGAGAATAACTCGATACAAGCATCTGAGTACATCTTGTTTACATAGATATAGATGCTTCGAAACATAATAGTACATAGTGGCCTCCTAAAATGGGCAATGCAGCTGGCTATGTTTTCAAGTGCCTGTGGTTCAAATGCCTGCCACAGCTGGTCATCTGCAGCACAATCGACACTGTGAAACCCACTCCATAGCCTGAACCAACAAAGACCCACAGAATGACAGCTTCAAAACTGTGGTTTGTAGCCTATAGCTGATGCTGGAGCACGTGCACCTGAAGGGAATAGAACCTACGTACTCCTGCCATTCTAGTAAGTTGTTTTCACCTTCTAGGTACAACTATACATCTAGAAACGACTAAACCACTCACAATTTGGAGTGGATGCAGGCTTCTCTGTATAAATAATAAATTAGATAGATGTATACACATTGTCTTAGAAAGCTGAAAAGGAGCAGTTTTTCCAAATTCAACTTGGGAACAACGAATGGGCATACCCAACAGTGTGTTTTTTAGATTGAATGGTATTGACTATTGATTGAACTAGTGTGATGCTTAGGGTCCTCAAAAGTGGCTCCGATACACTAACTGTAAGGTTGATAAGTTGAGATTATTGAGGTTCTAGTGCTGTAAGATATATATAGGACAGAAGAAAGAAGGCAGTTTTGTGAGAGCTACTCACGTATTCCCTCGCAAAGAGGAGAGGCAAAGAAAATGATCATTAAAGGCAGAGCAAGTTTCAAGCAAGGGCTTACACTTACCTTCGAGGTTATTGTTAGAGAGGTCTAGAAACTCCAACCTTGATAAATTTTGTAGTGAGGGAACTCGGCCAGACAAACCAGAGCCTGAACACTCCAGTCGTGATAAATATGTCAATTTGCTGAGTGACGAAGTAAGGCCTCCTGAGAAGTAGTTTCCACTGAGACGTAACTCTTTCAACAAGGAGAGATTCCCAATGGAGCTAGGGATTGTGCCGGAGAGACCCATGTTATGAAAATCTAGAACCTCGAGTTGTCTTAGGCGAGTGATCCAGATAGGGAAGGTTGATACTGCCAACATGTTAAACACAAGTGAATATTATATAAAATCATATGATTGGTTCCAAGAGTGAGGACATTATCATTTTCCTTGCAAAAAAAAGTGAGAACATTACTAAAATAGATTACGAGCATGTCAATAACAATAAAACCAAAGCCGATCAGGATCTCATCTCACCGCTAAAATTATTTGATGCGAGGCTAATGATCTTCAGGAAATCAAGACCTGCAAAGGAGGAAGGAATTGGCCCAGAGATGTCACAGGTGGCTAAGCTAAGGTCCTCAAGACGTGTGAGCCTCTCAAAACCAGACGCTGGAAGCTGGGAGCGGCAGAAGTGGTTGCCGTCCAGGACGAGATGCTCCAGAGAGGTGAGGCTGAAAAGGGCAGGGTGGAAACTGCTGCCATTGACACCCAGTGACCTGTCCGAGAGGTCAAGCCCAGTGATGCTCCCGGCAACGTGGTCGCAGCTCACGCCCTCCCAGTGGCAGCAGTCGGTGCCCTCGATCCCCATGTCAACAACGTTGTGTTGGCGGAATCATGCGGGCAGCCATTGGAGGATGCGGTGAAGGTGAAGGACGACTGCTTTAGCTGGAGTAGTGCCGCAGCGTGCTTGGGGCGGCAGCGTGCCAGAACCTGCAAGCTGCTGCTGCTGCCACCGCCTACGCCGGGCGTGCTTCGGCTTGTGTTTGTCCACAATGCATTGGAGCGATGTGCCAGCAGGGTCTCAGCAAGGAGGAGAGCTAGTACTAGTGCAAAGAACCATGAGGTGGTGTGATGGTTTTGGACGACGCTGCAAGCCATTGCGCTTCAACTTGGAAAAATATCAGGGATGACGGACGAGCCGGCCAGGCAGATGGGAAGCGATGGCAACATGTGGTTTATAATGACACATGAACGCAGATATCTATTGTATTCTTTGCTAGTTCATGCACGTAGTACGTCTCATGAGACCCAAAGTCATCGTCAAGTCAAGCAAAGTAAATGCTGCCGACAAATATACTGAATAATATTTGGATTCAACAGGGAAGAATGAGACCAAAGTCAAGTCAAGTCAACTCGATCATCATCTACCTAGGAGTACGTACGGTTTCAATTTGAACACGGTGCAATTATTATGTTGTCAGAGTCATGTCACCATCAGATCGTAGTTGCATTTAACTATTGACTTGTCTGATCTGTGTCTTCATTGGTGAGTGGATCTTGGCTTGCATCCGGCGAAACCCCTCTGCGCCGCTGCCGCTCCTCTCCACTCCTCTCGCGCCGTGCTCCCGCCAGAGTGGGCTGCCGGTAGGGCTGCGCGGCCTACCGGGATGGCGGGGGCGGGGCTTCTCCGATGGTGGCAGGGGTGGGGTGGCGTGGCACTCCATGGCGACGGTCGGCGGTGGGCTGGAGGGCCAGATCAGGCGGCAGCGAGGCCATGGCCGGCCTCGGTTCTGGCGTGCGCGGCATATCGGAGGTGGCCGACGGCAGGAGGATCTCACCCCACGGCGGTGGGTTCCTGTTGTCGTCCTTGGCGGCGGCATACCTCTCACCTTTACCTCCAGTTCAGCGGCGTTGGCGGGACGACCCTGGTGAGGTCGACGTCGTCTTATGGCTGGCCAGACTGCTTCCCATCGGCGGCTTCTGGTCCTGCGACGGACAGGGGTGAAAACCCTGCCCTTTGGGGCGAAGGCAGTGGTGTAGCCACGTCATCACCTCCATGGAGGTGTCGTCATGTTGTCCGTCTGTGATTGCCGGAGCAGCCGCACGGTTCGACTGTGCCGCTGATTGGGCTAGGGGCAGCGAGGTGGACCGGTAATGACATTGGCGTGCGACGGGGTTTCGGCAGCCTTACTTGCAGCAGCGGTGGCAGCCGGCCTAGGCGAACACAACGATGGCCTGTTTAAGACGGAGGTGCCAATCGAGGCGTAACAGCTTAGCTACTGGTGAGCAGTGGCTGTTCTTCCATGTTCGGGGGGATCTCTCCGGGTGAAAACCCATCTCCAGTGTTGTGGTGGAGCAATGATGGCGTCTATGGATGTCAATTTTCTCGTTGGAGATGTCGCTTTTGGAAGACCCTTTGAATGATCGCTTCCCTGAGTTCCACCAGGGGCTTCGTGCTGTTGCCAGGTTTCAATGCCCAGGTCTTCAATGGTGGCTGGTGTCTGACGATCTTTCAGTACCCTTCTTGGTCTGACAGACGGGTGGCGACAGTGTCTCAATATTGGTGGTCTTATTCTTGTAGAGTTGACATCATGTAGCGAATCATGTGTCGCGTAGGACTACTCGAGCCCCTTGTTGGGGATGTAATTCTCTTCCGTTAGTTTTTGTTTTTTTCTATTTCTTGTTGTAATAATTTGGCCTGATGCATTCAGTGGCGGAGCCAGGATTTCACGGCTGGGAATTCCGAGTACATAAAAAATCTCGATGCAAATGCACAATAGTAATAAGCAAAGTACAAGCTCTAAACATAGTGGCCGGGATGACCACTTATATCTCTATATGGAAAATCATGATTCTTAGGTTGACATGGCCCCAACTCAATGTACCTCCTTCTAACTCTATCCTGGTCATTAACAACATGCCTTGCGATGGGTATCCGCTTCCCGGGATCATGCTCAAGTGCTTCCAAATCTGCTCCGACCTTACCCTCTTCGTTAGTTGCATAATCTTCTACAATTGGAGTTTGAGGAACTCTTACCCTCTTCATCAGTTGCATAATCTTCTACAATTGGAGTTTGAGGAACTCTGTCCGTGTCGAATTGGGGAGCTTGAGCTTATTCATCATCTGCTTCACCATCATCCTGTGCCTCCACAATTGCAAGCTGTAGATGGCTGGGATTGGCTCTCAACCTCAAGAGGATTATTTGGTGTGGATGTTTCAGCTGTTTTCTACGCCTTTTCAGCTTTCTCCCACAATGCAAATATTCTAGCACCCTTCTTCTTCTTCTTCTCTATTACAAGAATTCAATGCAACAAAATTAGAAAACAAAATCCTAAATTTTTACCCTGAAGAAGAAGAATCAAGAATGGATCTGGCACTGACATTGCTGATTGATGTGCTCACCTTGCTTCAACTTCAACGGAGCCGAACCGTGGCGGCGTGGCTGTCCGGGGCTGGGGCCGCCGGCTGCTGCGGTGCCGCCGCCGAGGCCAGCCGCGGGGACGCTAGGGCTGGGGAGCGGCGCTACTGTGCGGGGTGCAGCCGCGCCGGTCGCGCTCGCAGAGCGTAGGGGCAACGCCGAGGGGGGAGGCTGGAGGGGCGTGCGACGTGCCGCCGAGCCTGCGAAGCGAGGCTCGCCGTCGCCGTTGCTCACTATCTCGGTGCCGCCGAGTTAGAAGCTATGCGAGCAGGAACAGCCGAGAGTAGCAAGCGATAGCCAGCAGGCCAGGAAACGATCGAGACCTTTTTTTTTTCCTTTGGTGGGCTGGTAGTACCTGCTTTCTATTGGGCTTTGGGCCAGTTTGCAACATCCAGCAATACGTACACAGATATGTATTTGTGTTTGTTTCCAGAATCTTGGGTATTCCAAGGAATACAGGGGAATACCCTAGCGCCGCCGGTGGATGCATTCTCGTGAGAGGATGACTGAAGCCGGAAATATAATTTCCTTTATCTAAAAAGAATCTGGGAACGAGGCTTTCGTATGGCAGGATGTGGAGATGCATGTGTTGTTGTTTCGTTGTATGTATATATAGGGATTAGTTGAGAAGTGATTGCTTGGTGGCTTATGAAATAGAAATAGAAAACAAACACTCCCTAGTTTACTTATGTAACTACGCTCTAGTAGTCCATATTTAATTTTAATGTCTTATTAGTCTAATTTAAAGTACACTAATATCCCTTAATACATGCTGGAATCCTATGTTGCACCATACGAACCTGGCTTGAAGAAACACAAATGAAATTTATATGAGCTGCCTTTTCTATTTGAGGAGCCAGATTCAGAGCTTAGTGCAGGCAACCAAATACCTAACACCTGAACTGGCTAGGCAAGAACCTGCAGGCAACCAAATAGAATATGTAATAACAAACAAAATATAAGTTTATGGTCAGCTTATGCAAAAACAAGAAACTTTGTAAGACCATGTATTAATAATAAAGAGCTAACTACCATATATTATTAATTAAGTACTAAATAATGAATATGAGTTGCCAAAATCCACACAGCGAGCAACAAGATATATTATTAGCCTTGTTCACAAGGGATTCTTAAGCATGTTCGAGCTAGCTTCTTCGTTTGATAGATATTGGCAGTGCACGGCACTTCTAGTTTACTTGCACTGCACTGTTATGGCCCATTATCAGCCCCACCATTTGTAGGCTTATGGGAAATCATGTATTTATATCACTACTATAGAATTAACTTTTATTATTGGTCTATCACCGGCAGTTTCCTAAAAACTGCAAATGATAGTGGTTTCTAGCCTATCACTGGCGGTTTGAGCCACATACTGCTAGTGATGAACCAATCGACGATCAAAATCAGATCATTACTATCGGTTCATATTAGTAGGGGTTTGAGCCACAAACTTCAAACCGCCATTGATATAGGGCCATCAGTGGCGGTTTTAGCCACAAACCGTCACCGATGTGATCTGCAAAATGCTGAATATTAAAAATAAAGCAAAAATTTTGGATTTTTTAAAATGACCCCTGGGAAAGATGACCAAAATGAAAGTTGTAGATCTCAAAAAAGTTATGTAACTTTTTAGTTGATAATTTTTCATTTGAAATCATCTTGTCAAAGAAAATTATGTTTGACTTCCTTAAATTTGAAATTTGACTTTTTCAAATGACTTTGGATGGAGAAATGAACAATATGAAAGTTAAAGATTTCAAAAAATTATGAAACTATGTCGTTGACAATTTTTTTATTTAAATTCATTAAGGGCATCAAAACACTTAATTTTTACTAAGTGGCATCAAAACACTTAATTTTTACTGAGTTTGGTATAATATGAGGAGACCCGAAACAAGTTATAGTCATAAGTGATATTGGGGTATAGTGGTAGAAGAGTTTACGCGTGTGCTAGAGGTTGTAGGTTCGAATCCCACCAGCTGCATGTATATGATTTGATGCGAAAATATGTGTGACTGGAAAAAAACAACAAGCTAGCTGGCTAACGTACGGAGGCCTCCCTGTCCTAGGCGCCACGGCCAGAAGTTGGTATCTGTTCGTATCCTGCAGCCAAGCAAAAAGGGTGGCCTCTACTCTAACTACTAGCCACTTGTGTTCAAGCTTCATTTGCGGGTGATCCGCTTGATAGATTAAATCTTGGAGACCGTATGTATATGGTACTTTTCGAAAGTATATATCTCAATGGAAGCTAATTGTTTTTTTCGTTACCATATTGTGGAAGATCTTCTTGGTATATATGTCCCATACATGTTTATATTTAAAAATAATACCAAATAAAATTAAATAACCTTTACATCTCTTTTTTTGGAAGAAAATAACTCCTTGCAAGTAGATTGTGGTGGTTTTATTTCCTATCACGTTTCTGCATGGGAAAAGATCAAATTAAAATGCTCCAATAAATTATACTCTCTCCGTTTTTTTAATTATAAGTCGCTTTAATTTTTTAGAATATCTATTTTGCTATGTATCTATATAATAATATGTCTATATACATAGTAAAATAGATAAACCAAAAAGTCAAAGCAACTTATAATTTGGAACCGATGAAGTAACATTTTGGCTACCTATTTATACCAAGGATGACATACTTGGTAAGGTCCTACAACAAGTGTACATACATAGATAAGACAAAGCACACATTAGTAACAAATTGAAGGTAAAAGGGACTGCAGGATTGGCAACAAGTGCTGCTGTCTAATACTTTTATCAAAGATGGCTATTGCCTACTGGCTCGTAGTCTCAGTATGGATGTCTATGTAATTGCCTACTTTTCTGCATGCATGCTGATAGTCAGTCTGGTGCATACATCCTTGGAGAAGGCAATCACTGCCTACTCTTTTAGCATGCATATGTGATGCATACATGCATCCTTGGAGAAGATAACCACTCACTACTTTTTCATAGTATCAGCAAGCAAATGCCTCTAGCTTCTAGGAGAGCGGTACCATGCAGGTTAGATCAAACATTGAAGGTGTTGTGTATACACCCTAATTTTTTTGTACACTACATGTGGGTGACATTGGTTCCATTTATCTTAGAAAGCTCGATTTACTGTCACACAGAAAACATTTTCTAATCAGATATTTACTGAACTAATCAGGAGGATATAAGCAGTGCATACTAGTACATTCATATGAAACCCTTATTATCTACCAGACTATCACACATAAATCTTCTATACAATATATGCAAAAATTTTAGACGTGCACTAATATTTTCCACTTGCAATGTATAGACATGTACACATGAAAACAACTACCTTCTTTCTTTGACCTTGCGTTTGGCCTTCTGCTCTCTTATTGCTCTACTACTGGAACTGTAACCCTACATGCAACGTTAAAACATAAATTGGTCATCCCACAGCACACTAGTTTATCTTGAGATTATAAGCATATATCAATAACTACCTTCTTTCTTTGCTCTTATTATAGATCTTCGACGCTCCTGCCTCTCTTGTATCATCCTTCCAGCAGATGATGTAATAATTCCAATGACATTGATAGCAAATTTTCTACTTATACACAATGAGAAAATATATAATGCAAAAATAAGAGAGCGCACCTAACTGGGAAGAGGAGCCTTTGCTCCAAAGCCTCTTCCTTGTATTGCTAGCAGGCGCTCCTCCATGGAACATGGTTGGTGGATCCCCTACAAAGAGCATAAAATCATCTCCATACATAAAGGTACCTCAAGTTTAAAGGTGACAAGAAGCATGCTCAGATGATAAAGCTTATGTCGTCTATTGCTCAATTGGGGACATTGCATAAGGAGAGACACCGATATAGCATATTGAACTCCTTAGCAACCATGTCCTACTAGGCCTACAAACGAGAGGTGGATACAAAGGATTCACGGTGCTATATAGTTGGTCCTCGAAGGAGGGGGTTCCTTCAACAAGGCTATATAGACTACTGTCACGACTGCGATGTACCAAATGTTCTGAAATGTAGGATGCATCCATGATTATCCTAAGTCTAAGCATCACGCTTACACCTACGATAATACTTTACTCCCCCATAGAACAGAATAAGCACTCAAAAGAGTCATGATCCAGATAAAAAATATAGGCACAGAACTCACTTGTATTAAAAGTTGATTACCACAGACATTTCAGGAGCAAGCTCAAGTAGAGATTGATCCTACCAAGGTAAAAGCCATAGAGAGGCCATCGATAGACTGACACCTTCTCCAAACTCTTTCCTCACTCTCATCTCACTATTATCTACAAGACTAGATCCTAGATAGGACTAATCTTCTCTTGATAGCTAGCTCTCGAGCGGTTGATCCATTCGAGGGACACCTCTCGATTAGGGTTTCAGAGAATATGAATGGCTTTGAATGAATGTGTCTCAAGGGTCCCACCCTTCTTTTATTGCCTAGGGGGATGAATGCGACTCATCGGATCAAACCAACCTTGAGGGACACTGGAGACTCATCCTCAAAGACGGTGGAACCTGTGGGTCAAAGTGGGCCCCGAGAGGAGGCTGTTGACGGTGGATAGTGTCAACTTTTTATATATCAAAAGACATGAAAAACATATCAATATCTAGAAGGCTAGGGTTTTATCTAATAATTTCCACGAATTCTGGTGATTTATCAATTTTTAGGGACTAATCCGAAAAAACAAGGGAAAAGGGGCTTAACTATCAAAATATATCTTGAAATTATTCGCAACTCAAGAATACACGACACAACTCTAGAAGGATCCAGAACACATCGGAGCGAAGGAGAGCTAGGGAGGCTTTCAAGTGGGGCCGGCCGGCCCACTGCCTAGGCTGGGCGGCCACCCCTGTGGGGCCCAGCTGTCATTTTCTAGAGTGTTCCTCCACCGCCTTGGATCAATCTCAGCCCTACGTGAAGTTGGTTTGATCAAACGACCGTCGTGCATCCCACCGGGCTATAAATACAGCGTCATACCCCCTAGAAAACCTTAATTCATTCAATACCTCATTCAAGTCATTCAAGGTTGAGCTAATTGAAGATCAAGTCATCCAGAGCCTCAAGTTCCAGTTCCTCATAGCCTTCTAGCTCATAGTTTAGCCTAGTTCAATCTAGTTTAGAGGGATGGATTTCAGAAGTTGTCGAGAAGAGAAGAGTTCGGTATACTTCTTATGCTCTCTTCTTTCTTATTGTATTATCTGCTTTTGTATTATATTTACTAGAAACATTGTTCTCATCTTAGTTTAATTATTATGTTCATTGTCTACTCAATACATCTAGTTTAGTTGGTTTGTTATTATGTTCATGCACTAGTTCATATAGCGCTTATATATTTGATCATATGGTGAGTGTGCTTTGTTTATCTGCGAATATCCACAGTTGTACCGGGTAGTGAGGTAGATCGTGGATGTGACATATCCATTAAATCCTTTGTAGGCCTCCCCCCGTATGGTGGATTGGTAGAGTGAGACTGTCAGGTTAAGAGTATATTTATATACATGAGGTTCTGTACTCATCTTTTCTTGTACATTGCTCTGATGTGTTTTAGAATTATGGTAGTATTACTTGACAATGATTACTAGATGTACTTGCACTAGTTGACGTAGCTTTGACTTGTAGTTAAATACTTTGGAGTTATTTCTCCATTAATTGGATTAGACAAACATTGACATGATTAGATTGTTATGATGGATTAGAATTATTAGTGATGATAGATCAATGGCTCATTATCATATTTATATCATTTATCTTGTGACTTACCCCTGTTATGAGTAGAGTATATAATGTTGGTTACATCTCTTATTCAATGCATACATATGTTATCAATACCATAGACTATTGGTTTAGCAATGCCTTTCTAGTGGTAGAATATAAATGACAACCTGGTAATACTTTAGGTAAAATGCTATAATGGTATAATTATTTATTAAACTTATAGAATCATTCTTAGTTTGTATTTATCTTTATTTATTTCTGTCTAGTCACATAAAATGAAAGATTGAGTACTATTAATTATTTCTAGCTTTACAATTGAGGATGACAACCTAGTTCCATGCTTAGGAGTAAGGGTAAAGAGATAAGTGGCTAGCTGCTAAAGGCAAGTTAATTTGTACCATACATCTTATAGCATTGTTATTCTAATGACGCTATGAGATACCAACAGAGGCCGAGTGGGCCGGTCGGCCACGATGGTGGGGCGGGATGATCCCCTCCCGAGCCTGTTCATGTTCCGTTTTTAGCGTGGTGTCTTCTAGAGCCTTCTAGATTATTCTTTTTGTTGTCGTGCGGTCCAATATCGTGTTGCACATTCCCAGGTGGGTCTGGACATGCGTCTTTTCAGATTACACTGTAGAAATATTAATCCATCAAAACTCATGAAATTTTGTCGAGATAAACTCTACATATATGTTGGTAATCACAATATTTCAAATTGCTCAATGATAGGTAATTTTGGTACCTAACGACCGTCAACTCTCCTAGCTTATACTTTGCTAATCCCTTAGGAAAGCTAAATTAGAAAAACTATTGATATCCATAAGTTCTTTTCATTCTCATATTAGCTTTCTCAAAGTGTACCTGCAATTAGGTAGAAATTCTCCTCCTAGCTTAGGTTAAAACTGAAATGACTTTCAAACTTACTCAAACTATCTTTGACCATGTGGCTTCTTGCTTTCACTTGGGGCTTTAGTACCGAAAGACAGAAAGATCAAGCCAAGTACTATGTCTCATGCTCTTTACTGAACTATCGTTCTAGAGTTTTAAAAGGTTTATAAATAAAACTCAGAGTTTTCTTTGTATGACACTCTCATAACGCTCATATATGTGATATTTGTGGATTCTCACCAAGGCAGTGATGATGTTATTTCTTTCTTTTCTTTCTACATCTAAAGCTTATGCAGAGCTCATAGGTTTAGAGAAAACTTTCTTTATATATATTGTAAAGAGAAACAAGTCATACAGTTGAATCAAGATATATTTGGTGGAAGCCTGGTGGATACAGTGAAACCTAAGTCTACTTTACTCCTTCAAAAACATATCTCTCTTTTAAAATTTAAAACTTAGACAGAAGGTATGAGCTATCTTATTCTACTCTTTTTTTCCTTTTTTCATCAGGGAGGCGGGCATCTAAGTACCCATTGTTTTTATATCTTGGATACTGGTCTATTTTTTACTCCTTTTTCATTAACTTTTGCATAGGTCACACCTCCTTTTGGCACTAAAGACCTTTGAGAGATACTAACAAGATCACTACTAAATTTTAACCCTTGCGCAACGACAAGAAAGTGTTGCAATAGGTCCCATTTGGTTGCAAAAGCTGCATCTTGCAACCAAATCATGTTCGTTGCCAGTGGTTGCAACAAGTCGCGTTGCAATAAGATATTGCAACCGTTGTTAGATTAGTGTTGCAACTAATGAGGATTCTTGCCACCATAGATGTTCATTGCTAGGCATGGTAATAGGAGCTTGTGACAACGTTCACGGTCGTGGCAATATAAGCACTTGCCACTCATCTGTTGCCTAAGACAACAGCATCCAACTCTGGTCATCTTCATGTGCCATTGTTTCAATCTTGCAAATTTCACAAGATTGCCTTTCCTGCAGCATGTTAATTAAAGTGATCATGACATTTAACTAGCGAAATAAATACAGAAAGATGTATAGTATTTGAAGCATGAATAAGCCAAAATTGTTTAGTTTTATTATTCTGGTCTCTAGCTGGATAGATTTAAATAAATGAATTAATGTACCATAATTAAGATGCAAAATCCAATAATTTAGGTATGATCTAACTTTTTTTTTTTTTTTTGAGAAAATAGGAGGAGCAACAAGCTACTATTGAGATAAATTTGAAACAAAGAAAGTTGAGGCACACAGGTTTCAATATAGAGGCATAAATTGACTTGATGCATACATACGTGATCCTCTCTTGCTGGTCGATGACGGCTGGTTGCAGGGAAGGGCGATCAGCACCTGTCACATGCGTGATCCTGTCTTCTCGTTGATGATGGAGGACGTTTGGTGTCGCTAGGGCACCACGGTGCTGGCTGCAGGGAGATGTGTAGAGCCACTGTGATGCTAGCTGCACAGAACGATGGCGGCGATGACGACGACGCTGCTGGTTGGCTGCAGGGGAAGGGCGAACGGCGCCGCTGTGCAGGGAAGCGCGATCAGCGGCGTCGCTGCGCAGGGAAGGGCCAGGGCGGCGTCGCTGCAGGGAAGGGCGATCAGGCGACGTCCTAGATTATCGGATCCTATTTAGCAACGGTTTCTAAATTTTAATATGTATATAATTAGTCGCTTTACTAGACACAAACATGTTTACTGCCTAGTGGTAAGGATCTTTATCTTGAAGTTGGAGGGTTTCAGGTTCAAATCCTGGCTTTACAACTTTTTTTATTTTTTTTTCTTGTGGCTTCTAATGATATAAAACAATTATGATCTAGCATTTATCACCTTAATATTGAGGTCTCAAGGTCAAAACCCATGAGTAGTGTTTTTTATTTTTTTAAAAAAATTCATTAGTATTACAGCGCAAAAAAAGTACTTGCAACTCAAATCAAATCGTGGCAACAATGACCACTTATTGCAACAAATTTTTTTGTCTGTTGCAATATGTATAACTCTTTTGCAACGCAAGCGACAATTACATACAACGACACAAATCCGTTGCAACATACACACATTATTGCCACCATCAAAGAAAGAGTTGCAATATCATCTTAATATTGCAACGCCCATATAACTGCCCGCAACGCAAATCAAATCGTGGTAACAGTGGCCACCTATTGCAACCGCTCCACAATTGGTTGGAACAACAGTTACTTTTCGCGACGATCATCATAGTTACGACCACAAAAAAAAATTGCGTGGCAAAAATCTCATCTATCGCAAAAAAAACATGAAAATGGTTGCAAAAACACCCCCTGTTGCAACCAAATCTTGCCGTTGTGACAGAAAAGCGTGGCATAAAGGTTAAAACTTAGTAGTGAACTCGAGCATTTATTTAGTGGATATTCTAACATAAATGTTTTTGGTGTTTTTTCAGTACAGGAGCAAAACATTTTTGGATGAATATGAAATAGAATGGGATGTTGCGCCTATTCCAGTGTAAAGTAGTGCATATGTTGGGTGTAAGTAGATCTTGATTCAAAAGTTTCATAAGGATCATAAGGATCATAAAGATGGACAAAACTCAATGCAAAGACAAACAACATATATCTGAAAATTTATCTAGATTATCATGTTTGGTTTTAGTGGGAATAAGACTTTTATCTTTTAGAAACTCATCATGTAAGATTTTGTATTTTCTAAAAGATAAGTTTCTAGAACTCTACTATGAAAAAGATAAACAACAGTTCAAACTTTCTCAATCAGATAAATCAATTACCTAGACTAAGCTTCTCTATAGCGGTAAGAGAACTTTTATCTTCTAGTGGTTGTTTCATAAAGAACCGCGCACTAAAAATGGGTGCTATTTCTAGTGGCGGTTCCTTAAGAAAATAACTACTAGAAATGCATTTCTAGTGGTGGTTCTTGATTTCGTCCCACCGTATGATTTGTATTGAGGTCTGTTAATCAAAACCGCCGGTAAAAATCATAGCGCTAGGAGTAATACGTGGTCTCTATCAGTTGGGCGTATCTGCCCGTGGTTTGCGGCGTGCGTGGCGTGTATTCACACGGACACGGCTGTGTGTACATCTACACAAACGTACATGACCGTGCAACTTGGTAATAAGTGGATTATTATCGCCTGTGCCTCTATTTGTTAGATGGTAAACAGTCGTTGTGTATATTCACTGGGATATGCCTGTGTGTATGCTCTCTTTTGTCTAGTTGCGTGTCTGCCTGGCAAGCATTGGTCACTGCTACGTAGGTGATTTTTAAGGGCGGTTTATGTAGGAGCGACTGGTCAACTGAAATTTCTCAAAAAGACAAAAGGAACAGAAAAAAATTGGCCCCGCCAGCTGGTCTCAACTCTTTTTGGCATTTTCACGGTCACAAAGTTGCAAACCTAGGATTCGAACTGCTGACCTTAAGCTTCACGTGTTATATCCTTTACTCAACCCCTTTTTCACCTATGTTTTTATTTTCGGTTCTACTTATATTATATCAAACTAAGTTCAAATTGACCATTTAAGGCCCTAAATAAATTCAAATTAAAACATTATCAACTATAAAGTTTTATAAATTTTTGAGATCTAAAACTTTCATGTTGGTCATTTCTCCATATCATTTGAAAAAAAAGTCAAATTCAAATATGAGAATGTCAACATAATTTTCTTTGACAAGATGATTTTAAATTAAAATGTTATCAACTACAAAGGTTTCGTAACTTTTGAGACCTACAATTTTTATGTTGATAGTTTATCCATCTGAGGTCACTTAAAAGAACATCATTTGAAAAATTCAAATTTCAAACTTGAATTATTATAGCATTGCTACAAATCGTTTTTTGTAGTAGTACGTGGCCTGCATGCATGTATATACACACGGACATAGCTAGTGCGGTGCATATGTCGTCCATTTTACCGTAGATCGACTTTTTATTGTAAATTAATGGATTATTATCTTGTCTAGTTTTTCTCTTAATAATGGAATTAATATATACGTCAACGGACGTTGTTCTTAAAAACTCATGGAATTATTATCTTCTAGTTTTATATTAGTTTTGGTTCCATCATCAGTGCATACTAGCTGTTTCTCTGGCCTGCAGTACCGCAAAATACTATTGGCTTGCTAGCAGCAGCGGCTATTGCAAATTATAAACAAACTACTTCGGCATTCTGAGTCAAGTCCTAGCAAGTATGGATGCATACATGATCTTGCAAGTGCATTTTGTTATTATTATCTTTGTGAGGTGATTAATTCGTGTCCACCGATGCATGCATACGTGACCTTGCAAGATGTAGCGTATAAATCGTTCGGTTGAATTCAAAATACGGCAAACCGTGCGCAAGTGGATCCTTGCTCAAAGTGATTAAACTAGCTCAGTTTTACATGTACTCCCCCTGTCATATACTCCATTTGTTCTAAATTATAAAACATTTCGGTTTTTCAGATGCATAGCTTTTGATTTGCTACACACCTATAGATATATATTATGTCTACCTATAATAAAAGCTGCAGTAATATAGTGTATTCTATTTTTTTGTGAAAAATATTCTGGAGATTTTAGGTTAAAAAAAGAATACAAAAGACATATGTACCCTCACTATATTTCCGAATCATACTTTATCATTAGTGTATTTAATGGTGATTGATTGATAAATGGTAAAGTATTGATGATAATACATACCAAAGTATTGATGATAAATTTAGTATAAACTTTTATTATCAAATGCCACTAGTACACAAACCATTTTGCGTCGACACTAGCGTTTTATTTCTCTTGGCGGTTTTCCTTTAGAACGGCTTTGTAGAAATCGACCTTATTTTCTGAGGCAGTTCTCTTAAGGAACCGCCAAAGAGAAATACGATTTCTACCGCGGTTTTCTTAAGGAACCGCCAGTGAAAATGGACTATTTCTACTGGCGGTTCTCTTAAGAAACCGCCCGGTAGAATCATTCTACCGGCGGTTTCTTAAGAAATCCGCCAAGAGAAATAATTTAAAATTAATTTTTTAAGTTTTTCAAACTTCCTCGGATGGAGAAACTTCCAAAATAAAAGTTGTAGATCTCAAAAAGTTATGAAACTTTGTAGTTGACAATTTTTTTATTTGAGGTCATCTTTTTATACAAGACTATGATCAAAATTTTAAAATTTGAAATTCAAATTTTGCAAATGACCTCGGATGAGAAACACTCTAAATGAAAGTTGTAGATCTCGAAAAGTTATGAAACTTTGTAGTTCAGTACTTTTTCATTTGAAATCGTTTAGATCTTCAAATATTCAATTTACCCTCGTGTTTGTATAATATGTGGGGAACAAAAATGGTATTTAGACACAAGTGACGTGTGGGTGGAGTGGTAGAGGGGGATACGCGCGAAGCCGAGGTCACGGGTTCGAACCCCACGGTCGCGTAGCGCGCGATTTTACGCGAAAAAATGCGCGACTTGCGACTTTCTAAAAATATTTTTTGCCTTTTGTAAAAATATTTTTTTGCTATTTTTTGGGTGTTTTCTGGGTAGCGATTTCTACAGGCGGTTGCTTAAGAGAACCGCCTATAGAAATTGATTTCTACTGGCGGTTCTCAAACAACCGCCTGTAGAAATCGCTGATTTCTACTGGCCTCCCGTACTGGCGGTTCCGAAAAACGCCAGTAGAAATGCGTTTGGAAGCGCCAGTACAAACGTTTTGTGTACTAGTGTGCCTCATAGTGAGGATTCTCATATACTATGACTAATGATAATATTTTATTACTACTTAAAAATATATGAGAGAATTCCACCATTCGATTGCGCGTGCACTTCGGCTAGCCAAAAGACATCTTTAATAATTTTTCTTTCACGCCGGAGCACAACTTTATCATTTAGAGAAAAGGAGTTTGTTAATTTATATATAGCGTACTTAGTGTGGCACTGAAGTCTCATTCCTCGTACCAAGTGGGAGTGCCAATCTGTTTGACAATTGCTGCAAGTTAAAGAAAATGTTGTAGGAAGAGGGCGATAGATAGGGTAACGTTTTACTATGTAAAATTCGTGGGCTGGGATTTTTATCTAGCAGACGAATACATAACTGTTAGTTACATTGACTGCACGTACAAACACCACGTGTACTAGGCATGGTTATGTAGCTAAGGTTTTTAGCCGTTCCCTGGTTTTCATCTTCGATGGAGCTCTATAAATAGACGCGTGCACAAACGTAGTAATCGCCACAACAAAATAAGGAGTCGACGACTAATATATATATACAACGAAGTTGTAGATCAGGGAGATAGAGAGATGATGAAGGTGATGCAAATGATGCGAGGAGGCCGCCTTGTGTTAGCAGCAGCAGCAATAGTAATGCTGGCTGCAGTGGTGTCCACTGCGGTGGCGAAGGGTGTCCCGTTGACGGACGAGGACCTGGAGTCAGAGGAAAGCCTGTGGAGCCTGTACGAGAGATGGCGCAGCGTGTACACTACTAGGGTGTCGCGGCGGGACCTCTCGCTCTCGGTGGAGCTGAAGGGCCTATCGCAGGTTCGAGGCGTTCAAGGCGAACGCTAGGTACATCAACGACTTCAACAAGAAAGAGGACGTGTCGTACAAGCTCGGCCTCGACCAGTTCTCCGACCTGACCCTGGAGGAGTTCTCTCGCATGTACACCGGTGCCTTGCCCGAAACCGACGACGTCGTCGACGAGGATGTCGACGGCCAGGGGCAGCTGCTGCTGGTCCCCACAGCCGTTGGGGAGGAACCGCCCGCAGAGTGGGACTGGAGAGACTATGGAGTTGTCGGAGCAGCAGGTGCTCGACTGTTCCGACGCCGGCGACTGTCGCGGGGGCAAACAGTACGTAGCCTTCAAATACGTCATCAGTACCGGGATAACCATGGACCAGAACGGCGATCCTCCGTACTACCCCGCCTACGATGCCCAGAAGCATTCCTGCAGATTCGACCCAGTAAGTACATACGATGCATGCATGCAGTTATTGTGAATATTAATCTATATATATATTATATTTATATAGGGTGTATTTTCTATACTCACTAGAGTAAGTTATTCCCATCTTTAAAAAAAACATATGTATATACATTTCGTTCGGTCATATATACTTTAAATCTAGAGATATACACATGGGAGTAGCTACTCCCTAGAAGTAGAAAATAAATTCCATTGGATTAATAGGTCCGTTTTCTAGCCCGCTAATGCGATTAAGGATACTGGAGTAGCTACTCTAGACAGTAGAAAAAAAATTACCATATGTATATTATTTATATTTATATATAATTATAATTAATACTTAAATTAATAAATAATATTAATAGTTAATAATTACAATTATTGTATTATATAATAATAAATATTAATAATAAATAATATAATATAATAATTAATTAAATCTATAGCTAATAATAATAAAAAGGTAAAATTTCAATTTTTTTGTCTATCTATTTTTTTTGTCCATCCTCCTCTAACTATATGACAATAAAGAATGTCTTTCATCCAAACTTATATATAAAATAACCCATGCTTATAAGAGTTATGGAATAAATTTTGTCTAGCATGATATGGAGTTTGATTCTAAAATGGATTGGTTCATTTTTAGGACTCAGACTCATTGTTAAGTCAGGAATCCTAATTCTAATTAAAATTAAAATTCAAATCGAAATAGAAAAAGGCAAGTATATATATATATATATGAATTTCTTCACCTCCCGTTTTTATTTTACTTTCGAATTCATCTTTCTATTTTTGTCTATATTTGTTACAGGTCAGTCTTTATCCTACAGGTTAGTCTTTATCGTTTTGTTTTTCCAGTTCCATCTTTTTTGGTTTCATTTTTTCTCTACTTCTCCTTTTAAGTAGAGAAGGAAATTAATGATAAAACAGAAAATTCTATAATGTAGAAAATTGAGTTAATACCTTTAGTTTTGGACAAAAAAGATTTCACCACCAAACTACCGCTATGTTATATTTTTTTGCCCATATGCTATCTCCACAAAAAATTAAATAATTAAGCAATTAGTTTTGAAAGGTTTATTAACTAATCATTTTTTGCCCATATGCTATCTCCACAAAAATTTGCATTGTGGAGTCTCATAGAAGATAAGTGGAAGAGACACACGCAGATTGTTAAGTTCTTTTTTAATCTGATCTCACCTTTTGAGTACGGGAATAACGGGCTTTGGATAATTTTCCAAATATGAACTATATTTTCCTAAAAAAAAAAATAGTCTACACTAATATCAAGGTATGGAGTGTTTTCTCAATTGCTTTCTCCCATATTTTTACGAAGTTCGAGTATTGTGTCAATTATGATGGTGGAGTTCAATCCCAACCTAAATTGAAATTCACGACTAGAACATTATTATTGGATAAATATTTGATCGTCATTTGTCTATATATGTGCATGCGAGTAGAGCGCATACCAACATGTTATATAGAGTTTGGTTTCAAGACGAATGAGAAAGCATGACGAGATTGTTAAAAAAATCTTTCGAGCTCTTTATGACATCTAGATGTCTAGACTACAAATTATATGCCTTGTAGCAACGTATGAGCATTTTTATTAGTTATTAATAATTTGGCACGCATGTTCCATGCTCCTTCGATCTAGCTACTAAGAGCAAGGTTATTATTATATAACCTATATAGTAGTTAGATATTTACAATTAATATATAACCTACCTGTCTTTATCATAAAGTTTTTTTTTCATGTGCTCAATCTATCTCTAATAATATATGCGTGCGTGCATGCATGCAGAACAAGCCTCCGGTGGTGAAGATTGACGGCGAATGCCTGACGAGGAACATCAGCGAGGAAGCTCTCAAGTGGGCTGTATACTACCAGCCGGTGTCCGTCAGCATCGACGCCAACGTCACCGAGTTCTACCAGTACCAGAGGGGCATCTACAAGGGGCCTTGCACGACGAAAACGAACCACGCCGTGGCGATCGTGGGCTACGGAACCGAGGACGACGGCACCAACTACTGGATCGTCAAGAACTCGTGGGGCACGGGCTGGGGCCGGATGCTGCGCGACGGCACCGGCTACATCCGGATGCTGCGCGACGGCACCGTGCAGGGTCTCTGCGGCATCAATACCTGGACTATCTACCCCACCAAGTGCCGAACCGCTACGACGACTACTGCGGCCTACTAGCCGGCCGGCCGGCTGGCCAGAGATGCATGGATATAATATATGCCCAGGGCCAGAACCGTATGTGCATGCATAAATATACTTTACCCATGGTGCGCAAATATATTGACGCTTATTAAATAATAATAAATAGATCGCGAGTGTACTGTGCGTGTATATGCATGCATATATAGTAGAATAAATACATGAACTGAACGAACAAATAAATAGAGTGGAATGTATATGCATGTGAGTGCATGATGTAAATATATATGGTTTGAATAATAAAACAGTGTGCCTACTGTTTGCCTGTTTGGAATAAATCATTCCTTATTGCAACAAGTTTTTTCTGGAGTGGGGGGATCAGGCAAACTTTATTGCTTCGATCAACAAGCAACGGAGAAAGATGGGGCTAAACCCTGCGTCGTCTATGAGGCGACAGGGGGACGCCGCCGCCACTTGGGGCCTCCGAGGGCCTTGCCGGTCCTCCCCGGCTTTTGGTGGCAGCGGCCCGCTTCACTTCCTCGGCCCCACCTTTCCCCCCCTCCATGTCCTCCCCAAATTCTCACCCAACAGATCCCACCCCCATCCATCTCCATTGACGGCTACGGGCAGCCGAGACGGGAGGATCCGGCCCTCCGGTGGGGCGGTTCAATCGGCTCGACTAGGGCAGCCGTGTGGGAAGCACCTACGGCCGGGCTTCTTGGGTGACGGCGGCTGGATCTGTATCTAAACACCAACCCCTGCGGTGGCTAATCTGGGCGATGATCGATTCGAGCGCTCGGCGGCCCGTTCCGCAGGCGGCGATTTATGCGAAAACCCTGCTGCATTTTTATTTGGGCGGCGATGATGGTGGTAATGCCGTGTACCACGCACCTTGTTGAAGGCGTCGCTGAAGCTGTTGTGTTCGTAGGCGTTCAATGACGGGGTGAAAACCTGGCCTCTAGTTTCTCCAGGCCGGCAGCGGTGGCGCAGATTGGCGCGTTGTCGAAATTGTTGTTCATCAGGTCAGGACAATGTCCTACCATGTGTTACCCCGCTGCATGGCTCAAGACGGAGGTGGTGTTCGATGGCGTAACAGCTCAGCTTTTGATGGGTAGGATTGCATCTGCACCAAGAGATCTGTGTTGTTGTCTTGAAAAAAACATTCAATCTTCAATGGTGATCGGTATCCAACATTTCCAGTACTTTTTAGGTCTGACAAACGTATTTTTGATGGTTTTATCTTGACATTAGTGATCTTATTCTTGGGGAATTGTCATCACGTTCGTGATCTTATTCTGTGGAGTTGACATCATAAAGCAAGCTTCTAGGACTACTTGATCTCGTTGTTGAGGATGTAATTTTTTTCATCAATTTCTTTCTTTTCATTTTTCGGTTGTAATAATTTGGCCTGATTCCACCCATGGGTACATGAAGCCGGATAGTTTCTATCCTTTATCTAAAAATCTATTGAGAATTATTATTAGTAGTCAATTAGGGATTAATCCAAAGTGCTTGTTCATACAAAAGAGTGTCTCTTCTCCTCTCTCTTTGTCCACATGGGCTTTATATATATATATATATATATATATATATAGAGAGACACACACACACACAAACATTGTTCAATAGAATAAACAGATATCATTAGCGTCATCTCGATTCTCTCTCGCTCTCTACTTCTAACACGTAATCAGACACGTTGTTCTTTCCTGAGGAAAGGCCCGAGAAAGCAGTTTGTTGGAGAAGATGCCCTGTGTAGTACTGCTATGTCGGCGGCACGCTAATCGCGGTGGGGCGAGGGTGCAACGAAGAACTGGAGAAAAAGAAAGGAACCCATGTAAGTCTATCGATCCGAAATAGAAAGACACAACAGATTCTCATGTGCACGGTAAGCATAATTGGCGTTCTTGAATGATTGAAACTGGATCGAAATTCTGTACGCCTGGCTGACAGATTGCTGCACGCAGGCCGACCGTAGTGCTTGCCTGCAAGGCCAGCGGCGGCGGCTCCGTGCCTAGCGGCTGGGCGGCCGAAGCACGCGGCCTGTGCTTGCGGCTGCCACGCGCTTGCGGCCAGCACCTCTGGCTAGGCACACGCACGGCCATCGCCCTCATGCCTATGGTACGCGGCTAGTGGCCCACGCTAGAGGGCTCGTGCGGCGCCCGTGCGACCGGCCTATAGCCCCACGGTGTCGTCCTGGCCAGCGGCCCCGGCCTGGCGCTCACGGCCGACCTACGGGCCTGCACTTGGGGCCTCGTGGTGTGGCGGTAGCCCCGGGTCCTTCTCGGCCTAGCTCACGGCCCCGCACCGGCATGTGGCGGCCAGCCCCACGCGCCTACAGCCGGCGGCCGTCGCGGCTTCGAGCCATGTTGTCCCTGGTGGCACTGCTGCCTGCGGTCACGCTCGCGACAGGCAGTTCACGCAGCCTCATGCCCGCGGTAGCGGCTTTCGCGGTTTGTTGCCCCCAGTAGCCGGAACCTGCGGCCTATGCCTGCGGTTGCTATTTCCCCCAATCCCCCATCAAGTTGGCAATGATGCCGTAGAAAGAGAGGAGGTTCTGAATGCACTTAGGGCGACTGGACCAGCCCATGTTGATGCAGACCTTTACCTGGCTATGATGGAGCACTACTACAAAACAGACCTTTGGTTGATGCACAAATTCAACTTTAGTCTCGATTTTTTTTTGTTCGGGACTAAAGGTTCTTTAATCCCGGTTGATAATACCATCCGGGACTGAAGGTTGACCTTTAATCCCGGTTGGTATTACCAACCCAGACTGAGTTGGTAAGGGCTTTATGTGCGAGACGAGAGAGGTACTTGGGTTCGAATCACACAAAACACAACATTTATTTTTTCGCCTGGTGAGGCTTTAGTCCCGGTTTGTAGAACCGAGACTAAAAAGCCAGGGACCTATAGTCCCGAATTGTTAGTCCCGGTTGGGAGAACTGGGACTAAAGGCCCTTCCCAACCGGGACTAAAAGGCCTTACTTGTACTACTAGTGGAGATGCCTAATTTTTGTGAGGAGGCTCTCATTGTGGCTTATACCTACCTGCTAGACAAGTCCTAGGTGAGGGGTTTTGTGGGCCTGAGTGACAAGCACAAGGCCCTTTAGCTTAGGACTTTCCTGGCCAAGAATTACTACATGTAGGTCACCTGCATGTAGTGGGTCATGCTCACAACAGGGTTGGTTATTGAGATGTATAGTTCCTCCAACTCCCTTTTCCACTCTCTCTTCTTTTGACTACAGTAGGATTCATTGGGCTGTAGACTTTTGTGTAGATAGATTGGCTGACTAATATCTATCCTTTTCATTTTGTTTCTAGGAGGGTGGCTGACTGAGTTTGTGTCAAATCGCACAAGGTAGATGATTTGATGCCTGAGATGATTGGGTAGGACATGGAACTTGTAATGAACTATTTGCAGCTTGTGTTGGCTGACATATGCTTGTGAACTATTTGCAGCCTCTGTTGGCTGATTTGCTTGTGAACTATTTGCTACTTAATTTATTCTACTTCATCATATATTGTAATGGTCATGGCAATCGTCCAATTCATCTTCATTATCAATTTTGTAGCAACTCATGACTTTGTTCAATGCTGATGCATAAAATTGGTGGTGAGATAAATTGCATGGCTGTTATGAATATTTGTATCCTATTGGAGACTTGTCATTTGACTATTTGGTTCTTCCTTTCTTCATTGCTGAAAGAATTAGAAATGGGGGTAAAGACAAACTAAATATTGATTATAAATATATAAAATTGCCATAGATCAACAAAGATACTGAGATCAATTGGGTAATCGTACTGTACCGAAAGCCTGAAGGTAGTCGATGTACTCGACCACTCAGTAGCTTGCGCGCGTGCGCCGCGTGTACTCTTGTAGATGTAGATGTGGCTGTGTGTTGAGCTATCGACAAGATCGTGATGAGGGCGTAGCGAGTGGCAGCATCTACACAGATGGCGGCGGCGGACGTGGAGGCACCAAGTGGAAGACAAAGCGTCAATTTCCATCGGCGGATCCACTTCACGGTTCTCTTTTTTTTGTTTGAGGGATAGCTATTTTTTTTTTTTGAGCAACTCTCCCCAATATATTCAAGTATTAAAAGAATAGAAGTTACAAACACCCTCGGGTGGAGCTAGAAACCAAACATGTCTACCAATCTGGCTATAAATCGAGCTGCGAGCTAATATGTGTGCATCGATGTTGGTGCGCTGATTCTCATGCACAAAATCCGCAGCCTCAAAACTTCTTCCTCCTGCCTTTATCTCCCTGATTATCTGGCCATAGCTAGCTTCTTCCTTCTTTTTTCCTATGGGCCTGGCCATGCATGAGTAGGCTTGACGACTCTTGGGTAGGGTTGGACCCCTTGGCTTCGAGGGCCCAATGCGACTGCACAACTCAAAACCTAGGGCTAGGCCGGGCCGGGCTGGGACAGGCTTGTGTAAAAGCAACAGCGGCACTCAAGTTTCCTCCTCACTCCATCCCATGCCTATCTTTCCTCCTCCCTCTCGCAAGACCATCTGTCCTTCCCTAATCTATCAAAGAGTTTGTTGTTGACTCCTCGCACTTGCCATCGGCATCATCGACACTACTACATAAAGCATTTGTAGGGGCGGCTCAAAACCATTTGTCGGGACGGTTTTATAACCACCTTTACCCAACCGTTCCTACAAATCAACGATTTATAGGGGCAGTTTTGTAGCCGCCCCTACAATTTGTAGGGGCGGCTGGATTTTGAACCGCCCCTACAAATAATTTTTTAGATTTCACAAAAATGGGACACAAAATCATGAAAAAAGTAAAAAACCAAAAAAAATTCACCTAGGGAAGGCCCCTACCAGCCTATCCACATTTTTTTCTACAATATTAGCACACTTTGCGTTCTCTTGGATTCAAACCCTTGACCTTGCACTCACGCGTTATCATCTCTACCACTCCACTCCTTCATGACTTGTGTCTAAATCAAGTTTTGGCTCTAATCATATTATACCAAACTGTCTAAATCAAGTTTTGGCTCTAATCATATTATACCAAACTGAGTTCAGTTTGAACATTTGAGACTCTAAATGAAGTCAAATCAAAAGGTTGTGAACTACAAAGTTTTATAACTTTTTGAGACCTACAACTTTTATGTAGGTCAATTTTCCATCCGAGGTCATTTAAAAAAAGTCAAAGTTCAAATTTAAAAAAGTCAACCTAATTTTCTTTAACAAGATGATTTCAAATCAAAATAGCGTCCACTACAAAGTTATATAATTTTCTGAGGCCTACATCATTTATGTTGGTTGTTTCTCCATTCAAGGTCATTTCAAAAATTCAAATTTCAAACTTGAGACATGCAATGAAAAAGTTGTTAAATACAAAGTTATATAACTTTTGAGATATACAACTTTTATTTTGATCATTTTCCCATCTGAGGTCATTTTGAAAAATTGAAATTTTAGTGCTTGATTTTAAATATTCGAGATCTATTTGTAGGATGCTTCAATATAGCCGCCATTACAAGTCCATTTGTAGGGGCGGCTGGATATAGAGCCACCCCCTATAAATAGACGTCATTTGTAGAGGCGGCTCATAACACTAGCAGTCCCTACAAATCGATTTGTAGGGGCGGCTCATTTCGGAACCATTTATAAGGGTTGCTCAATATAGAGCCGCCCCTACAAAGAAAGAGGAGGTGTTTCTACAAATCATTTTCTACATTGTGCGATCCGGTTACTTCTTACTGCTTGCTTGGCAATGCCATTCGCTCACTGCCCCTCAATCCGCCATCACTGTAGGGCGGCCGCTGTCGTCTTCTCCACAGCCTAGCTCACGGCGACCTCGTCACCAACCGTGCCACCCACTGTCTTTGCCCTCCCCCTTGGGATTCCTCGGTGTTGCCACACGTCTGTTAGTTAGTGTAGTGACGCACGCGCACTATAAATAAGAATTTAGGTGCATTGGAACCATGTGCCAGGGCCTCAACAGAGATGGGAGCTAGCTATAAGAATTTGGGGTGCACATTGTACTATAGGGTCTCAACAGAGATGGGAGCTAGTACGTAGTGCAAAAAAAAAAAAAAAAAAAAAAAAAAAACATTTGTAATGGTTGTTCACGCGGCATTTGGCACAGCTTAGAAAATTACTAGGGACGACGAGCCGGCGGAATGGGACTTGGGAGATGGGTTATGTCGACATTGAATGCAGTTACCTATCGTAACGTTGTTGGTATAGGCATGTAGTAGTACTTCCTCAGCCCTTAAAACATAGAATTCTATCGTAGTGTCATGTTTTAGTATCAACAATAAATAAAAATCAATTTTTATAATATCAAGTAAATATTATTAAATTAATTATAAAATATATTCTCATAATAAATTGATTTTGAGATATAAATATAAATATTATTCACTAGAAACTTCGTCAAACATTAGCTATCGTAATAATGTTGTTGGTATAGGCATGTAGTAGTACTTCCTCGGCCCTTAAAATATAGAATTCTATCGTAGTGTCATTTGTTAGTATCAACAATAAATAAAAATCAGTTTTTATAATATCAAGTAAATATTATTAAATTAATTATAAAATATATTCTCATAATAAATTGATTTTAAGATATAAATATAAATATTATTCACTAGAGGAAGTACATCTCATGAGACCAAATCAAGTCAAGCAAAATAAACGATACTTAAATATACTAACGGGAAGAATGAAGAACTAAAGATGGGTCCATATGTTTACGTGTCGTCCAATCGAGTCTAGGCTGGCAGGCTCATCTACCTGGGTACAGTTTCAACACGGTGCGGTTTACCACATGTGAGGAGCAGGTGACCTACTGGGGCACGGCATGGCCTCAAACAGACTTCTTTTCTTTCCTCATGACGTGCTTTGCATCGGACTTACGCGAGAGGAAAAGAAACCAAGAGGTTCAGCGGATTTTTCATGTCCTGTGAAATGAGCAGCCAGCCACAGTATAACAGGGAAAAGGAATGGCTGCTTCCTCCAATGTTCACTCCAAACACTCACTACAGTTCCTTTCCTCAATCCTACGATTCCTGCGATTTTCCTCTCTAGATCCTCCGATATATAGACACGGCCACGATCAACAGTCATGTCACCGTCACACAACAGTTGCTTAATTATTGAGTGTTCTCCTCGTTTTTTTTTCTCTTTTTTAAAACTAGTAGCTTCGTTTGTTTAAACTTGCCTTCAAGTGGATAGTCCTCATCCTAGTTTACTTGACTTCAATAGTGAGTCAACCGAGTTTCAACTTGCCTTGCACTGCGGTTTGATGGCCCATCAACCCCACCAATCTACACATTATTGGAAATCATGCACTACAATATAATGGTATTATCGGATTCACCACGAACACAGCCATGATCATGTTTTCAGAGTCTATATATAGGCGGTGCCATATTCCTACCTATACATATGTTGTCTCCACAAACAACAGAACCTAAGAGGAGGATTTATCTCTGTAGTTGATCGGTGCTCCACTAACATATGATTTAGCCAGAGAATTGTTATTGCTCCTACATACTTGTTCAAGAGCATGACGTGGTTGCTGCCGTGGACCGTGGAGAGGACATTGTTATTAGCAGACACTACGATATCACTGCTGCGGGTTATGTTGGACCCCTGGTACTGGTAGGATCCTTCCTTATTAGCACCCCATTGCATTGAGAGCTCTTGCCGCTGACAATAGGAAAACCTTTCCATTCTACCATATATATGCAAAAAGGTTTTCATATATAGGCGGTTAACGGCTTGTGTCGACATGGCATTTTCAAATTAAATTCTATTCCATTTGTACATCTATTTCTTCATGTCGAGTGCAACAAGAATAACCTTTCTAGGGTTAAATGCACATCTTGATGGCTACTGTTCCCTTCTTTTACTTTGATATAAATCTCGAACTAGCGTGTGTGATGACTATAGATGAACAATGCATGGATGTAACTCAATTAAAATCAGATGTTGAAGCCATCTAGTGGCAGACTTCTCCATTGGTGCCCCTAAGATGGTGAAGAACACACTCTTCCCGTAGTTTTTCTCTTTTCCTACATACATTTCGGTTTTGCTAACTTGCATGGCTATCACATGCTTCACTTAAAATAAAAGAGCAATAAGACCCAATATGCGTTACAGTATATTAATGGACATTCACTACTGCATGTAATTATTAGGACAACACGTGTAAGATTCATGTATGATTGATGCAGTCATGCATGTAACAAGAACACTCGTCAGTTTGGCTGCTACTGCATGTGCAGTTGCCATTCAATAGATTCTTAGATTCCCTGTGGAATGTAGACAGCACACATTCATGTATAAAGAAAATATAAACATAATCAAGATCTGACTCAAATTTGAACCAGATTGATCCGGTTATCAGTCTAGATTGCCTATGTGAGATGAGCCCCGGTAATATATGGGTGATTGTGAATGCTGAGTAAGTCCACAAAAACAAATGCACTAGAAGAAAAATGACATAATGAAGGCTCAGCAAGAACAACGCAAGCTGTAAAACAAAATAATGTTGTCATGTTCCATTTCCATGCAATTCAATGACTGGAATCAGCAGAAGGTACACACAGACGACAGCAGCTGCAACCTAGTGAATTCTGATCTGCCTTAATGTTCTGAATTATAGGGACCCTACATTCACCAGCAGCCCATTTCTTGCAAGTCTACTTGAAAATGAAACCTGTACAATAATCAAATGGTACAATAATTAAGTTTAGATAGAATGTTATATGCATAGTAAAAACACTCAGCTACTTGACAAAGAAACCTAAAATGCCGGTACATGCAATGAATATTTTTTCATGTACATGCCTTAGCAACATACCTTGGCAAGTATTTCATTAAGAGGAAAAGAATTACAAAGCACTACTACCAGAGAGGTCCTGTACCGCAGATTACAAACCACTAAACCAGTGGCTAGCAAACCGAAGCCAACGATAGAGAGAAAAAAGAGAGAAAGAACAGCGAAGGAGAAACCACAACCCTAAAACCCTACTAGCCAAAACCTGCATGGAGAAGATACATGAACACAAAGGTGGCCTACATAGCGAACCAAGCTACGGTAGCAAAGCATCCACCCAGACAAGGCAAAGAACCAGCAAACAGTACAAAGCATCTGCCAGAGAGGATTAGAGCAACCTCGGCGGCAAAGCATGTGCAAAGTGAGAGGCCCACACACACACTCTCGGTAGCAAAGTATCTGTCAGAAAGGATACCCATGGGTACCTTTTGGCGGTAAAACATCCGCAAAGGTGAGAGGCCCGCACACACTCGGCGCAGCCAAAGGAGGGACCAGAACAACTACAAGGACAATGTATCCACAAAGTGAGAGAACCACACTGACATGGCAGCAAAGTATTTGCCAACTGATAGGGGACCAAGGACAACGACGACAAAGCATCTGACAGACCAAGCGGGGGTTGCTAAGTCAAGGACTCAAGTAGGACAGACCACTGCGGACAAGAAGAGACTCACAGGAACGGCAAGGAACAAAGGACCTAGTGAAGGTATGATGGTAGTAGCACAACAACAATAGCTTCAAGAAGGAAAGTGACATCCATGAATGCCACCATATTGGGCAAAGTGGAATGCACCTTTTGTCCTTGGATTGATATGAGTGAGCCAACCGAATGGAATTCTCAACGATGCCTCTAAGGAGGTAGATGGCGCATGATGTGAGACGCCGAGACCGTTGCGCCCTGGAGCTAAGGTCGGGCACAACTTTCACCAAATTCGTGTTTGAGACCTCAACCCTACACTTCGCGGCCCCACCACCACCAGCGTTCAACAACGTGGTCATGCTCGTGATGCACAATAGACTGCGTGTGGGCATAGACGTAAGGTATGGCTGCCGCCTCTGACCGCCGCCATGGCTGACGTCACCCAGGGCCCAGCTAGAATTTCAGCGCACCATCATTGAATCTGGCGCTTGAGACACGACAGGCACCCAATGGTCGCTAGCCCCGTGCGGTTAGAGCCCAAAATTCCTAGCCACGTGTGACTCTGCAATGCACGATCTTGTGTGCAATGACAATGCACGCATCCGCACGGGGCCGAGCCCGCGCGCCATGGCCACCTTGCGCCAAATGGCTTCCTGTAGGCAACACTTCACTCCATAGGACGGAGGCAGGGCCAGAAGCAGCCGCCCCTACCACAAGGCAAACCGGGGCCACATGCCTAGCAGCTCCCCGTGGCCAGCGTGTCACGCTGGTGGATGGAGGCACAACCAACAGCAGCCGATGTTGGCTCAGTTCCAGCGCAAGACAGGCCAAGGCCTCACGCCAAGCGGCTACTGGTGGCCCAGTGCATCATGTTGGCGAATGGAGGCAGGGCCATAGCAGCCGCCGCTGCCCCAAGCCAATGCAAACATAAGGACAGCTGGACAACTACCTTCTTCCATGGATTCGATTTTCCCCGCATGGAAACAACCACTAGAAGCCTAGATTTCACAGGACCAAGCACAGATTAGGATTTTAGGGTCATGGAGAGGATGGAGATGCACTGGGGAGAGGGGAGTTAAGGACGAGGGAGGCTGCCTTTTTTAGTTCCATCCCCCTAGCCGCTGCCACCACCACCTAGGAGAAGGCAAGATGCCATGGTGGCGGCGGCGGCTGAGCCAACTAGTGGGAGATGAGGCAACTGGTGGATGCCCCCGAGTCGCCTCCAAGGGAGACGACGCGAGGAAGGGGATGTGGCTCGGCTGTTTGAACGCAGTGAATAAATGATGGACTTGACCAACAGCTTATACTTCAAATTATTTCTGTTACACTTTGATAACATAAATGTCTACTAAAATACTAATCATTATTGATAAATAGTAATATTATTTTATAATCGTCTGAACACATCCACCGTTACCCTTAAGACATGATAACTGTGCATCTACATGTATTTTTGTGATATCAGAAGTTCAAAAATAAAGCAATCCATTAAATAATATGGTTTGCATCAAAGGCAAATAGCCAACTGGAGGGAAAAAAGAGCAACAGCATCTGTGGGCGAAGGATTGCTAAAGAACATGGCATTGACATAAAAGAGATCTGGGTTCTCAAGGAGAGGTTCATGCTGGATGTAGAATCAGAGAACTTTGGATATATCTATTCCATCAGCACAACAAAACAAAATAAGCTTTAAAAATCTCTAATTTCAAACTAACTATGCCCTGGCAGGTCAGAGATGAACAATAAAATGGTACATCAATATCATGGTATACAAGGTGAACAGGTCAAAAAAATTGCTAGACCTGAAGAGTTCAAAGCTGTGGTAACTATGTTTTCGTTTTAGAAATATGCAAGTGATATACAGAAGGAAAATCAAACAAAATAACTGGGAATAAGGACTGCAGCTTTCTAACCCTGTGAAAATACAGCCAGGTACTGAATTCAACAAAATGCTTGAACAAGTTACATCTTTTGAATTGCTCTGAAGACATCTATGTGATTGTCCAGAAATACTTAACAAGAATTCTGGACTATTAACGCACGATGATATCATGTTAATGGTAATACAAAGGAAAACAAGTTGAGCACCTGCTTGTATAACTTTCATAGAGAATACTACCCAACAAAATGGATCAGATTGTGTCTCCTTTTGTCCCCACTGCAAACATGGCTACCAAATGGAGCATTGGTTCCAATTTCAAACAAAGTATTGATTTGGTCCAGTGCTTGTTTCTTCACCAGTATATATACTAAAAGTAAATTTCAGAAATATGAATACCATCAAGAGTGTGTATTGTTAACTTACAAAAGTTAAATGTACATAGGAACTGCAAAACTTTGTGAACTTTCTCATCAACCACTTCACATTTGACTTTTATTGCCTTGAGGTGCTCTAGCATTGTAGTTGATCTGTCCATTGGATAGTGCATTCCAATTATTTCCACTTTATGATTGGGCCCCTACAGGAAACAAAAGCATTGCCCAAATAATAAAGAAGTGAATAATTACTTCAACAAGGCACAAGTAATTAATCCATTTAAAAACATACATACTTTGGAATAAAGTTGAAGTGTGAGCTTCTCTAGAACTGGTGAGTGCTTGAGAATGCAAGTTAGTGCAAGGAAATCAGGAGCCACACACCAGTGATCATCAAGCAGCAAAGTCTTCAAGTAGCTAAAGGTGGGACAATGTTTCAAATCCCTTTGAAAAATAAACTGGACGAGATGCAGACAAAAATAAGGATTAAGTCTTAGTGTGAGTATGACCAAGCCAATTGTGGAGCAACTTTGTGAAAACCCAGAAGTGGACACATATAGTACAACAGGAATAATATGGCACTAAATGGGGATGATACAAAAGTGTAACGTACCGTTACTGATTCTGATAGCAGTGCCAAATTCTCAGCATTCGATAAACCATCCAGAAGAAACACTTGTTGTCATCTATGAAATTATGACAAGAATAACAATCCTCGCCCTCACAATCAGATGAGTAATTTGTCTCGACTGGGAATCTCACAAATGCCCTTTTCAATGATGGCATTCTGCCAAGAAGTGGAGGCATCCACAAATGGCTATCTAGGTTTAGGTACACTAGACATGGGACAAATATATAAGTGTGGAACTCAGAGTTAAAATCACAAATTGTCATTCTTAGGTGCTTCAAGGACTCCGAAGAGAGATTCTTGACATTTGTCAAATAGCAGTTGGTAATCTCAAGATGCTCTAGTGATGGACAACTCGAGAAATCACAAAAATCATTTTCCAGCACAACACCAACGAGCTCTAGCTTTGTCAAGTGCCGTGATACAAGGGGTAAGTCCTCTAGCTCAATGGGCTGACCGCAGTAAATGTTCTCTAACCTGAGCCTCTGAACTCGGCACATGACGACATACCGGACCCAATGATTGAGGCAAAGCACATAGTTGTCGTCATCGTCAAGGCCACCAAAAGTGATCTCGCATGCTTCAAGAGGCGCATGTCCACGGAGGCACAGCATATTATCAACATTCTTCTGACGCTCCTTCACGTCCGCTGGATGCATCCCATACTCCAGGCTGCAGGTGATGCACAGGGGTGTGGCTGACTTCCACAGGTGGCGCCAACGCTGGGCAAGCACGGATGTCCGGCCGGCCTCCTCTGCTGGCAGGAAGCCAAGTATCTGCTCAAGAACACCGTCCGGGAGTGCATCTATGCCGTCTCTGCCACTAGCCACAGGCACGTTCTTACCCTTCTTCCCCTGAGGCATTCGGTCGAGCGGGTGGCGAGCGTCCATACTGCGGGAGAAGAAACGATGAGACAACGCAGGGGCGCGGGTAAACCAGCGAAAGAGAAGCAAACAACTGAAGCGTTGCTGCGCGCGCCGGGCGACCGCCGACTCACCTTTACGCCGGCGGCGGCTTCAGATGTGATCTGCAGCAAGAACGCGGAATGACACGCGGCTCGCTAGTCAGAGCAAACTGGACCATGAGAAGACTCGAATTTTCTTTCCCATTTTGGATTTGAAAGAAAAACAGGGGGGCAGTGGGTGGAAGGATCTGCACGAAATGCAGGTTGAAAGAAAAAAACAGGGAGCAGGGGACGCAGCAGCGGGGTGAAGGAGAAGATGAACAGGCAGGAAGGAGGTGGAAGATCGGAGCTGCCGACCTGTTTGCAGAGTCCTGCGTGCCGTTTTGGAAATGAAAAAAAAAATTGAGAGAGACTTGTGTAAATGGCAGTGAACCTGATTTTTTTAAAGGAAAATGATTTCCATTATCTGATTTGTTTAAAGAAAAAGATTTTCATCTAATGAAACTTTTTTTTGGATTCGGTTCCATAGAGTAACTTCACCAGCAACGCTACGGTGACATTTAATAAGACACATAAATTAAACAACCAAAATGATATTTATGCTTTGGTGGTTTTAGAAAATCACATTGTTATACATATTATAATATTAAAATAAAACTGATGACATCTTGATATATCAAATAAAGATTGATGCTTGTATGTTGTAATGGGAACAAAATAATTACATAATTCTGATGTCATCCTGATATACAAATAGCTGAAACATAACAGAGGACACACCAACATACTGGTATTTTTGTTTTCTCAAATACAAATGACAGCTTCATAGCATACTATTGAAGAAAAAAAAACATTGTGCAAATCAGTTCCAGACTTTTAAATTTCATATCTCTAAGTCAAACTACGTAGGCTTTAACCATGAAAAAGTAATATCAACACAAAGATCTCTAAGTCATAAAAAAAACCCTTGAATCTCGAATAAGCACGTATCTCAAAACAAAAGTCATAAAAAATCCTTGAATGAATAAGCCCATATCAAAATAAAATGGAAACAGAGGCAATAGTCTTTTTATTTGATACCTTGAATCTGGAAGCAACGGACTAAAACTTGTACAAAAATGTTATAGATTCTTCCAAAGAACGAGGTGAAAAGCCCAAATACAAATAGCATCATGAAGATGATCACGATAGAACATTAGCACTCTGCAACAATAGATCACGATAGAACATTAGCACTCTGCAACAATATAATCTCAAAATCTTGTCCAGAAAAAGAATCTGTTTGATATGTGACCTGTAAACAGTTTGATGCTATTATGTGAAGGTCTCATGTGTAGATTTGGAAAACATACCAGTAGCCTCCCGAGGCATTTGCATCGCAGCCAACACCTATTGGTTACCAAAATTATTTAATCAGATAAAGAAATTGTAATATGTACATCTGCATGAATATTCAATTCTAAATAATCAACTACAAGCAAGCAAGAGACCCAACTGTACATCTCATTCCTCCACGATGCACACAGGACTGGACCAAAGCCTCTTCTTAGAATACCGTCGAACACTTAGCAAGCGCATATTAGAATATACAATGGTTCTGCACATCCAACACAGGACCAACGGATTCAACCATAGCAAGAAGAGGAGGCAAAGAAAGAGGTGAAGGGAGAGATGCACACGCCTGCATATTGGTGCTGGTGATGGGCTGCGTGTTGCGTATGATCATCGGAGGCACATCACGCTGGAACGCAGTGCGTGTAGGTCTGGCCGACTGGCCCTATTGCCGTCGGGGATCAGGTGTGGGATCGACGCCGCCACGACAACCGTTCATGCAGGGAGATTTACCTGGCTAATGACGACCTGAATCCGACGCCGAGGAGCGCCGAATCTTCACTGCACGGACGAAGCTAGCGGTGGCGGCGCCACCCGATTTGCGCTTAGCCAGGTAGCGGCACCCGCCCATTGCGCGCCTGGTTGCGGTCACAACGTCCTCGTTCCACGGCGTGTCCTCCACGTTCCACGGCGTGCGTAGGGAGAAGGAGATCGCACCAGGTTGCAGGGTTGCCTGTGGTCCAACGATAGCGAGTGTAGGCCGGCGCCGTCGTCCGTCCTCCATGGAAGGTAGGGTGCGGCGATGGCGATTCACAGCGGCGTGTAGCAGGGCGTCCGACAAGGCGCAGGAGCGCGGAGCATCAGGGCAGCGCGGGCGGAGGTTGTGTGATTTGCGTGCGTGTTGGTGGCGCCATGAGAATTATGCGCATGGGATGCTGAGGGGGAGGTGTGACACTTTTAATCTGGGCCGTCGGATGTGTATGAGTAAGGAGAGAGAATGATTCAAATCGAATCTACACTGTTCATTTTAATTACGTTGTTTTCCTGGATACAATTTCGTGGGTGGATCAAGATGGGGCTCCTTAGCGGGGGATGTTTTTTGTGTGTAGCTGTAGCAAAAAAAACTTGGTGCATTAGTAGGTTGATGATGAGGAAGCCTTCTAATAACAACCTTCCATTGATGCCCAAAGATGACAAAGAAAACACTACCATATTGTTTTTTGCTAACTTAACTGTTCGCCTAAATGGTTATTTAGCTCTTTTGAACACTTTGAACATAGCCCCCCATTTAAATGCTTGTTTAGACCAATTGGCTAAATTGTAGGTGATTGACAATTTACCTTTTGCTGTTTAATAAAATACTTAACAGAACTTTTTTTAAAAAATCCATATTGTTCAGCACTAGTAAGAGTACTGTGCACAGTACGGATGTTTGGCAATCGCTCTATCTTCGAAGGAACATGAAAGCCAACTTATTGTGACTAGTATAACGCCCGTGCTAACGCTACGGTTTAATTTCAGGGATGAATTTAAAAACAACTCAACAACGATAATTTTTTCATGATAAATTTAATCTGGAAAACACTTAAATGCATATGCGTAAAAGGCATAATAAAGTTATGTCTTGTATTAACCATCTAATTTACTATATGCATAAGGTTTACAAGTGAAGCAAAAGCCTTTGCAGAATATATCTGAGAACCCGACACAAGAAAAATCATTTGAAGCTACAGAGGGAAAAGAACACTTTATGCATGCAACTCATCTCCAAATCACCAAAATATGAATCATGTAGCTGCCACCTTCGCGACCACCATTTGAATGACATATTTATGCTCATTACATCAACACTGTCCTCCCAGTTTGACTGCACCATCTAGCCGGAAAATCATATCCATCTTCTCCATTAAAATGTCTCTGCATCACACCTACCAATTTTCACACAAACGTTATTAACAGAATGTACAATTGCCTTTGCCCAACTCTCTCCATAAAGATGGAATCAATCCGTCACCATTCACCTAATCTATGACCAGTAGGATTTTCCTAATTAAGCTCCAACCCAGCAGAGAGTTGGGCGAACTTACCAAAACACTCATCGCTAGGCTCATCTTCACGATCCGTGCCAGGCTAGGCCCATCTGTATCTGTAAATAAAAAATCAAATCGTGGGGCCAGTTGTATAATAAACGTTATGTTCAGTTCATATTCAGATCAGAGAAAAACCGAAAAAAATTTTACCAAGCACAGTTACTTTAGACATATATTAGTGGTGATAACTGATCTTGATCCACAACTTACCTTTGAGATTCAATGCCAATCAACTTCGATGGTCGGCTTTGGGACATTAAGAGTTTATTACTGGAGCACTATTGTCAAAACAAAAGGGATCCCTGAATCGGCGGACCGCAATGAACCTGGGAGTAAATCTATAAGTTCAGCCTAGAGACTTCATTTAGGACACTGAATTTTTCAAGTTCATAATGCTTATGATAATTGCATAAACCTTTGTTACTTATAAGTGACGTTCCTCAAAGAGGTGACACAAAATAAATGCACAAAAAATAATCTGATACTATCACTCAATGAGTTTAGACTTGAAAGTAGGACTTATGACGACACAAACCAAATGCATACTCACCAATTACTGGGTGCCTAATGATGTAATGATGATCACTTCCTTGATGCATCCTTTGTTTCATCTAGACAGCTAGACAGCTAGAACTGAATCACCTGTACTGAGCAACAATTTCAGAGTTTCAGAGGGAGATAACCAAATAATCCAAGGCTGCTTAACATATTACCAAGAGCAAAAAAGAAACATATACAATAAGAAAAGAGAGAGGCTCTACAACAGCTAAGTAAGACAATATAACTACAATACATAAATGCATAATTCAGATAATTCAGTGGTATATGGGGTTTGCTGAAACTGCAGAGTACGGAAAAAGAAAATATGTAGGTCTGAAATCTTGATTCCACAATGTACAGAAAAAGAAAATATTACTTGTTAGCTGAGTGCGGAGTTTAGGCACGGCGTTTAAGGGAAACCCTAGACTGGTGCCCCACATTTGTTACCTGATATTCTGTAACTCTCAGATTGATAAATGTCAGATTAGTTATCTGAAATTCATAGTCATGGCTGAACCATGTGTCAGGATACTTATCTGATACTCAAAAGCAATAGCATTAGTTACTCATGCCCCTCCTAAGCATGCCTCTCCTGAACATGCCTCGATGACTGGATTTATCATCTCATCAAGAGCATCTGCATCATCTGGAAACCAAACCAACATGAGCTCAGGCTAAATTAGTACATGATACTGGAGTTATAACTACGACTACAAGTAGTTGGACAGAGGGTATAACTGAGTAAGTTTTTGATAGAAGAAAATATTAAAGAATAGGGAATGGAAGATTCTACCACCCAAGTTAAAGCACTATGAACTTAAGACACACGGCTCAACTGCCCTAGATTACAATAGTAAGTCCTAACCCCTGCAGTTTGTCCGCACCAACCAATCTTCAGTTTCCATAATTAGATTCTAGCACCCATCATAATTTTCATCATTGAGGACTATTCATTATTTGAGTATTCATTGTCCGATACATGGGTATATTAATATTTTCACCATTCAGGTTTGACACAGTTTTTTGTATTGCATAAAAATCTGAACAGAATGTCTAGCTTCTCTGATGATTAGCTGAGAAAACCAAGATGATTGGCATAAACAAAATGCAATCTGCTGCAACTGAACAAAGAAGATACAGGATTACCTACTACCTGTTCACTTGATGCAATACTAGTGCCGACGTGCTTGGGTGAACTGAAATAAAGAACTTGTCCAAGAAAAGAAAGATAATCTAGCAAAGAAAATGCCAAATAAGAATAAAAATCCTTGAACCATGTGAAACATCAACAAAGATACCCACTGACAAGCCAATTATACAAATATTTCTCATTACCCAAAAAGCAGTCAAAGCCGAGGCGTGACCATAAATAAGCCTGCAGATATTCAAGTTATACTTGTCATGTATGATGCCAAAACAACTCTGGAAACGAGAATTGCAACTTCACTATATCTAATTAGTAAAATAATCTAGCAAAGAAAATGCCAAATAAAAATAAAAATCCTTGAACCATGAGAAACATCAACAAAGATACCCACTGACAAGCTAATTATACAAATATTTCTCATTACCGAAAAAGTGGTCAAAGCCGAGGTGATTTGGGTACTGTAGCCATCTGATGCTGAGTGTCGCTTTGGACTAAGCCCAGGCCATCATCGTTCTCTACTTGCCCAATCATTCTTCGGCCCGTAGTGATCGAATGAGTGGATGTGTGCCCGTGGATGCGCAAATCATGGACGGCCTGGTTTGGGTCGGGGGCCGGCGGCGGCCGTGGATCTGCGCCGGCTGTGCCACGCACTCGTCGGTCTCTTCTTCTCCGACTCCTAGGTCCAGGCGACCACATCCACCGCCGCCTCGGTGAAGCACCAAGAGGCAACGGTCCTGGGGCCGGGCCACGAGCAGGAACTCACGCCGCCCCGAGGCCGGTGCCGGGCCGGGTGGTAGGGGCAGCGTCCGCGCCAAAGCCGGGGTTCAGGTAGCACGGGGCTATCCGGCGCCGGGGCCCGCCTGCGTCGGTGGGCGGCCACCGCGGGAGCCGGCGCCGCCGCCGCCCAAGCAACCGTAGCCCCGTGGGCGGCGTCCGTAGCCGGCCCTTGTTTTTCCCCGGGCGCTCGTCCATCGCATGGGGAAGAGGAGGCGGCCTGGCGGGGGGGAAGCGTCGCGGGAGGCTTCAGCTGCCTGACCGTTAGATCTTGCGAGGGTTGATTAAGGGCCTTAGATTTTAATAGTGTTAGATTTCTGTGTATGTTTTGTGGGGTGCGCAATGGTTGGAGCTCTCAGCGGGGGACGTTTTTTTGGGTGGACAAAGTATAATTTAAGTATTCCATTATAGTAGAGATAAAGGCTTTGTTGAAAGTCCAACTTATTGTTTTAAAATGGAAAAGGGTTTTAAACAGTTCTATGATCAGAGTTTGGTGCACTTCAACATTTGTCTCCATGAAGGAAAAGGGGACATGTCCATCTCTTTTGACGATTGGTTGTTACCCATGATGTTAAGAGGGATTCGCCACTAAGGGCATATGACGATGAGTGCAATGTGAGGCAACAGGGCTGCAACAAATCTAATATATGGAATCCAACAACAATTTACAAACCAGACATATAATGAACTTATTATTAATCAAGTATTCAAGTCTATGGAGAGAAAGTACACATTTACTAGAGGAATGAAACTATGTGTTACAGTATAGTGTTACACACTGCTACCATAAGCCCATAAGCGTGTGCTGGCCATTCACTATTTTTTTCCTCTTGATCTTCTGAATTCAAGGGACCCTAGCTAGATCCACCTGCAGACCATTTGTTTGGAAGACTACTTGAAAATAAAACCTGTATATAATAATAATCAAAAGGTGCAATAAGTTTAGATAGACATGTTATACATGCAGAGTAAAACCACTGAGGCATGTTATACAAAGAAACTTAAAATGGTGGCACGTGGATCAAATAAGTAATGAAATCAGAGTTACACTCTAATAACATCAAGTATGTAGAGTACTAATAATTATTTGATAAACAATAAGTTGATAATCATCTGAAAACATTTGTGGTCCTGTTATACTTGAGCAATAACAATTCTGCAGCTGTACAAGTATATTGCATCCTGATGAAAATCCATGTTCTTTTCATGATATATCAGTAGTTTAAAATAAAACAATTAAGTATAGAATATGGTTTGCACAAAAAAGCCAAACAGCAAACTGGTGGATAATGGGAGTAAATATAAAATTTTGCTCCAGCAGACAATAGCATTTGTGAACCTTGATCCAAATCGTGGTAGCAACCATGCTAAGGAGATTATCATGCAGATCAGGATTCTCAAGGAGAGGGACACATGCCCAGATTAGTATCACAGAACTCATTGGTTGGGAATACACTTAAGATTTTCTTTCAAGCTTGGTTTAGAGAGTACAATCTGGACGTCACAAATAACAATATCATAACTAAGTTATATCTAATAATTCATCATCACACCCAAAAAATGAGCTCAATGGGAATCACAATAAATATTTCTCTCTGATTTCAAACTAGTCAGTCACTGACAGGTCATACATGAACAATGAGATGGTGCTAATACAGGGTGAACAGATCAAAATTACAAGACTAGATGAGTTCAAACGGGTGGCAACTATATTTTCCTTTCAGAAATATGCAAGTTGTGTGCATAAGCAAAAATCAAACAAAGTTTCATGGAATGAGGAGTACAGCAGGTACTAAATTCAAGAAAATTATTGATGATAGGTCATACATGAACAATGAGATGGTGCTAACACAGGGTGAACAGGTCAAAATTACAAGACTAGATGGGTTCAAAGTGGTGGCAACTATATTTTCCTTTCAGAAATATGCAAGTGGTATGCAGAAGCAAAAAATAAACCAAGTTTACGGGAATGAGGAGTACAGCAGGTACTAAATTAAACAAAATTATTGAACAAGATAGTTACATCTTTCGACTTGCTCTAAGGACTTCTGTTAAAATATGTGTTACTGTTCTAAAATAGCTAATAATATGCTGAACTATCATGTTAAGTTTAATACAAAGAGAAAAAAAAAATTGAACACCTCTTTGTATAACTTTCATAGATAACACTAGCCAACAAAATGGATTGGATTGTGTCTCCTTATGTCCCATCTGCAAATCATTGTCACCAAATGCGGCATTGGGTTCCAATTTCTTAATCCATCAGTGTACCCAATCCATTCTATGTTTCCAATCCATTCTATGTTTTTATATTGATTTGGTCCAATTCTTGTTTCCACATATATAATAAATAAAATTTCAGCAATATGGGTAGAATCAAGAGTGTCTACAGTTGACTTACATAAGTTAAATGTACACAGGAACTGCAAAACTTTTTGAACTTCCTCATCGACCACTTCACATTTGACTTTGACTGCCTTGAGGTGCTCGAGCTTTGTAGTTGATCTGTCCCTTGAATGGTGCCCTCCAATTATTTCCATTTTGTGTTCAGGCCCCTATACGAAATAAAAGAATTTTAAACTAATAGTAAGCAAATGCATAGTTACTTCCCCAAGGCACAAGAAATCCATTAAGAAACACTTACATACCCTGGAATTAAGTTCAAGTGTGAGCTTCTCTAGAACTGGGGAGTGCTCGAGAATGCAAGTTAGGGCAAGGAAATGAGGAGCCACGCACCATTGATCATTGAGCAGCAGAGTCTTTAAGTTAATAAATGTGGGACACCGTTTCAAATCCTTTTCAAAAATAAACTGGACAAAACGCAGACAAAAAAAGGGATGTGATAATACTCAGTCTCTGTGTGAAAGCTTTGTGAATGTCCACAAGGGGATACAAATAGGACAGAGGAACAACTGGTAAATATGAAAGTGTGACGTACCATTGTCGTTTCAGATAGCAATGCCAAATTCTCAGCATTTGATAGGCCATTCAGAAGAAAACACAGGTTGTCCTCTGTCATAATATGGCAAGAGTAACAATTCAATGGATCAGTGTCCTCATCCCAACAATACTCGTCAATGGGAACTCTCACAAATGCCTTCTTCAATGATGGCATGCTCCCAAGAACAGGAGGCCTGTACAGATGGCTATCCAGGTTCAATGAGATAAGACTTGGTACAAGAATAAGAGTGTTGAACTCTGTGCTGAAATCACAACTCGTGATGCTTAGGCTTTTCATGGACTCTGATGAAAGCTTTTGCGCATTCCACAGACTGCAATGGTCAATATCCAGATGTTGCAGCGCCGGACAGCTCGAGAAGTCACAGAATTTGTCGTTTAACTTTATGCCAACGAGTTCTAGCCTTGTCAAGCGCCGTGACACAAGTGGCAGGTCATCCAGCAAAAAGCGCTCACCGTAGTAAAAATTCTCGAGTCTGAACCGCTGAACTTGACACATCACGACATGCCGGACCCAGCGATTCAGGCAGAGCACGTCGACTTGCTCGTAGAAGCTACCAAACGTGAGGTGACATGATTCAAGAGGAGCGCCGCCGCGGAGGCGCAGCAAATCGTCGATAGCCTTCTGGCATCCCTTGTACCAGGTCATGCCAAAGCGCCAGTCGATGATGCACGTGACGTCCAGGGCCGTGGCGAACTTCCAGCGGTGGCGCCAGCGCCGTGCTAGCACGGACGTCCGGCCGGCCTCCTCTGCAGGCAGGAAGCCGAGGATGTGCTCGAGGATGTCGTCTGGAAGCACATCTATGCCGCCGCCGTCGCGGCCGCTCGCCACGGGCTCGTGCTTGCCCTTTTTCTCTGGACGCATCCCGTCGAACAGGTTGTGAGCACCGACGACGCTACGGGACGGCCGCACGGGAAAGACGATCAGATTCAGACGGAAGATACAGGTACGACGATCTGGACCGGATCAGAGGAAGACTTGAGTCCCGTACCAGCAGCGAGAGTTCGTGTTTGTGCGGAGGTACTCGGCGGGCAGTTTCCACGGGGCATTGGCCAATGTACGGTGGGCATATATGTCATTGTTATTACATAGACAAATCCAATTAAAATGCATGAGAAAGAAATCCAAAGTCCAATCCTACTACAATACAAATAACTTATCTCCAATCGAATTTGTTTTTAAATTTGAATCTATTCTATACGATTCGAACTACTATAGGTACTACCATATCACTAACTCACCATATCAAAAGTTTGAACTGAAAACTGAAAATCACACCTTCATTTCACATTTAAATCAATCCTAGAAGTCTTTCTAAATTTGATGTCTACATCAACATTTGGAGAGTCATTTGAGTATGTAAAAGTTATTTTCTATATCTGTAACAACGAAGCAGGTAGGGTGGTTGGGCATGACAGAGACGGCGAGGAGGAGGCAGTGGCGGTGGAGGCCTAGGGTGGCGGTGCCCTAGGGTTGGGGAGGGTGGCGCGGCGTGGGCAGGGGCGGCAGCGCGTGGGGGAGAGAGAGGAGGGATAAGAGAGGTTTTGCCTAATTATTTTCTTACTAGAAAATATACATGAGGGGGTGTTTGGATGGTGTGGAAAAAGTTTTACCTGCGTTACAATGGAATGTCGGAGGGATGTCGGAAGGGGATTTCGAATACTAATAAAAAAACAAATTATAGCACTCGTCAGGAAACCATGAGACAAATTTTTTAAGTATAATTAATTCGTCATTAGCAAATGTTTATTGTAGCAGCACATTGTCAAATCATGGACTAATTAGCCTTAAAAGATTCGTCTCGCAAAGTTATCGTAATCTGTGTAATTAATTATTTTTTTAGACTACATTTAATACTCTATGTATGTGTGACAAGATTCGATGGGACAGGACAAAACTTTTGCCCTGCCCATCCAAACACCCCCTGAATAACTTTAGACTTGAGATTAGTGTTCGGGTTCATTTTACAATATCTTAGTGCACACTTCCATAACTCGTATGAGAACTGATGGCTTGGATATTTATCCAATGATCACACTGTCATGCCATGCGTTTCAATTTCTCTTGGATTGTGTCTAACGCAGCCAAACACAAGGAATCAATAATGCGACATAAAGTAACATCAAACATCCAGATAAAAATAAATTTGGTCAAATCATCCACGACATTCAATTATGAGACGCATTGGTATTCCATCACTCAACATTATATTTGTACAATTGTACTTAGATTTAGTTTAAGCTCCAGATTCAAAAATCTCAAATTTTCAAACCCCAAAACAAAATCACATGGAAAAGTACCGGTGTCGCCTTTAACTCATCCACCTACTAGACACAGTATCATGAAAATTTGATCGATCATAATTCATAGAGAAGTTACTTCTGCCGGTGGCATCTCCCTGGCTCGTTAGCTGCCGCAGACCTGTTTTGTTGCTCTGGTATTAGAGGCTTTAGTTACTTGGGTTTCAGGCTGAGGTTCTCGTGTTTTGTCATGATCAGTTTACAGAACCTGTAACATGGGGTTTTAGAACCAATTGTCCAAATCACAGTGTCATACTCAGATTGATGCAAGAGAAAGCTGCTTTGACAATGAACCGGTCAAGTGTTTCAGCTTTCTTCTTCAGATCCGATATGAGAAGCACAGCTTGGCTAGGGCATCCTGCTGCTAGTTCGTCTTCTTAACCAGTTCTAAGCTTCAGAGTGCTATTCCACGGCTGGTGTCGGGATGCATATATAGTACACAATCCTACTCAAACATAATAACGTATCTAGTAGTGCAAACTAACTTTCCGTGAAAACCGATGCAAACTACGGCAAAAAAAATTATCTAAATTTTTCTCAAAAAAATTATCTAAATTCACCAAAAAAAATCACACGTATAGATGATATGATAATACACAACCTTATAAAATATCTTGTCCTAACTCGACTTTTTTTGTGAGATATAAAAATAACAAATTTAAAGCCAGAAAGCTGTCCAAATGATTTGTTAGAAATTTGTTATTTTTATATCTCACAAACGAAATCAAGTTTGGACAAGATATTTTACAAGGTTGTGTATCATCATATCATCTACATGTGTGATTTGTTCGGTAAATTTAGATGACTTTTTTACCGTAGTTTACAAGGGTTTTTACGGGAAGTTAGTTTGCATCTCATGAAAGAATACATCATGTTTCTCAGATACTTTTGGTCATTGGACAAAGCAGCCTTTCCAAAACTGTTAACTGACCACCAGTTATTAAATGATCCATGTGGGAACCCGTTCTGTCCGCTCCCTGTACCGTGCCTCAATAGTATCACCAAATCACCAATTTGCAATTGAAGAGAACTTGTCTTGTGTCATCTAATCGACAAACGTGAAAGAAGAGGTCTGTAGTTCGGTGCATATATGAATACCCTTCTCTTCCAGTTTAGAAATAGACTCCTTTTGAAGAATAAATTACCTTGTTTGCTTGTTTCTATTGGCTTCCAATTTAGAATTCAATTGCTTAAATAAATATTCAAATTCATCAATAAACTGAACACGTGCACCCTGCCTAATTCTTTCAAAATATGAACTGAACAAAACATCATCAGACATTAGTTATCAACGTAGATGAAAACTGAAAAATAATAATAAAGTGAGCCTACATTATAGTGAACACCTTCTGTTACTCCCGGTGATTTTATATGGCGCAGAACAGGCTAAAGACTTATGTGAGCCATCTCGTGGTGGAAGCGATCTTCTGATTGGGTGGTCACTCATTGGCGTTAAACACGCAGCCCACCACATTTGTCTACCACGCGGTGCCTCCAAAATACGGTAGATCCTCCTCTACTCGAAGGCATCCACAGCGTGGTCGAAGTCCGGGGCTGTCCTGGACGTCCTTTCGAAATGCACCACTGTCAGAAACTCATCGACCCCGCCAGCCCCTCCTTGCCATCCCCAAGCCCCCTGGAGGATCGTCGGACCCAGAATCACTTTTGTCGTCCCTAGAATCGCGTGAACATCGGAAGATGCCGCGAAGGACGCAACCTCATATTGAAGACATGAAGGACGATATTGGATTCGAGATAAAGGCACAGGTGAACTTGAGTCTTAGTGATATTGGGAAGGACATGAATGTGTTGCAGGCAGATTCGATATTTTGATTGATTGGTTCGGAGTTGGAGAGACGAGAACAGTAGCCATACTGGCACGTCTCCTACTGGCATACACATAACGCGTTGGGGTCCTGCATTGTCGCCACGGCATTGCCCCCATGGGCTATGCTCAAAAGCTTCCTGAGCCGCCTCTTGTTGTGCACACTTGAAATGTGTCAATATCCCTATGTGTATGTCTTTGAATATAGTTGGAACGTAGTCCAAATGCCAATCTACGGACTCAGAACTGGGAGAGAGATCGAGGTCATGAGTATTATGGAAAGTTTTGTTTGTTCGAACCCAATCATGATTTACTGTTGCTGAATCTATACCTGAACTAAGTGGATGATTGGGCTGGACAAAAATTAAGTTGGCAGAATCAAAAATTAAGTTGGCAGAATAGGTAACCGACTCGATTGGACAAAAAATTTTATGGCATAAAATTTGCCTCTTTAATATACGTGCCCCTAGTATTTATAGTCAGAATCAGACTTAGCATACAAATAAGGTGGAGGAATCCTTATCCAACACGAATTTCTCTTTTCCCAATGAATTTACTAACTTCCATCCTAAATTGATAATAAATACTAAAAAGATAGTCGGCAGGGATGTAAAAGGAAGGCGGCAGCGGCGCTGCTTTCTCCTCCAAGGCTTGCGGCCTCCTAGGGTAGGCCGCGCGCGGCCCATCTTGGGTGGCAGCAAGGGCTGCGGCACCTCTTCGGCAGCAGCAGGGGCAATGGTGCCCCGCCTTTGGGCCCTACCAGCCCGTTTATTTCGATGCGAGTAATAGTCCACACTGGGCATGTGACAATATCTTTGTACCCACCAATTATATCTTTTTCACACTGTATATAGCCATTCTTGCTTGTCATCTTTGACTAGCAAGAAATAGGAATATAGAGGAGGTTTATATTTAGAGATCAATTAGAGAGACTAGAAGGATAGTTTTCACCAAATCTCTATTCATGTAAATTAAGAAGAATATCGAGTCTTTTAGAGATACACTTGCACCTTATAATTTACTAAAATTAAGTAAAAACTCATTTGAGATGACTTATTTTAATAGATTAAGTCCAGTTTTGCCCCCTCAACTCTTAACTTAGTGTAATTTTAACCCCAACTATAAAACCGTCTAACTTTGGCACCTCAACTATTTAAACCGTTTAATTTTGACCTCAGAGCTATCTGAAAAACCACTTCAAGCTGCCTCAAGATCAAATTTGAATGGTTTTAATAGTTGTGGTGCCAAAATTAGAAAAAAAAAAGCAAGAGTTAAGGGCAAAAAATGAACAAAATATAGTACTTTCATTTTTCATATTTATTTATAACTAGGTAGCATGCCCGTCTGCGTTGCTCTACGACAATAAAATTTTTGTATTAAAAACATACGGATCACACGATAAGATAATAATACTATGACATTAAATATGAATATTTAAATAATATTTAATCTACGAGGCAAAGTTTGTGAAATTACCACTGGACAACTGAACTTTAATACTACACAAAAAGTAATGGACCGTTAAACTTGACACACACAAAAGAAAATCTATTCGAGTAGCTCTGCATTTTGTCATTGCACCACGAAATGACGAAAGTAATGTCACCTGCATGCATTAGAGAACGAGGCGTGCGGCTGTGGCATAATAGAGAACGAGGCGTGCGGCGGTGGCATTTCTTGATGATTTAATTTGAGATTGGATGTGTGTTGTACTTGATTCTGGCGGTGGCATTTCTTCATGACATAAAAAATAATAAAGATATACACACACCAGTTCTGTTCTTATCGTTTTAACGTGTCATAATATTACTAAAAAACAGCCTCATAATTCAAGCAATGGTATTTTTTCCATGCCAATGTTTTTTCAAAAGTTCTTTCATTGGAAGTACAGATATACATACACCGGGACTCAACTAAAGACACGGTAGTCCGCGACCCCACAACTTTGCGTCTCCAACAGCTAAATTTGATGTTTAGTTCCCCAAATATTGTGCGGCTTCCATTATGTTGTAAACATAGAACTCCAAATATCTCATCCATTACGGGGAACTGAAGCCAATCAAGCAGCTGGTTCAATTCCTTGAACTGTGCAAACAAAAACCATATCAATATTAAATATTAAAAGTGACTCATAATTTAGAACTTGTCCCTTTCTGACAAAGATTATGGAAATCAGCATCACAGCCATTGGATAGACATGTAATTGGCAAGCATTGTAAGACAAAATGATGCTGCTCTTCATTCGCCCTACATTGAAGGGTTGCCAAATAATATACAACTTAAAGGAAGAACAATTATAAGTAATAAACCAAAAAATATTGAAACATTATATGGGGGACCCATCACTTTTAATTTGCTCTCACAAAGTTTCTCATTTAAGTTCTAAAAAGAGAGAGCAACCATTATGATTTCCCAGGAAAACATATGATCCAGCACAAATTTTTTGTCGCACGAAGAGGTTGTCCACCTTTTACTCTTTTTATTAGTTGTGAGAGATGAGGGATATTAGGTCGTTATATGTTAATTTTCAGTAGTTTTCACAGGCAAGTACATGATCATCAAATTGTTCATGTAGTCATGTCACCTTACGACACAGCAAAATAAAGAATGTTTTCTTATTTCTTTCTTCTGAAGTCATAAACCACTTCCATAATGACAAATTAATTTAACAGATTAAACAAGGGACAGGTTACTAAACATTTCCACTGCAAGAAAAGTGCTAATGTGTTTACCTTGGGAAGGGAAAATGGAACATCAAGTAGGGGCTCCGGCCCTCCTGTTCCTTTTTTTAAAAAAAAATGGACATGAAGGTTCATCAGCCCGAGGTTTGTTGGAGTGCACTAATTGTGTCCTGTGCAGCTCTGATGTCATAGTAAGACACTGTAACAACTCCACGGCTCTTGCAGGATGTGTGGAATGTCTGTATGTCACCATATTGCTGTAGGTCCAAATGAAGAACAATACTTACCAGGTGAAAATCAATATCAAGAGAGAATGATGGAAAAATTGAAACATGAAACTATGAGACTCAGGCACTCATTAGCTGTTCATGCTGCTATCCTGAAACTAATGAGTGGAATGAGTGAAACTGCAAATCAGAAATTTCTTGATGTAGTTTCATTCAGAAAAAATCTAGATGTAGTTGGACTGGTTGCGGTGCTTAAATTCAGGACTGATGGCAACACTTTTTGAAAACCAAATCTACCAGCATTTATATATATATATATATATATATATATATATATATATGATCCTAACATGGCTGATGAACCTTGATGTCCAATTTCTAAAACTATCAATAGAGCACCTGAGTCTGCCAAATCTACCAGCATTTATATATCCATTTCCACTCCACAAGCTATTTCTAATCTGACAATAGCCAAAGGTCTACTTTAAGTTAAATACAAATGGAGCACCTGGAGTTTGCCATGAAGCAGCTTTGGTCATGTTATTGTTGGCCCACAAACTGATCCCAAGGTGAGCAAACCCTGCTCACCTTTCTTCTCACTCCCTGCACCAAGGAGGAAGAAGAGCCTTGAGCTCAATTACACACTCACACTCACACTATCCACGGTTCAGCAGTGGCTGAACCTGAAACACTGAATATGGTGGCAAATGAACTGCCTTTTCCCATTGCATTGCAAGTGTATAAATACTAGAAGTCTACCTACTACAAGGTACATAAGGTATGGCTGGGTACAGCCTGGGTATGGCTGAGTACAGCCCCTCTACTCTAGTACTATTGCATACATCACCCACTACCAATTTGTGATGATGCTAAAATACCAACTACTGTACTGCAATGGCCTATTGCCATGCTGCTACAGCTGACCACTAGCTGGTCTTTGAGTGATGAACATGACAGCAGGAGATTATATGTAACAATCCTTCCCCTAATCCTACTGCTGTCCCTGAACCTCCTCCATGCCAATCAAGCTCCTCAGCTCCTGGAAGCGAAGACGCCCAAGTGACTTGGTGAGGATGTCAGCGAGTTGCCGCCCGGTCTCGACGAACTCGATGACAAGCTGCCCACCATCGACGCAGTCCCGCAGGAAGTGAAACTTCACGTCGATGTGCTTGCTCCGATCATGGAGCACTGGATTCTTCGCCAGCGCAATGGCCGGCTTGTTATCCACCTTGAGCGCCGGCGGCTGAGCCTCAACGCCTGTGAGCTCGCTCAGCAACCGGCGCAGCCAGACTACCTGGCATGCCGCGGTGGCCGCCGCGACGTACTCTGCTTCACACGTCGAGAGCGCCACCATCTTCTCGCTTCAACGACTGCCGCAATTGGTGCTGCGCCGAGGAAGACAAGCACTCGAGGTGCTCCGCGCCCATCCACGCCGCCCGCCATGTCTGTATCGCTGAAGGCCGTGAGCCCCGGCTCACCCTCCTTTTGCCTTGGTCGGCGCCGAAGACCGCTACCGGAGCTCGCCAGCGCTTTGGGGGAAGACGATGGCCTGATCCACCGTGCCCTTGACGTGAAGCGCAAGCCGCTTTCACCGCCGCCCAGTGATCTTCCCGTGGATCCTCCATGAACCGCTCACGTATCCTACCGCGAACGCGATGTCCGGGCGGGTGTGAGTGAGCCAGCGCAGCCCGCCGACGATGCTCCTGTAGCGTGTCCCGTCCACCTTCTCCGCCGTGCTCTGCTTGGAGAGCTTGATCCGCTCCTCCATTGGGGTCGCCATCGCTTACAATCCCCGCCATGCCAGCCCGCTCCAGCAGCTTTAGCGCATAGGCGCGCTGCCCCGTGACCCGGTCCTTCCCCGCCTCACCTCAATGCCGAGGTAGTAGGAGAGAGCGCCAAGATCGCTCATCTTGAACCGTGCCGCCATCTCCTTCTTGAATGCGCGCGATGTCTTGCTCCCGGGCGCCGGTGGCGATCAAATCGCCCACGCACACACCGACGATGAGCTCTTCCTTCCCCGTCTTCGTGTGTGTACAACGATGCTCGATGGCGCACCGTGCGAACCCGAAGCCCCGCCATGGTGGCGCCGAAGCTTGGCGCCCACGCCGCTGAGCTCGCCGTAGCCCGTAAGAGGGGCCTTCCCGAGGCGGAGAACCTTGCGCTCGGCTCCCCGACAATGAAACCCGGGCGCGGCTGCTTGATCGAAGACGGTCTCCGCCAGATCACCGCTGAGGAAGGCGGACTTGACGCCGAGGTGATGAACCGCCCAGCCCTGGTCGCCGAACAAGAAGAATGGACCGACTCCATGCGCGCCACCGGGCGCAAACACCTCGAAATCGATCCCCTCACGCACAAGCTCCCGAGCCACCAGCGCGCCTTGTGCTTCACCACCGCGCCATGCGCCGTCCTTCTTCACCTTGTAGACCCATTTGAGTTCAATCGGCCGGCATCCAAATACCGGGCGGATCGACCAAATCCCAGTCCGATTGGCTTCAATCGAGGCGCATCTCCTCCAAAGACGCCTTCCGCCCGAGGCGGCATCAAGCTCCGCCACGGTAAGCAGGCCAGCTCCTCTCGCCATCGCCAGCCAGCCTCAAGATCGCCGCAGCGCCGCTCGCAACCCAGTGCGCGCTTCGCCGATGACGTTGTCCACCCGGGCGGAAAGCGGACCTCCTCCCTTCATGATAAAGCGCCGACGAATTCGCTAAATTGCTCGAGGAGAGGCGACCAGCCCCGGTTGCCGGTGGAGTCCTCGCTCCGCGGAAAGTCCGAGCGAGGCAGCGAGGAGTGCTGTCTTTGCCCGCGCCGGGAGTTGCGGGCTCTCCCGCAAAGACGTCGGCCGGCTACGCTTCCCCGGTGCCGGTAGCCGCCATCGCCGCCCGCTGCTGGTATCACTCCCCGCCATGGATGACGAAAGAGCGGCTGACGCAGCGAAGAAGCCGCCGATCCCGCTTCAGCGCCGCCGCTTCCCCGGGCACCCGGCCAGATCCCACTTCCAAGCGCCGCCTCGTCGAGATGACGTCGGACACCACCACTCCCGCCGGTCGTGCAGCCGATCGCTTGGACCCCTCCTCGTAGCCGAGGAACACCATCTTGGTGCTCCACGTCCTCCAGCTTGCCGAGCCCGGCTTGGTGAGATGTGAGCGTGTGTATTTGTTGGAACAAATCTCGTGATTTGGGGCAGATTTTCTATTTTCATTAGCCCCGCCAAAATGGCAGTTTTGGGGGATACATATAGGCATCTTCTTGAGAGCCAAGTAAAGGGTAAAACAGAAACTTAGGTGCTAAGCAAGGTAAAGATAAGGGTGGGGACACAGCCACCAATTACACTAGGTAAGCACTAGACTTAGTCTATCAATCTCCCCTAAGGCTTGTGCGTTGCCTCCGGTGGATTCGAGCCATCCCAATCCCGTGCACGGCTCCTGGAACTTGACTTCGCCCGAGGGACTTGGTGAGGAAGTCAGCGAGCTGATCCGAGGTGTTGATGTACCCAGCCTTGACGCTCCCTCCTCCAAGCAGCTCCCCGATGAAGTGGTACCTCACTCGAATGTGCTGCTGCGTTAAGGAAGACGGGGTTCTTCGCCAATGCCAAGGCAGACTTGCTGTCCACTCTCAGCTGCACCGCTTCGGCTTCCCTCCCAAGGAGATCACCCAGCAAACGGGCCAGCCAAAGCGCTTGTGTGGAAGCGGTCGTGGCAGCGATGTACTCCGCCTCGCCTCGACAAAGCCACCACCTGCTGCTTGATGGACTGCCAGCTCACGAGACACTTGCCGAGGAAGAATAGCGCCCGTGCGATGCTTTGCTCGTGTCGATGTCGCCGGGCGTGGTCGCTGTCGCTGTACCCAATGAAGTGCGCTGCTCCGGGGCACCTCGGGTAGCGCGTCGCGTAATCGGAGGTCCCGAGGCGTAGCGGAGGATCCTCTTCACGGCCTGCTGGGTGCTCCGTCGTCGGTCGCTGCATGAACCGGCTGACGTAGCCCACGGCGAACGCCAAGTCCGGGGCGTGTGGACGCGAGGTAGCGAAGACTCCCCACAATGCGCCGGCTGCGTCGCGTCCACCTCCTTTGCCGTGCTCTCCCGGCCCGCTTCAGCTTCTCCTCCATGGGGGTGTGAGCTGGGTTGCAGCCCGTGAGGCCACCCAACTCGACGATCCGCTTGGCGTGGGCGGTGCAGGGCGGCGAGATGCCGGAGCTGTCCCTGTGGACCTCGATCCCCAAGTAGAAGGAGAGAAAGGCCGAGGTCGCTCATCCGGAAGACGGACTTCATCTCCGCCTTGAATGCCTCAATCTCCTCCTCCTTGGTGCCGGTGATCACCGTGTCGTCAACGTACACGCCCACCAAGGGCATTGCCTCCCTTACCCCGCCGGTGACGGCGGCCTCGTGAGGACTCTGCTGGAACCCCATTTGCTTGAGGGTGGAGTCCAGCTTGGCGTTCCAAGCTGGGGTGCCGCCGCAAGCCGTAGAGGGCCTTGCGCAGCGGAGGACCTTGCCCTCCTTGCCGGGATGACCGAATCCCTAAGGCCGGGCAAACGTAGACTTCTTCCTTCAGATCACCATTGAGGAAGGCCGACTTGACGTCCATGTGGTGGACGCGCCAACCCTCCCGGCAGCTAGCGAGGAGGAGCCGGACGGACTCCATCCGTGCAACGGGCGCTGGCGTCGTCGAAGTCGACTCCCTCCTCTTTGTGCCAAGCCCACCGGGCCACCAGCCTCGCCTTTGTGCTTGATCACCGCCCGCCTCGTCTTTCTTCAGCTTGTACACCCACTTAAGGGTGATAAGCGCGGTGGCCGGGCGGAAGATCAGCAAACTCCCAATGCGGTTCCGCTCGGCGAGGAGTCCATCTCCTTCTTCATCGCTGCCCGCCAAGCCGCATCTCCCTCCCCTCTCAAGAGCGGGCGGGGCTCGTCGCCGCCGACGGCGAGGAGTAGCTCCGCCTCAGTAAATGTGAGCAAGCTCGAGGACGGGCTGCTTTCGCCGAGGATGTCGTCCATGAAGCGGGTAATGAGGCTCGTCGGTCAGAGTCTGACGCGGTCCTCGTCAGGGGACAAATGGAGTGGCGAACTCCCCCGCAAGGCCGTCATCGGACCGGGTGAAGTCGATCCTGGGAAGTGAGCACCTGTGGAAATTCAGCGGTGTAGATGGTGCGTACGGCCCGGTAGAGTACGGGGCTGCAGCGCCCAAGTTGGGCGTGAAGAGAGCTGGGCGTGGCAAGAAGTTCCCGGGTAGAGCACGGGCGCTAAGTTGGGCGGTGGACCTCTCCGGAGCCGATGGCGAGCGGTGGTGTGTAGGTGATGAGCTCGGTGAAGACGAAGCCGCTCCCCCCAGCCTCCTCAAGTTGGGATGAAGTCGATTTACTCTAAGTCGCTAAGTGTCGGCCAGGTTTCTAACCGCTGCCGACCATCTTGCCCCATGTCCAGCCTCGCTCCTTCGCCGAACACCACGCCACGCGGCGACGCTACTGTCTCGGGTCGAGAACGCGTAGCCCTTCACGCCCGGGCTTCTGGGGTAGCCGATGAAGACCCCAGAGTGTTGGCTGGCCGAGCTTGCCAACGCCAAGCTCCTTGACTAACGCGAGACAAATTAAGACGCTGAAGTAGTTGACCGCGGGCTTGGCGCCCGTGCTATGCCTCGTGCCTTGCCTTGCCGCCGAGTGCCTTGGTGGGCGGTTTGAGGTGGGACGGGCGATCATCGCCTCTCCCGTCGTCGCCCGGCATCCCTCTCTCGCCCGCTGAGGAGGGGCGGTGGCCACCACTGCCCGTTTCCGACGCTCGGCTTTTGACCCGCTTCTGCTGAGGTATGCAGGCGGAGAAGTGGCGCTGGATCCCGCCGTCGTATGATGCGCGCAAACTCAGCCGCCGTGAACTCGCCTCCGTTGGTTGTCGGTGCGGGCACTCGAAGCTGCGGCCGCACTCCTTCTCCTGTGACTTGGTGGCGCTTGATGGCGTCATTGCTTCTTTGTCGAGGAGGACAGCCCACATGTAGCGGGAGGCGTGAAATCGGCAGGTATGGCGCCCGGCCTCGGTGTGGCGAGTCCACGGGCATGATCGCCGTGCAGCTCCAGCTTCTCCGTGGCGCGGAGCTGGCCTGGCGAGGAAGGGGAGCACGCCTCGGCTTAGTGAGGGCAGGTGTGTGAGAACTTTGCTCCACGTGGTCGGCGTGCGGCATGCCCCGGACCATCTCCTTGTTCCCGAGCCGCCAGTAGGCCTCGGGTTGAGGTGCCCAAAGCGCCGTGCCACCTCCAGTCGCCGTCGCGGCGGGCGAAAGGCAAGAGGGCTGCGCCACCCGCACGTGAAGGACGTAGAGGCGCGTTGCTCCTCGCTTACCTTTGGCGAAGGGGCTGCGGTCCTCCTGCATCAACACACCGTGCTCGATCTCCACGCCGACATTGCTTCGTCCAAATTCCGCCTCCCAAATTTGGGGATGGAGTTCCCCCAGCGCCAGGATGTAGTAGACGCCCGCGAGAAGCCGGTGCTCGCCTGCCTTTGGCGGTGAAGATGACGGAGCCGCACCCTTGATCTCCACGGTGGAGGAGTCCCGAACTTGACGGTGCCTCGCATCGGAGTCCAAGTCGGAGAAGTACTCCCGCCCGCCCGGTCATGTGGTGGGTGGCGCCCGGTCGAGGTACCAGCCGTCAATCTTCTGCCGCCGTATCGAGCCGAGGAAGGCGGGGCGCGCGGCCGGCCGGCGGAGTGAGAGCGGGCGGCGGATGGTGCAGAGAGGAGTGCAGCTCGGCGCGCTCCCATGGACAAGGAATGTAGCCGGCTCGCTACTCGCGCCGCATAACGTGTGCTCGGAACGCCGCTAAGGCGCTCGGCAGCCTCCTTGGCCTGGGGCTGCCTTCCCGCACTTCTTGCGTATGTCGCCCCGAAGTCGCTTTGTTGCACCGGGCCGGGCGTTGCCAGACGCCACCACGCTCTCGAGCCTTGCGCCTTTGCGCGGCCGACGCTATGGCGGGCCTCAGACGATTTAAGACTCCGCCTTGTTGCTGCCTTTTTGGCGCCGACGCCACCGTTTCCTCGGTGAAGAGAAGCTTGCCGCCGATGGGAGACCGGCCCGGCGAGGTAGCCTGCTCGAGCCCGCCGGGCGGCCTTGAGGCGACCTGGGTCACTCCCTCGACCGCCGCCTCGCCGAGGTCCGTGAGGGTGATGATCGACGAGGCGAAGCGTTTGTACTTCCTGACGACGGTGAGGAGCCGACTCCGCCTCTCCCGTGATGTCGGTCGCCAGACCTCTCCAAATTCCAGAGAATGGTGGGCGACGGAGAAGTCGCCGATGTCCCTCGGCGCTTGAACGCCGGGTTCCCAGTCTTTGGCGAAGTTTCGGCTAGCGTGGCCTTTGCGCGCGCGGTCGCTGCCGATGCGTGCGGTGGCGATGGCGTCCCCATGCGTCCTTCGCCGTCGCCCCTTTGTCCGCAGGGTGGCTCCCCACCTCCATCGACAGCGGCAAGTGAGGGCTTCCAGCAAGGCCGGCCTCGGCGCCGCTGCACTCCACCGCCTTCTCCCACAAGTCTCGCTACCGGTTTGACCTTTCATCGCACGACCACCTCGGAGTAGTTGGTCTTGGTGAGCATGGGCCACCCGCCGCCCGAGTCCTGGATTTATGGTGCGGGACGCTGCTGCCCGGTGAGTGGGAGGCGCGCCGCTGTGAGGGTTTCAGGCGCCAAAGATTCCGCCCGCTTCTCCGCACGCCCGCACGCCGCCGCTGTGAGCTGCCTGTCGCGCTGTGGCCGCGTCGTCGCCGCTTGCCCGCCGGCGCCGCACGCCTTCTGCCCCGGCTGCCGTGGTCGCGCGCGAAGGCTCTCGCGGCGCTGCTGCTGCTCGGCGCGGCCAAGGCCTTCGCTGGGGCTCTGGGGCCACAAGGGCTGGACTTCGTGGATCGAGGCCACTGGCGAAGTCCGCTGCCGCGCTGGGCTCGACTCTCTCGCCGCCATCGCATCGCCAGGGCGCTGCAGTAGCTGCTGCGCGCTTCCTCGCGTGGCTGCCGGGCGCCCGGCTGCGTGCCGGGCTCGCCTCACTCGCCAGCAGCAGCAAGCAGACCGCCTGCAGCAAAGAAGAAGCAGCAGCGCCGCCTCGCCGCAGGAGCTGCTCGGGCGCTCGGGGAGATCTCGCGCTGGGTCCGCGTAAGCTCTGTGTCCGCGAAATTGAGGTCGAGGTCGCTCGCGATCGCTGCTCGCTGCCTCGCCTCGCTGCAGCAAAGCTGCGCTATCCGCTGCGGCCGGGTTCAGCTGCCTCGCTCGAGGCGGATTCACGGATCGAGGCCGCCAGGGCTGCCCGCTGGATCCGCACGCGCCAAGGCAGCGCGTGCCTCGCATCGCGCGGCGCCGCGCTTCGCCCACGCTGAAAGCCGCTGGAGATCAAGGGGTTCTACCGCGGCTTCGCCTGCGGATCGCGCCGCGTAGGCGGGCCGCTGCCTCCGCCGCCGCCATGCCGCTGCTCGCTGCACTTCGGCTGCGCTACTTAAGAAATCCGAGCCTTCTCCGCTGAAGGGCCGCCGCGCAGCTGGGCGCTCCTCCGCCAAGCTCGAAGCCGAAGGCCCCTCCGCCTATGTCGGAGTAGGCGCCGCCAGCCTCAAGGCCGTAATTAGAGGTCACGGAGCGAGCAAAAGAAGAGAGGATGCAAAGCGGATCGACATGGTCATGGATTTGGATGGACAGAGGTAAGGGTAGAACCCAGGTGTGAACCCTAGCTCTAGATACCAATTGTTGAAACAAATTTGGATTTGGGGCAGATTTTCTATTTTCATTAGCCCCCGCCAAAATGGCAGTTTTGGGGGATACATATAGGCATCTTCTTGAGAGCCAAGTAAAGGGTAAAAACAGAAACTTAGGTGCTAAGCAAGGTAAAGATAAGGGTGGGGACACAGCCACCAATTACACTAGGTAAGCACTAGACTTAGTCTATCAAACGCAACCAAACGTGCGCATGAACGCGACGTTAAAACTTGCGCGCCGTGCCGAGCTTGAACGACGTCACGCCCCGCCGGGGCCTTGGTGGGCGCTGTTCAATGAACACCGCCCGTGCTTCATTGCCTCGCCCTGCACGCCCCCATGTCCTTGGCCTTCATCATGGAGCGCGCCATGCCGACGATGGTCTGGTTGCGCCGCTCCACCACCCGCTTCGCCAAGGCGGCGTAGGGTGCGAAAGGTGCCGGATCACCCCTTCGGCGCAGTAGGGAGGCGGAATTCGCCGCCCGTGAATTCCCCCACCGGTCGGTCCCGAGGGACGCGCAGCCTTCTTGCCGAACTCGCCTCGCTTGACTTGGCGCTTTGATAGCTATCCGCGCTGCCCTTGTCTCGCCATGAGCCGCAGCTACATGTAGCGGCCGCAGCTGCCCACGAAAGCGAGGAAGTACTCCGCCCGCTGGGTCGCCGGCGTGATCGGCCCGCAAAGGTCCCCTCGTGGACCAGCCTCGAGTGGATCGCCCGCGCGGTACCTTTGCCGTTTTGGGGAACGGCCGCCGCCTCGCTTGCTCGCAAGACAATCGTCAGCTGCAGCTCACCTAGGGCGTGTCTCAATCTGCGGGCAGCCCTGGCCACCATCTTCCCAAGCCTCGCTAACGCTGGCCGAAGCTCAGTGCCCGAAGTCGCCCATGCCACGCCCATGGCTCTTCGCGCTCTCAAGCCGCCAAACACACAAAGCCGTTCTACCTTGAGGTCGAGAAGGTAGAGGCGGCCGCGGGAACGCTCACCTTGGCGAAAGCAGCGCCGCCTCGCCCCCTCGATCCGCAGACGCTGCCGTGAATCGTGACCTCGCCGCCACGCCATCGAAGCCGCCCGAGGCCGATGATGCTCGAGCGCAGCTCCGGATGACGTACACGCCGGTGAGCGCCTCGGGTGCTCACTGCTCTCGCACCTGAAAAAGGACGGTGCCACGGCCAGCGATGTGCACTCTCGAGCTATCGCCGAACTTCACTTGCTTCGCGGCCGCTTGCCGAAGCTTTCTGGGAAGGCAGCAAGGCATCTGGGCCATGTGGGTTGCTCAAGCGCCGAAAGTCGAGGTACTCACCTTCGCTTCCAGCTTGCCGCCAATCAGGGCCTGAGATGGACTCAGCGCTGCTCATTGCTTCGACGGCCATGCGGGCGTAGCCCCCTCGCCTCCGCCTCCGCCTCGCTCGGCTGCCCCTGCAGCCAGCAGGTTCCGCCATCATGAGCGCCACTGCTGCCGCTGCCCGCTCGAGCGAGCGCCCTCTTTCTTCTCCGGCTCGGCACTCCTGCGCCTAGGCTCCTCACCTTGCCGTAGCCGCCGCAGTATTGGGGTCGACATTCTTTCTTTTTCTTCTTGTCTCCCGGCCGCTTGCCGGCCGCTGTCGCCGCTGACTCCGCCAAGGCCGGAGCTTTTCCCTCGGCCCGCCGCCTCCTTCACGCTGACCACTCCTCCTGGCCAAGCAAATGCTTGCCGGGCCCTTCTCTTTCGAACGCCGCCGGGCGCGGCGGTTCCTCCACCGCGCGCAGCGCCTGCCACGCCCCTCGAGGGTGATCTGTCTCGAGGTCCAAAGATTGTCTCGATGGACATCGCCACCTGGGAATACTTGTCGGGACGACTCGAGCAGCCTTGAGACGACCTCCTCCTCGCCCATCTTCTTGCCGAAGCGCAGCCATCTCGACTGACCGATCGCAATCGGAGTGCGAAGTCTCTCCACCGATTCGCCGACGCTGAACTTAGAGGTCGCCGAACTGCCACGAGCTGCTGCAGCTTGGCCTTCTTGGCTCGATTGGAGCCGATGCGAACGAGGCGAGCATGTCCCATGCCTCCTTCGCCGTCTTCTTCCCCCCCTCGCCGATGGAGCTCCTCGCGGCGTGGCATGCGAGCAGCGCCTCCATGGCGCCCACCTCTGCTTCCTCATCCGCATCACCGTGTCCACGGCCTGCCAGCACTTGCGGGCGCCAAGCAGCTTCCACTTCATCCCACACCGCCCACTGCCGAAGTTGGTGCGGTGGCGAGTTGTGGCCACGACGTGCCACTCACCTCCCACACCGCCCCGCACCTCCATCCTGGGCTGGGGAGCCGCAATCTCCTTGTCCTTGAGTCGCCGGCCCCTTGCCACCCCTAGGAGAATCGCCACTCATCGCCGGCTGTTAAGCCGCAGCAATGGCTACCTCCCAAAGCTCTGGTACCAGCTGTTGGCCCACAAACTGATCCCAAGGTGAGCAAACCCTGCTCACCTTTCTTCTCACTCCCTGCACCAAGGAGGAAGAAGAGCCTTGAGCTCAATTACACACTCACACTCACACTATCCACGGTTCAGCAGTGGCTGAACCTGAAACACTGAATATGGTGGCAAATGAACTGCCTTTTCCCATTGCATTGCAAGTGTATAAATACTAGAAGTCTACCTACTACAAGGTACATAAGGTATGGCTGGGTACAGCCTGGGTATGGCTGAGTACAGCCCCTCTACTCTAGTACTATTGCATACATCACCCACTACCAATTTGTGATGATGCTAAAATACCAACTACTGTACTGCAATGGCCTATTGCCATGCTGCTACAGCTGACCACTAGCTGGTCTTTGAGTGATGAACATGACAGCAGGAGATTATATGTAACAGTTATGCACACAGACTCTTAACCAAAAACAAAAATAAGGATTGTTGGCATCATCCCTACAAGACAGGAGTCAGTTAAGAACTAAGAACTAAAAAACAAACGCAAATAAGCTCAAGGAATGGCATATTACATGAGCAGTTGAATTCCTCCATAGTCACTAACTATGCTCTCCCAAGAAGGTATCACAGAAAATGTATGACCTTCAGTTTTAAGGACCTCTTTTTGCCCGCTGACCACTTTGATTTTCAGTGGCCATATTATCACTTTGCACATTTAGAGGCTCATAGCTTTCCAGTACTTGGAACCTGACAATTGTAGTGAAAATTAAGGATAAAAAATTAAGAGCACAATATATTATCGCAAAAAAATATCTGCAATAACAAAAGGCATATTATTCAGTAAACATAAGAAGCAAACATACTATTGTATAGGTGTAGCTATTGTATTACAACTTGAAAACATTTGACAAGACATTCCTAGGTTGTTTAGCATGATATTATCACTGTCATACATGAGCAAACATCTAACACTAAGAAAATAAGTATGGTCTGAAGTTTCAAGGACAAGTACAACAGAGAAACTACAAGAACTACTGCAGGATACTTACGTTATCGACTTCTAACATGATACTTACTTCCAGTGCATATCTTGGCTTCTTTTTTTGCATTGCTTTGGGTTATAATAATAGAGGTCACAGATTAGATGAAAGAATGACCAAATGGTAAGCAGAGCAGTAAACTCATCATCAATTAAAATCCTATCTTGTAATCGATAGGCTGACTGGAAAAGCCAAAAAAATTAGATTAATCACTTGACGGCCCTATCTTAACAATTCTTTTGTTGAAAGAAATTAAGGAATCTTGATTCCCCTGTACCAATCAGGATTCAAGACTACCGACTAATGGTAAGCATTATGGGTCCTAATTTCCATGTAGCAATGGTAAGTATAGAGTTTTGGGTAATGAAGCCCAGTTGGAAAATACATCAAGTAGGGCATAGGATGAGAGGAAGAGTTACTGAAAGGTCTAAACCACTGATCGCAACATAACCATCTTTCATACTAAAAAAATAGATAAGCTCACTCAGGTTTCAATTTTTAGTAGGCAATAGATCCCAGTAAGACGATTAACCTCTACTAAAACAATGCACTTCAGATAAGAACCTAAGCATACAAAGCTAGCAAGGTTGCACTGTCCGAGAACTGATAGCATGGGCTCCAATCACAATTGGCTGATATTTACTTTTTAAGTAGATACTACATTCAAATTACATCCACCAAGAATTTTTGTTCTCAGAAGTCAAGTATTTAAGCAAGCATTGAACAAAGCAGGTAACAAATTACCCAACAATATGATCTCTGCAGTAAAAATCAAAACTAATACAGGAATTACCAAGTGCAATCCCGGTTCAGTCAATGATGGATCACAAACATTGATTAGTGTGACCTAGGATTTGACATGATATGATCAAGAAGCCTGATTAAATATGCAAAATGATTCTTGTTAATCCACATAGGTCCAGGCAATAAGCAAAATGAATGCACCAACCACGAATTCAGGAACCAAGATACACCGTACCAGAACTGCATAATGATTGGAAGAAACACGGTGTGTAGCATTCGTCCAGGTCCAACTCCAACATCTGCATCCTCCTTATGATGTTGCTGCTGCTGCCACAACCATCCTCACCCAACTAACGACATGAGCCACTTTGTTGAGAACTTGAGAATGCCCCGTGTCACCACTCCGGCCGCCTCAATCACACAGTAACCTAAAGACACAAATTTTATGGGTTTTGTCAGCACCTGCACAAAACTGCAGCACAATGTCACACGACGGAGGGGGAAATGTGTGGAAAAAACATCGTAAAAAGCACATCACCAGATCAACGCCGGGTCGCCTTGCCGATCAGTAGGCGGCGTTGGTTGGCAAAGATTTTGGGAGCGCTTTGGCAGTGCAGCCACTGCACGAAGCGGATCCGGAGGCAGGAGGGGGGCATGTCGAAGGGTGGACTCGGATCCAACACACATCCGGCAATTACTGTCGCAGCACAAATACATGCATATATTATACACTTGTAATCGGATCAAATCCGAACACTTAGGGTTTGGGTGCTCAGATTCGCACAGCGGGAAGGGAAGACCAAAGGGGTGGAAGTACCTAGTGGTGCCCCTCTCGTCCATCCCGGTCTGCCATGGTAGCGGAGAAGCCGTGCATACCTTGGAGAGGTGCTCGCCCGCCGCGGAGGCCGAGCTCGCCCGTCGCGGGGCTGAGAGGCCTAGCTGGCCCGCCGCCGGGGAAGATGAAGAGGGGCTGGGGAGCTTTGCCACCGCCGGTTAGAAGAGATGCCGCGGCGGGACTGATTGTGGAGGCGGCAGCGCGCCGAGGATCGAGCGCACGACGCGGGCTCACGGCGGCGACGACGAAGATGGCGCGGGCACACGGTGGGGAGGGGCAGATACAGAAACTCGGACTCAGAGGGGTGAGGATTGATTGGATGCTTGAGTGCGGAATGGACCACCCGTCGGCGCAAAAAAAAATCGCACGGTGAAAGTCGCGTTGGCCTGTTGATACAAATGACGCACTAAACCATTCTAACCTCTCTTTAGTCTTCTGAGTATTTTTATGTTTCCTTATTGGTAAAAATTTATATGTGTACTAACACTCTATTGGATTCTTTTTGTTTAGAATAGAAATCCAAATTTATTAAAAAATAATCTATATTTTAAAAGTTCCTAAATTTTTAAATTTTAAAATTTTAAAATTATTTGAACGAATTCGATCAAAGAAATGAACATAACCGAAGATGTACATCTTGATGACATGTACATTTTATAGTTGATGACTTCTTTATTTAAAATTATTTACGGTCCTCAAATTTTTTGATGTTCTCATATTTCAAAATTCAAAATTTTTAAATTGTGCAAATAAACTTGGGTGGAGAAATGTTCGGGAAGCAAACTTGTAGATATCGATGAGATATACAATTTTATAGTTGATAACTTTTTTATTTAAAATCATTTATGGTTCTATATGATTTTATTTGAATTCTCATATTTTTAAATTTATTTTTTTAATTGTTTGAATGAACTCGGATAAAGAAATTGCTAACGAGCGGCGGCCAAGCGTGCGAAGTGAGGCGACGCTTCATGGCGGACAGAAGACCGTGGCACAGCTGAGGACCCCTCGCTGCTCCTTCAGCCGTGCAGCTCCCTCTCCTCCTTCATCCTCTCTCGTCATCCTCCCTCGCTGTGGCTCCAAGCGAAGGTTGGCTAGATCCGGGTCGAGATCGGCCTGCCTGTGCCTCCCTCTCTCTCCCATGGCGGTAGCTGGCTCCCTTGCGGCGTTCTCCACCATGGCGGCGTCTCCCCCCTTCCTCTCCCAAGGTGGCTGCACGGGGTTGTGGTGCGCGTGGTATCCATCCGGATTCTGGCACGATTCCGTAACAAATAAAAAGAATCCAATAGATTGTTAGTACAAGGCGCCAGCGCAGCTGCTGCTAGGTGGGCCCGAGGCGGCGCTGTCGACTCGGGCGGAGAAGGAAGGAAGAGGAAGCGGCAGTGGGCCCGAGCTCTACAATCTGGGCTGTTCATGAACCAGATCCGACGGCCGAGGATTTCCAGGCGACGTGGCCGCTCTCTCCGACCAGAGCTTGCACCGTGGTTTCGTTATGAAGAGATAATATCTGATCACAGTGATAGGCCAGTTGGATTTCAAGCCTATTTCCGGAGTTGGACGTATCTAGAGGTTCACGTCTAAAAATGGGCTCTCTAAATCCAGGGATGATTGTTTTTGGACAGTCTTAATTAATGAACCAAAAATATTTGAAGTTCAATTAGTACTTTCAGAGAAAGAGAACATTTTGGACCGCCATTGTAACGCCTCTTGCTCCCAGCCCTCCCATGATCCCACTTCCAAAAACCCATCAAAATATGCATGATAAAAATAACAACAAATGAACAGATATATGATGCAAACATGTGTGCTCTTGCATTTACTTGAGGATGACCAAAATTTTGTGCCAGAAGAAAAAAAAACAAAGAAGTACCTTGTTTGTTGGGTTAGGTGCACATTCTGTGGATCACACCTATTCCTACGATGATTTTTTTTTCTCTTGTCTCCTCTTGCATAAAATTTTATTTATCTCCAAATTTCGCAGGAGCATTCATAATTTTGGTTAACTTTTGCATTCATATATCGATGGTCCTATTGGAGTTGGAAGCAGGTGTAATAAGTTTAGGACCTATACTCGCTATAGCCAGTCTCACAACCTTGCAGACAATTTTGAGCACAACTCTCGTATATAAACAAGAGTTAACCAAGGCTGTACAACCTATACTCGTTAGAATAACTCTTGTTTATACCTTTTTTTTTTTTTTGAAAAAGGGGCCTTTCGCCTCTGCCTTCAAGGAGGCGTGTGGAACCGGTTCGAGCCCCGGTCGGCGGGCTCCCAATGGAGCATCTCAACCACTGAGCCCCTTACGCATCCGCAACTCTTGTTACATAGATAAATGTTTTTAAACAAAATACTCCTACATAGTATATACCCTGTTCAAATTACTGCACGAGTTGACAGCATGCAACTCCCTAGCTTTTAAATGCCTTCTTCTTCAAGCGCCTGCCACAGCTGGTCATCTCCAAGATAACAGCCAGTGCGATGCCTACCCCATAGCCTGAACCAACAAAGAGCCACAGAATGACAGCTTCAGTGTGTTCAGCTTCAGCAGTAGCCGATGCTCGTGGTGGTCGTGGTGGAGTGCTTGCACCACTTGGGGTTCGCGTCGGGTTGCACCGGACAGGAAGCGGGCATCCATACAGTCCCTGGTTGCCGCCATTGAAGGAGCTCATCGGGAACGTGGAGAACTGTCTACCTGAAGGTATGCGGCCGCTGAGGTGGTTGTAGGAGAGGTTCAGGACCTCCAGGTTCGTCAAGGAGGTCAGTGCCTGTGGGATGCTCCCTGTGAGATGATTCCATGAGAGGTCAAGTGACTCGACATTGGACAGACGGCCAAACTCGGCAGGGATATTCCCGGACATGGCGTTATGTGACAAGTTGAGGACAACCAGGGCTGTCAAGTTGCCGATCGTCTTGGGTATGAAGCCGCTAAACCTGTTGCTGGATAGGTCAATCACTACAAGATCGTTTGGAACTTTGATTACACTCAGATATTGCTGTTTCATGGCGACTTCGATTGGAACAGAATGGGGATCACTGTTCTGATCAGTGTCATAAAAGTATTCATTTTCTGGATAGCCCGACAAATAGCTTTGGTTTTGGGGACGAACCATGGAATTGAAAACATCGAAGAGTTCCCAAGGCAGGACTCCGTTGAATCCATTTCCTGCAAGGTCAATGATTTGGAGACTAGAAAAGTAGCCAGTCGCCACAGAGTGGTTCTTCCCAACAGGGATACTCAGTGGCCCATAGAATTGGTTTTGATCTCAAGATCAGTAACCAAAGATTAGGAAGGCTTCAAGCCATGATGGGAAGACGTCCATAAACTTGTTCCCAGCAACATCAAGGTGTCGCAAAGATTTGCAGCTAGCAAGTGATCTTGGCAGACGCCCTTGGATATGATTCCCATTCAAATCTATGACCACAAGGGAACATGATTCTCCAATCTCATCGGGCCATGTTCCACTGAGGTGATTGCCCCTGAGATTTAGCACAGCTAGGCCCTTATAAACGCATCCATTCTGGAGATAAGGTGCGACTGGCCCACTCAAGTTGTTACCCGAGAGATCGAGTACTGCAAGATTCAGACATTCTTCCGCATATGGGATAGGGCCGCTTAGTTCGTTGTTTGCCAGGTTGATTGATACCCCAACCTGGAAAAGCTGGTCCAAACCGAGGGGTGGCATGGAAGAGAATTTGTTGTTGGAGTAATCAAGCACCCCGGCACTGAAAGGGAACGGAACAGGTCCTCCAAGTTTATTGAAGCTGAGATCGATGTCACCTATGATTGTGTAGGCAGGGGGTTGCTCTACCTCAGTCAGTAGATTGTGCTGCAGGGACAAGAAACTCATATCTTTCCATATCCAGTCTGGTATTTTGCCACGAATCCTATTGTTGGAGAGGTCAAGAACGTCTAGATAAGGTAGATATCTTATCACACTGGGTACCCTGGTTAGGCCGCAAAATGATAAATTTAGATTAGTAATACTACTCCTGTAAGTACTGTAATCACGATCGTCCGCAGAAACAGATAACAAGGGGTTATAGGAGGCTGAAAAGCTATAGAAGTTCCTAAGCATCAGATATGGGTGCAGATCCAAGGTACCCGTGAAGTTGTTTGTGTCGAGATTTAAGCTAATGAGAGCCCTGAGCTGTGAGAATGAGGTTGGAATTGCGCCAGTGAGCTTATTGTTGGACAAGGAAATATACGCCAAAGTCAGAGATGGATTGAACTCCTCAATATGACCCGAAAGATTGTTACTGCTAAGATCCAAAAGTTGCAACTCCGGATGGGTGATGATGGATGCTTGTATTATACCAGTGAATGAATTATACCCCAGGTACACTTCTTCAAGGTTGGGGAGTATATTTCCATCGCTTAGAGGAAGAGGCCCTGTACAAATAAGCATGGTTAGATAAGTTGTGTTTCATCTCTTACACAAAATTAATCAAATTAATCGTCCACCCATTAAATTCACATTAATAGGAGGTAACTTTAGTTCCTTTTTAATTCACATATATTGAACTATTATTCCACATTATTTTGTAGTGTTTATTTATGCCACTATAGTCTGAAATGTTTAAGCACTGTCTAATCTAATATCCAAAAACGTCATATAGACGTTGTGATGAGCATCTAGTTATCCTCAAGTGAGAGTTTTAAGTGGTTAATGACAGCATTGCATGTGTGACTGTTGTGTATGTTTTGAAGAAACAATGTTTATGTTAGATCACAATGCATGCGACACATGGTGATAAAGAGGTGAGTTTTGATGTCAAAGGGATCAAGTGAAAGTGCATCTAGGTCCTAATTGGGTTTTGCTGAATTGAGTGACAACACAATTATTAAGGGACTAACAATATTTATGAAAATTGCATGTATTTATTAGTCCCAGGTTGAATATTCTATATTGCACTCCCTGTTATATGTTGTGATTAATATTGTAAGGAAAATGGACCACCATCCATTTTGTTTGGATTTTGGTGTTTGATAATTAACATGACTGAATTGGACTAATGTGTTTGCAAGTGTTTATTTTCTAGTCCAATAGGTTGCATGGTGGACTTGGTATTGTTTAGAGCGAGAACAATTTGTTCAACATTCAAAGGAAGACATTACAGGGTGTGTTGATAACATAGAACGAAGTGAAGATACAAGTCCAAGCAGTTGAAGCCTGGATGAAACCCTAGGATGATTTTGGCTAAATGACGAAACCTTGGACTAATCCACTTGATAAGCATGTGTGTAGCCTTAGCATGGATAGTACACTCAAGATGGATCAAAATGTTAGATGATGATGATGACCACAAGTGCTCCAAGTCAGAAAGAGGAGAAGAGATGGAGGCAAATGGGCTCAAGGCAAAGGTATAACCTATAGGACTATTTGTTTTCGGTACTCATGACACCATAGGGGGTGTGAGTACATTTAGCATCAATAACCATACTATTAAGAGGAGTGATCGCATGTCGAAAATGGTTATCCAAGTGCCACTAGGTGTTCGACTTCATGCATTGCGTTAGAACCTAGTGAGGTAACCTCTAACCCTTACAAAATGCTTTGAAAAATGCTAACACACGTGCACAAGTGATAAACACTTAGCGGTTAGCAAGTTGGAAGCAAGGGTGAAGTGATTCAGTCGAGGCTATGCCCTTCTGGGGGCATTGGACACTTGGAGTGAGGGCGTCGGACGCGTCCGATGCCCCTCCGGGACTTGGTGTTTTCTAGCCGATGAATAGTACATGCATCGGAGCGTCCGACACTCTGGCGTCTGCGCATCTGGTGCAAAGCAAAAATGTGTCAGAGCACTTGATGTGTGTTCATTGGACACTTGGGCGTCTGATGCCACCCCGTCGGATGCGTCTAGTCGGTGTGTGCCAAGTTTTGGGGCTCTTTGCATAGCGTTCGGTGGCTGTGCTGGCATCCGGTGAGCAGCGTCTAACGTGCGTAGTTTGTAAGCATCGTAGTGCATTGGACGCGTCCGGTGATCCTTTAGAAGTGCGTGTAACAATCAAATTCAAACGAGGACACATGACGACGATTCGGAGTTTAGGAATGGGCATCAAACGCGTCCGATGCCTAGGCGTCTGAGCGTCCGACGCCCCCGACTCTGTCCCACTTAGAAGGTAACGGTTGGATGTTTTGAGTGGTGGCTATATAAGCTTTTTGGCTGGCTTGGGGAGCAACTTTTGCATATTTTGATCATTCTTGAGCACCCTAGAGCTGAGCCAACCTTCTCCCTCTCATCTTGCTTGATCGCTTGCATCTAAAGAGAGATTGGGAGAGATTCTAGTGCATTGCTTGTGAGTTGTTCTTGCATCTAGTGGCACTAGAGATCATTCTCGCTACGAGATTGCTTATTCTATTAGTGATTGCCACCACCTAGATGGTTAGAGCAGCAAGGAGGTGTGAGCAAGCCTGGTGATTGATCTTGGCCACACCGACAAGTTTTGAGGGGTTCTTGACCTTTCCCCGTGAAGATTGCAAAAGGTACTCTAGTGGAATGCTCGTGTCATTTAACTCCTAACCACTGGTAGGTTCTTGTGGCATCTTTGAGAGGCTCAGTGTGTGATACCGATTAGCCACCGAACCACGTGGTAAAGTGGGACACAATGAGGACTAGTGTTTTGGCAAGCACATGAACCTCATGGATAAATCATTGTCTTGGTCTTCTTGTGGTTGATCCATCGAGATTATTTCTCTCCATTGAATTAATTGGATCATCAACCGGATATCTATTGGTTGAATGAAGACGGTGATTGGCTAGGCCTGATTTGCACATATTGATCCCCTCTTTACATTGTGCAAGTAGCTTAATAGATTGTGTGGAGTAGTTTGATTGCTAAAGACATTACTGTTAGTGTGCTCTAGTGTATTAGGTTGCTAGTTGATTGGTTAGAAGGCTAGCAATTCCCCTCTCTATTAGGCTACCGCAAAATTTGCTTAAGTGCCGTCTTTACTACTAACCAGTTCATTTAGTGTGTTTGTAGAAATTTTAATTAGGCTATTCACCCCTCTCTAGCCAATTGGACCTTCACCGAATAATCAAACAGACAAAGAAACGATGATAGGGCTAGGCACAGGCATAGTGCACTGGCCATGTCAGGTGGTGCACCAGCCATGTCATGTGGTGCACCCGATAGGGCAGATAGAGAATGTGCAACGAAGCCTCAGCAACTAGCAGTGCACTAGCCATACATGTGTACACCGGACAACACCCACCGGATATGGCACTCAAAAGTTTGTAGCACGAGCAGAGGTCATATACACCGGTCATATACAAAGGCTATAGCACTGGTCGTCTGTAACATCCCTGTTAAACCAACACCTAAAAATCGCAACTTTCAAAAACTTTTTCGAAAACTAGCCCATGCATGGTGAGTGTCATGTAGGAAGCCCTCTTTAGTGAGTTGCATTAGCTCCTAAACTCGAATTAGTGGCATGTGCATTGTCCTTCTTGTTATACATGTGATTTGTTCTTGCTGAATTTTATGTGATGCTAAGTAAATTAAATAAACAACTTTTGGTGGCATGTGTACAACCAATGGGAAACACCTTGACCAAACCCTAGACTATCCTAGGTGGACCCCCACCAGCAGGTATGTGCAGGGATGCACCTGCATTGGGTATACACATGTATACATGTGTATACATTTTGGTCAGCAAAATAGAAAATAGGGAAAAGAAATAGGAAGGGAGGGAAGGCAGCCGAACCAGCCCATTGACTAGCCACCCCGCTTCTTCACCCCGCTCCCCCCTTCTCCCTTTGCACCGTGGCCCACCCAGCTAAGTCGCCGGGCGCGGCCCAACAAAGACGCTGCCCCCCACGCCCTTCCCTTTCTCTCGCACAAGACGCGGCCCAAAGAAAGCCGCCGGTGGCCGCGGCAACCTGGGCCCCACCCCGCGCCTTCCTTTCTCTCTCTCGGCGCCAATGACAGGCGGGCCCGGGGACCCCACCTGCATCCCCCACCTCTTCTCCTCCTTTTTTTGCCAAAAGCAGAGGGACGCGCCGCAGCTTCACCTGCCCTCGCCCCTGCCCAGCGGAGAGCGTGGGGATGAGACCGCCACGTCCGCACCCCGGAGCCGTGCCCCCGCCCTCCGTTCCGGGAGCACGACGTCACGGAGGTCCCGCCGCCGCGCCACGGACAACCGCCACCCAATCTTTGACCGGCCGCCGCCTCCAAATTGGAGGCACCAGGGCCGCTCCACTCCCACAACGAACCCTAGAGCCTCGCCTCCGAGCCGCCGGATGGCGCCCACGTGCCCCCAAGCCGCTACCAGCCCGGCCGCCGCCATGATCGCCGCCTCCCCTATATAAGCCCCTCACCAGTGCCCTAGCGGCCTTCCCAACCACTCCGCCGCCACTGGTGGCTTCGCCGCTCCACTTCAAGCCGAGAGGAGGGCCGTGAAGGAGAAGGCGACGCCGGGAGAGAAGCTGCGGTGCAGGAGCCGCTGCTCGCCGGAGCCGCCCGCCGTTCCACCCGCCGGAGCCGGAGGAGGAGGCGGCGCCCGATCGACGATTACATCGGCGTCGCGCGCTCGCCGCACGGCCCCGACACCCACCGCAACGCCACCTCGCTGCACCACCATCCTCTCGTCACCAACACCGGCGGTGAGCACCCCACTCCGCCGCCAAGGCCGCCTTCTTCCACGCCGAAGACCGGGCCGCGAGCCCCCACTGGTGGCTCAAGGCCGCGCTTTAGGACGCCTACATACATGCGCACGCGCGCGCACGGGAACACGCCTGTGCGGCTCGACGCTGCCCGCCGGATGGATCGCACCGCGCGCCGCGAGTACACCGCGGCGGTGCCGTTCCAGACGTACCCGCCCCGCCTAGCAAGCATCATTAGCGACGAAGCTTAAACACCGTCGCTGTGGCGCCTAGCCGCCTAGCCGCCCGGGGTTGAAAAACCCCTGCTTGGCCGCACCCGCAGCTGGCCGTGGCCACGGAAGGTGCTTTCGAGGCGTGGCGCGGACTCGTGACTTATGGTCACCGGCGCCGCCAGAGCCGGGCGCGCGCGACCCCAATTGTGTAGAAAAGGGGCCGTTTTGTCTCTTCCGCAGCCTGCCAGCGACCTCACCGTGATCCGCCGAGGGCCCGCCGGCACGCCGCCGCGCTGCCCCTCGTGAAACCCCCCGCCGCCGCCTCTTGGGCGTTTGCCATGGTTCCCAAGCACCCGAGTCCGCCGAGGAGCCTTGCGTGCACCTTTCACGCGAGCGCCCGGTGACACCGCCGTCAGCCAACACCGGCGAGCCGCCGCGGCCTCGTTGCCGGCCGCCTAGGGGGCTAATCCGCCCCTGTTCGCCCATGGGTACGTGGCGCCAAGTCTTGGGAGGCCAACGAGCCCCCTGACCGCCGGTAGGCACCAGAGAAGCCGTGGCGAGCAAGCTCGCCGCCGGCGACTCTATTCCGGCAGGGGAAAGGAGAGGGAGATGAAGGCCTGCGGGTCTTGTGAGCTTGGCTCACGGTGGACCAATGAAAGGAGAAAGGAGGGTGGGCGTGGTCCACCCGTGAACCAGCCTGTGGTTCACGGTGCACCGCCCACCAGACCACGGTGCACCGGCCCCTGTAGACCACGGCCCAGAAGAGGCCCAGGCTCGCCACGGGGACGCGTCCACTTGTTGACACGTGTCCGGGCCGGGCCGGCCCAACCCGGCCCTGATCCGGCCCACCTAGGCCCATATCGAGCCCGGTCGGCGTTGGCCGATCGCTGGATCGGTCAACGTTGACCGCTGACCTGTCCCACCAGTCGCTGACCCACCGTGAGCCGGCCAATCACAGCCCGCCACGTGTCACCTATTTTCCGAGATAATAAAATGATTTTCTCTTTTCAGATTGGTCAGAAATCTTCTAAAAATCATAACAAATCCATTTTAGCTCCGTAAAATATGAAACCAAAGTGTCCAATTTTTTTTAAAAATGAGCTCTAGGTCATAGGCTTATCCATGAGTGCATTTGCTTCTTCCGAATTTCAGTTGCTTCTTTGTGCACCTCAATAGGAGCCGCTAAAAGCGGCGTTATGTCACGCTTTGCAGAGCCGGAGGAGCCGCCGACTGAGGGAGGAGACGACTACGAGTACACCGAGGACCTGGGAGACGACCCAACCGCAGGTGCCACGTCCCACCCAACCTCTTAGCTCCTATCTGGACATGCAATGACTAGAAATGCTAGCGCTCTACTACTTGTTGCTTGCTGCTTTTGATAGGATGCATGGTAGATTGATTGATTCAGCCTATGCCTTGTCGAAACCAATCCCCTGCATACCCGCTGCTATGATTAGACTCGCGCTTATCACGTTTATCTTGATGCTGCTCACTTATTACTATCATTACTATTGAATTATCATGACTGTGAGTGGCTAAGGCACGTGGTGCCAAAGATGTGGAAACCGGGTCTATGGGAGAGATCTTGGCGTGAGTTTTGGGTGTGTAGTGAGGGTTGTGTCGACTGGGCAGGATCTGGGGCAAGTCATGAGGACAAGCCATGCCGGGGGAGTGTGATCTGGGCATTCCCCATGTGTGAATACCTATGGCGGGTATAGTTTTGGGAGAAGGTTCCGGGAGGAGTGCCTTTGTGGTACGAACCACCGGAACAGGAGGTGCCGTTGAGGCACGGGGCACTGGGCCCCAGGTGAAGATATCCTGTCCAGTCCTCTTAAGGACTGATTGGTCAAGCCTAGGGTTCATGGGACTTTCTCGTACACACCACTCGTTCCTGATGGGCGGGAAACGACTTGACGGCTAGCTGGCCTCCTGCCACTACTACTAGGTTGGTAGGTGATAGTGTAGGGAGGTACGGGTGTCGAGACCCACACCCTCCTGAGATAGCGTGGTGCCCCCTGGGATCCGGCACACGTCTCACGCCTCTCGGCCGTCTTGCCGGTGGACTCCGGGGTGCCCCAGAGCTGAGTGGTAGAGTGGCTTTGGGCTAGTTAGGCGGTGGCTCGGTATCAGCCTAGGCGAGGCGCAACGCCGATGATGGTGGTCTTGTGGTTCCAGGTGTACACACTCTGCAGAGTTGTTGATCTATACGTATAGCCGTGTCCCCGGTCATGGACAATCCTATGAGTTACCATACGTTCGATATAGTGAGTGGAGTCCTTTCTCTTCTCTTCCCCCTAGGTGTGGTGGTTTCCGGCTTGGGCCGTTGAGGCGAGGAGTGGGAGTCTTCCTCGCCGACTCGAGAGAGAGTGTGTGGTGTGATGTGTGGATGGTTATGGATGGGATGGATGGGAGTATATGGTTGTAAACGGGTTAAAACTTGATAAATACTATTTAATTATGTAAATGCATAGGAAACCAAGAACCTCAAATAGGTCCTTTTGTTTACCCTTGCATCCACGTTCCACATAGCATGCTTCATTCAAATGGGTGGGATTAGTGGCCAGTACAAATCGTACTGATACATTGTGGTTCAGGGGAGAACATCGAGTGGGAGACCGACGAGGATGACGAGGAGGAGTAGGTGTCTCGTGCTACGCGCAAGTGGATGACGTGTCGATCCGCTTCTTCCTACCTTATGCTTTTCCGTATGTGTGTGTGTGTGAGTGTGATTCCGCCTTGTAGACGATGTAATAAGTACTTAAACCTTGCTACTTGTACTCTCTAAGTTAATTATTCCGCTGTATGCGCACTTTGAACCGCTGATTTGTCGATGATGGCGATGAGTCCTTCGAGGCCATCGCATTATTGTACGAAAACTGTGACTTTTCCCTTCGAGGAAAAGCGGGTTGTTTCAGTTGGTATCAAGAGCCATACTTGCCCATAGGACGAGACCCCTAGAAATGGCCGATAGATTAGGATGAATTCTTTGTCTTCGGTTATATTTACCGACCTTGCATCTTTTTATGCATGGCTTATCTTATACTCTAAACCTAAAAGTTGCCTTTTACCAATGCAGCTATGGAGACGCCGAACGAGTTGAGGACCAACGGGACGCAATACGGTGGGTTCGCCAAGCTGCCTAGCAGAGGTGCTACCGGACCTCGGGGGTTAATCCCGAGCAGTCCAAGACGCCATCCGTGGGGGAGAGGGGCATCGTTGCCATCTCCATCGAGGTGCCGCCGAGTGAGAACTGGCCGCACATCCGTGGCTTCATGGAGCTGGAGGCCGACACCACCGTCGACATGTGCGTTCAGTCCGTTGCGCGCACGGCCCTCCGTACCGTGTGCCGCAACTCCCGCGAGCTCCTTGGGCACGGCCCCTCTTCTCGCATGCTACCCGGGGACTTCGACACCGACTCCGGCGCCCGACCCCGCCGAGGCTCACCGACGTCGTCGAGCCAGCCGGACCCAGGCTGGTCCGCATGCTGGACGTGACCTCCAGCCCTTCCCGCCCAGGATCGTTACATAACGACCTTGGAGGCTGAGAACCGCCGCTACAGGAGCTTCCTGCTCAAGACCGACGACATCGTCACCGGGATGGAGTGGGATGAGCTTCGTCTGCGAGACGAGCTGAGCTGGGAGAGAGAGAGCCGCCGCTCCAAGGAGACCATGCTCGAGAGGGAGAACGAGCGACTCCAGGCGGAGATCGCTAGCCTTCGAGACCAGATTGGGGACTTCGGGCTCCGCAACCACTACTTGGACGACCGCATCCTTGAGCTCGAGAGTACCCTGGCCCGTACCACGGAGGCCCTTCGGGAGCGTGAGGACGCCACCAGGAACTTCAACCTCCGCTACCTGGGGCTTCTGAACGAGGTCAACTGGGGGAAGAAGAGGATCACTCGGAGGCGGACCATGCACGGAACAACGTGCTCCACCAGGTGCAGCTCATGAAGAGTGAGCGCATCGCTCACGACCGCTCCGTCGTGTGGAGAAGGCCCGGAGGAGGTCGTACAAGCGGCGTCGACGAGTACCACCAGCCGCAGCCAGGCTGTGCCCGCCGTGTACCGTCGCCCACCCTTCGTCGAGGACTTCCGCCCCGCACAGGAGCTGCTCAACCTGCGAGCCGCCGACACCAGCCACCTGCGTGACCCTGCTGGGACTCCCCAGATGGAGTCAGCAGCCTCCTTCACCAACAGGTTGTACTGGTCTGTTGCGCCTTCCACCCCTGCACCACCACCACGTACACCGCTCGAGCAGCACCACCTTGGGCCCGAGCCTGCCACCCTACTCTCTCCAGCTACCCCAACCTACGACACCTAGGTGTTCTACCCATGCTACCAGTAGTGTAGGTTAGCATCCTTACATGTTTGCCCTGCGTGGCACTGGAGACATGTCTCACCTATCCCAGGATAGAGTAATTGTCACCCTTTTGGAGCCTACCTGCGAGTAGAGCGTTTCTCGCGAGTCTTCTAAGCGTAGCTGCTAGAGACGTCGCCATGTAATAAAATGAATGTAATGGATGCTTGGTTTTTATGCAGTTTTTATGGATCTTTATGCTTCTTTGATTGAGTGTATGACTAGTGTTTTCAAATAAATTGACTAACAACCTAACCACTCAATTTTAATGCAAGCTTGATATCTTTAATCAACCCCTCTAACAGATGTCCCTCCGCCGCTCTAGCCGCTTGCTGAACCGCCCGCAGACGCCGATGCCGGCAGTTCGAGGTCGTGGGCGTGGTCGCGGGGGGGCCGTGGCGCCGGGCCGCGTCGGATACGTTCCGATCAACTTCGAGGAGGACGAGGTTGTCGTGGAGGACGTTCCTAAGGGGAACGAGGTGCCACAGCCCGCACCCGGTGGGGGTGTCAGTACCTAACCCACCACCACCGGGAGGTGCTGCCCCTAACCCACCACCGCTACCGGGAGGTGCTGCCCCTAACCCACCACCGGCCGGAGGCGCCGCTCCACCGCCACCATCGCCTCGCCTCCGCCGCCGTCCCCGCTCTTGGCCGAGGTCATGCAGCGCCACCCCAGCTGTTGGAGACCCCGGGCCGAGGGAGTCCTTCGCCACCACGGAGGTCCACCCAACGACTTCCAAATAAGCAAGCTTGAGGGCTTCCCGGCCGAGGCCGCCGACCTTCGACAACTCCGACGACCCCATCGCCGCCCTCGACCGCTCAAGGAGATCGTGAAGAACCTCGACCTCACCACCCGCACGGACGAGGAGTGTGTGGCCATCGCCGCACACCACCTCGTCGGAGCTGCACGTGCGTGGTGGGATGTTTTCTGCGACATGCACGCAGACCCCGTGCACATCACCCGGGAGGAGTTCGAGGAGGCCTTCATCGAGTACCACGTGCCGGGGCGTGATGGACGCTAAGGTGGAGGAGTTCCGCAACATCCAGCCAGGATCCCTCAAGATCCGTGAGTACGGCAACCGCTTCACCTCCATGATGCGGTATGCCCCCAAATGACACCGACACGGAGAAGAAGAAGATGTACTTTTCAAGAAGGGCCTCAACACTCGCATCAAAATTTTCTCCCGGCACACCGCCACACCCTCCGTGAGATGATGAACAAGTGCCCGGAGATCGAGAAGGATCGCTTGGAGGCCGACCTGTCCAAGGAGAAGAAGAAGAGACGCGCTGAAGGGTCATCCCGCACCTCCGCCCCACAGAGGTCGCGTGGAGGACTGCCCTCACACCTCCGCACCCGCACCGCCAAGCGCCGCTGCGCCTATCAAGAGCCGGGTGGTGGTACCTACACCACCAACTACCCCCCCCCTCGAGGTACGAGCGCGTGGAAGACCCCCTCACCGAGCACGTGGAAGGCTGCCGCGTCTACCCCCACAAAGCGGCATCCCTTACACTTGCTTCGGGTGGCAAGCCCGGCCACAAGATACTCGGCGCACCGACAGAAGACCGCTGCTACACCGACGGTTCCAAAGACGGCAGCCGCCCGCCCAGCGACGCCCCGCAGGAGTGCCTCGGGAGCCACCCGCGGCCGCTTGACCCACCTCACGCCAGAGGGCGCCCAGGACGCCCCGACGTGGTGTACGGTATGTTCATGGTTAACGGCTAAGGCTTCGGTGCTTTTTGATTCTCGGTGCTACATGCTCATACATATCATCTAAGTTTGCACGAGAGAATCACGTACCCGTCACACCACGACGGGGGAGTTGTTGTAACAAGTTCCCCCTTGGGAAACTTGAGGTGTACGCACAAGTGTCAGGGAGTGAGAATAAACATCGAGGGTCACCCTTTTCTAGCCAACCTCACCCTTCTTCCTTCTAGTGGTCTAGATGTCATCTTGGGGATGGATTGGTTAACCCAGCACAAGGGTGTGATTTCATGCTCACCCAGATATGTAGAGTTTACTCATCCCAAGGGTCATGTAATCAGGTGTGAGCCCAACCACGGCAAAACGGTGTCCATGTTGTGTGCCCTAGAGGCCCAAACCGTGGAGAACGTACCTGTAGTATGTGAGTATCCGGATGTGTTTCCCGAGGAGTTGCCGGGGATGCCACCGGATCGTGATGTTGAGTTCGTGATCGACCTTCTGCCTGGTACGGGTCCGATTGCCAAACGACCCTACCGCATGTCGGTCGATGAGCTGGAGGAGCTCAAGAAGCGCTTAAGGAGCTTTCCGACGGGGGGTACATCGGGCCTAGTGCTTCCCCTTGGGGATCTCCCGTCCCCTCTCAGTAAAGAAGAAAGATGGCTCGATGAGGATGTGCATAGACTACAGGAATCAATGCCGTGGATCGCCAAGAACAAGTACCCTCTTCCAAGGATCGATGACTTGCTGGATCAGTTGAGGAATGCCAAGTTCTTCTCCAAGATTGACCTCCAGTCAGGTTACCACCAGATGAAGATCCGACCCGAGGATATACCCAAGACAGCCTTTGTCACTCGGTGCAGACGGATGCGGTATGAGTTCACGGTAGTGTTGTTTGGGCTCACTAATGCCCCGGCTTACTTCATGAACATGATGAACAAGGTGTTCATGGACGAGTTAGATAAGTTCGTCGTCGTGTTCATTGATGACATACTCGTCTACTTGGCTTCAAATGAGGAACACGAACAAAGAATCGAGGACGGTTGCTTGAGAAGCTAAGGCGGGAATCAGCTCTCTACGCTAAGTTCAAAGAAATGTGAGTTCGGCTCAAGAAGTTGCATTTACGGGACATGTGCTTACCGTAGAAGGGAGTGGCAAAGTGGATCCAGCCAAGATTGAAGCCGTGAAGGCATGGGAGCAGCCACGCAACGTGGTCCGACATTCGAAGTTTTCTTGGTTTAGCGGGTTACTACCGCCGCTTCATCGAGAACTTCTCCAAGATTGCAAGACCCATGACCAATCTCTTGAAGAAGACCAATGAGTTTGAATGGACTCGGATTGTGAGAGGAGCTTTCGTGTTCTCAAGGAGAAGCTTACCACCACCCCCGTGCTAGCCTTGCCGGATATTCGTCGGGACTTCGTGATCTATCAGCGATGCTTCCGGCCATGGCTTGGGGTGTGTCCTTATGCAAAACGGGAAAGTGATCGCTATGCCTCCCTCCGGCACCGAAGCAACACGAGCAACGCTGCCCGACACATGATCTTGAGCTTGCAGCAGTTGTACACACTTTGAAGATCTGGAGGCACTACTTGATTGGCAACAAGTGCGACATCTACACCGATCACAAAAGTCTGAAATACTTCTTCACCCAGGAAGATCTGAACATGAGACAGCGAAGATGGCTGGAATTGATCAAGGACTACAACCTGGAGATCCACTATCATCCGGGGAAGGCTAATGTAGTCGCGGACGCCCTGAGCCGCAAGAGCTATTGCCACCACCTCACGACTAGTGACACCCCTCCCGAGCTATGTCGTGAGATGGAGAAGCTCCAGCTAGAAGAAGTGCCGAGGAGTCAGTTGAACTTTCTGAGGGTGCAATGCAATCTTGAAGAAAGAATCCGCAAGGCCCAAGAGACCTGCCCGGAGATCACAGAGTTTCGAGAGCTCATGAGAATAGGCAAGTGTCCTGAATTCAGAGAAGACGGACAAGGCACAATCATGTACAAGGATCGTGTCTGTGTGCCCTTAAACGAGAAGCTACGAGAAGAAATTCTGTCAGAAGGGCATGACTCCAAGTTCTGCATACATCCAGGGAGCACCAAGATGTACAACGATCTCAAGAAGACTTTCTGGTGGAGAGGCATGAAAGCAGACATTGCAGAACATGTGGCGAGATGCGATGTATGCAACCAAGTCAAGGCAGAACATCAAAGACCCGCCGGACTTCTGAAGCCGCTCGATGTACCAACCTGGAAGTGGGAGAGTATCTCCATGGACTTCATAGTTGGACTACCCCGTTCCCCCAAGGGGCATGACTCGATTTGGGTCATAGTCGACCGTCTGACCAAGGTGGCGCACTTTGTTCCGGTCGGCCATTGTTACCCGACGGACCGGCTAGCTGACCTATATGTTGACCACATCCTCGAGGTTGCATGGAGCCCCAAAGCGTGATCGTATCGGACGAGGGGAGTCGGTTCGTATCTCAATTCTGGAAGAGCCTCCACAGGGCAATTGGCACTCAACTCGACTACAAAGATCGCTTACCACCCCTCGCATGCACGGGCAGGCAGGGCGAGAGAGTGAACCAAATCCTGGAGGACATGTTGAGAGCTTGTGTACTCAAGTATGGGAAGGACTGGGAGAAATGCCTGTCGCATGCAGAATTCTCCTATAACAACAGTTACCAAGCCAGTATTGGAATGTCACCGTTTGAGGCCTTGTATGGGAGGAAATGTCGGACCCCGCTGATGTGGTCCGAGGTTGGCGAGAGGTCATTCTTTGGACCTGCCAAGATACAAGAAGCTGAAGAAGGAGTCGCCCAGGTGCGAGAGAACCTAAAGATCGCTCAAAGCAGACAGAAGAGCTATGCAGATAAGCGAAGACGAGACCTCAGGTTCGAAGAGGGAGACTACGTCTACCTCAAGGTGTCTCCGCTTCGGGGCACCCGCAGATTCCATGTGAGGGGGAAGCTGGCCCCCCGGTATGTCGGCCCCTACAGGATCCAGCGAAGAGTTGTCAAGTTGGCTTACAAGCTTGAGCTACCCGAGGAGCTGATAGGAGTACACCCCGTGTTCCACGTGTCCCAACTCCGCAAATGTCTGAAGGTGCCAGATCAGCAGGTGCCCACAAGACACGCTGGAGTACAAGGAGCACCCCACGTGCATCCTTGATCGAGCAACCAAGGAGACTCGAAGCACCACAATCCCCATGTGCAAGGTTCAGTGGAGCAACCACACCGAAAGAGAAGCCACGTGGGAGAAAGAGTCGGAACTCCGGATGCTCTATCCCTACCTCTTTGAAAGGCACGCCTTCTTCTGAATCTCGGGGACGAGATTCTCGTAAGGGAGGGGAGTCTGTAACATCCCTATTAAACCAACACCCAAAAATCACAACTTTCAAAAACTTTTTTGAAAACTAGCCCATGCATGGTGAGTGTCATGTAGGAAGCCCTCTTTAGTGAGTTGCATTAGCTCCTAAACTCGAATTAGTGGCATGTGCATTGTCCTTCTTGTTATACATGTGATTTGTTCTTGCTGAATTTTATGTGATGCTAAGTAAATTAAATAAACAACTTTTGGTGGCATGTGTACAACCAATGGGAAACACCTTGACCAAACCCTAGACTATCCTAGGTGGACCCCCACCAGCAGGTATGTGCAGGGATGCACCTGCATTGGGTATACACATGTATACATGTGTATACATTTTGGTCAACAAAATAGAAAATAGGGAAAAAGAAATAGGAAGGGAGGGAAGGTAGCCGAACCAGCCCGGCCCTGACTAGCCATTTGCTTCACCCTTCACCCCCCCTTCTCCCTTGCACCGGCGGCCCGGCCAGCTAAGTCGCCGTGGCGCCCAACGGCTGCAGCCGCCGCCCTTCCCTTCTCGCGCCGCCCACCCGGCCCAGCCCAGCCGCCCGTGGCCCCACGCCCCACCCAGCGCCTTCCTTTCTCTCTCGGCGCCAATGACAAGGCGGGCCCGGGGACCCCACCATCCCCCCCTCCGGCTCTTCTCCTGCGCTTTTTGCCAAAAAAGGGATGCGCCAGGCTTCACCGCCCCTCGCCCCTGGCGGAGGCGTGGGGATGAGACCGCCACGTCGCACCCGGAGGCGTGCCCCCTCCTGCGTTCGTCGCGAACACGACGTCCGCGGGAGGTCCCGCCGCCCGCGACACGAGCACAACCGCCACCCCATCTTTTGACGGGCCGCCGCTCCAAATTGGAGGCACCAGGGCCGCTCCACTCCCACACCGAACCCTAGAGCCTCGCTCTGAGCCGCTGGATGGCGCCCACGTGCCCCCAAGCCGCTACCAGCCGTCCGCCGCCGCCATGATCGCGGCCTCCCATATAAGCCCCTCACGGTGCCCTAGCGGCCTTCCCAACCACTCCGCCGCCACTGGTGGCTTCGCCCTCCACTTCAAGCCGAGAGGAGGGCCGTGAAGGAGAAGGCGGCCCGGGGAAAGCTGCGGTGCCGGAGCCAGCCTTTCGCCGGAGCCGCCCGCCGTTCCACCCCGCCGGGCCGGAGGAGGAGGCGGCGCCGATCGACTTCGTCAACGTCGCGGCTCTGCACGCACGGCCCCGACACACCACTTGCACCGCCACCTCATTGCACCACCATCCTCTCGTCACCAACACCGACGGTGAGCACCCTCCCCCGCCCGCGCTTGTCTTCTTCCACGGCCGCGCGCAGCCGCGAGCCCCACCTGGGTGGCTCAAGGCCGCGCCTTGGGACGCCTACATCATGCGCCGCGCCGCGTGGCGCCGCTACGCGCCGGGAACACGCCCATCGGCTCGGCGCGGCCCGCCAGCCACGCACGGATCGCTGCCGCCCAGCGTGCACAATCTGCGGCGAGGCCGTTCCGCCCGAACCCGCCCCCCTGGCCGGGGCGGCGAGCTGCCCTCGTCGTCGTGCGCCCTAGCCGCCTAGCCCGTCCGGTTGGAAAAACCCCCAGCTTAGCCGCACCCGCGGCGGCCGTGCGCCACCGGGCTTTCAGCCGTGTTCCCGAGCGCGGCGGGATTCCGCCCGCGCTCTATCACCCGGGCGCCGCTGGCCCGCCGCTTTTCGACTGGTGTGTAGAAAAGGGGCCGTCTTGTCTCTTTCCATGCCAGCGACCTCACCGTGATCCGCCGAGGGGCCGAAGACGCCGCCGCGGCCAGCCCTCGTGAAACCCCCCGTCGCCTCTTGGGCATTTGCCATGGTTCCCAAGCACCCGGAGTCCGTCGAGGAGCCTTGCGTGCACCTTCACGCGAGCCCGGGCGACACCACCGTCAGCCAACACCGGGCGAGCCGCCATGTTCGTTCTTGGGCCGCCTGGGGGCTAATCCGCCTGCTCGCCCATGGGTACGTGCGCCAAGTCTTGGGAGGCCAACGAGCCCCCCTTACCGCCGAGAGGCACCAGAGAAGCCGTGCGAGCAAGCTCGCCGCCGGCGACTTGGTCTTCCGGCGAGGGAAGGGAGAGGGAGATGAGGGCTCATGTCTTGTGAGCTTGGCTCACGGTGGACCAATGAAAGGAGAAAGGAGGGTGGGCGTGGTCCACCCGTGAACCACCTGTGGTTCACGGTGCACCGCCCACCAGACCCACGGCACCGGCCCCCAGTAGACCACGGCCCAGAAGAGGCCCAGGCTCGCCACGGGGACGCGTCCACTTGTTGACACGTGTCCGGGCCGGGCCGGCCCAACCCGGCCCTGATCCGGCCCACCTAGGCCCATACCGGGCCCGGTCGGTGTTGACCGTTGATTGGTCAACGTTGACCGTTGACCTGGTCCCACCAGTCAGTGACCCACCAGAGCCGGCCAATCACAGCCTGCCACGTGTCACCTATTTTCTGAGATAATAAAATGATTTTCTCTTTTCAGATTGGCTGTAAATCTTCGGAAAATCATAACAAATCCATTTTAGCTCCGAAAAATATGAAACCAGTGTCCAATTTTTTCTAAAAATGAGCTCTAGGTCATAGGCTTATCCATGAGTGCATTTGCTTCTTCCGAATTTCAGTTGCTTCTTTGTGCACCTCTATAGGAGCCGCTAAAAGCGGCGTTATGTCACGCTTTGCAGAGCCGGAGGAGCCGCCGACTGAGGGAGAAGACGACTACGAGTACACCGAGGACCTGGGAGACGACCCGACCGCAGGTGCCACATCCCACCCAACCTCTTAGCTCCTATCTAGACATGCAATGACTAGAAATGCTAGCGCTCTACTACTTGTTGCTTGCTGCTTTTGATAGGATGCATGGTAGATTGATTGATTCAGCCTATGCCTTGTCAAAACCAATCCCCTGCATACCCGCTGCTATGATTAGACTCACACTTATCACGTTTATCTTGATGCTGCTCACTTATTACTATCATTACTATTGAATTATCATGACTGTGAGTGGCTAAGGCACGTGGTGCCAAAGATGTGGAAACCGGGTCTATGGGAGAGATCTTGGCGTGAGTTTTGGGTGTGTAGTGAGGGTTGTGTCGACTGGGCAGGATCTGGGGCAAGTCATGAGGACAAGCCATGCCGGGGGAGTGTGATCTGGGCATTCCCCATGTGTGAATACCTGTGGCGGGTATAGTTTTGGGAGAAGGTTCCGGGAGGAGTGCCTTTGTGGTACGAACCGCCGGAACAGGAGGTGCCGTTGAGGCACGGGGCACTGGGCCCCAGGTGAAGATATCATGTCCAGTCCTCTTAAGGACTGATTGGTCGAACCTAGGGTTCATGGGACTTTCTCGTACACACCACTCGTTCCCGATGGGCGGGGAAACGATTTGACGGCTAGCCGGCCCCCGCCACTACTACTAGGTTGGTAGGTGATAGTGTAGGGAGGTGCGGTGTCGAGACCCACACCCTCCCCGAGACAGCGTGGTGCCCCCGATCCGGCACACGCCTCCACGCCTCAGCGTGCCGGGTGGACTCCGGGGTGCCCCAGAGCTGAGTGGTAGAGTGGCTTTGGGCTAGTTAGGCGGCGGCTCGGTATCAGCCTAGGCGAGGCGCAACGCCGATGATGGTGGTCTTGTGGTTCCAGGTGTACACACTCTGCAGAGTTGTTGATCTATACGTATAGCCGTGTCCCCGGTCATGGACAATCCTATGAGTTACCATACGTTCGATATAGTGAGTGGAGTCCTTTTTCTTCTCTCCCCCTGGGTGTGGTGGTTTCCGGCTTGGGCCGTTGAGGCGAGGAGGAGTGGGAGTCTTCCTCGCCGACTCGAGAGAGAGTGTGTGGTGTGATGTGTGGATGGTTATGGATGGGATGGATGGGAGTATATGGTTGTAAACGGGTTAAAACTTGACAAATACTATTTAATTTTGTAAATGCATAGGAAACCAAGAACCTCAAATAGGTCCTTTTGTTTACCCTTGCATCCACGTTCCACATAGCATGCTTCATTCAAATGGGTGGGATTAGTGGCCAGTACAAATCGTACTGATACATTGTGGTTCAGGGGAGAACATCGAGTGGGAGACCGACGAGGATGACAAGGAGGAGTAGGTGTCTCGTGCTACGCGCAAGTGGATGACGTGCCGATCCGCTTCTTCCTACCTTATGCTTTTCCGTATGTGTGTGTGTGAGTGTGATTCCGCCTTGTAGGCGATGTAATAAGTACTTAAACCTTGCTACTTGTACTCTCTAAGTTAATTATTCCGCTGTATGCGCACTTTGAACCACTGATTTGTCGATGATGGTGATGAGTCCTTCGAGGCCATCGCATTATTGTAATTAAAAACGTGACTTTTCCCTTCGAGGAAAAGCGGGTTGTTTCATCACCACATGTGCTAGGTGTAGCAAGTTTGCAACGCAAGGAGAGGTTTTTGACGATGGTGTAACAACCCAAAATTTTACACAACACAAAAATCACTACTACAAAATTTTTTTTTAAAGCAAACCATGTTTTGATGAGTGGCATCTAGCAAACCAACCCTAGTCTTGCATTAATGGGTCCTAAATAGGTCACTCTTATTTTCATACAAGCATTTTATCTCTCATTATCACATGTAAAGTGGACCTTTGCCTTTGTTATTATAAATAATTGTACAATTAAATCCTAACATGAAGCGTGTATGATTTGGCCTTTGCTTGGATTTTATGATGTGTTAAGAATAAATAAATAAAATGCATATAAATAATTAATGAAGGATCATTAAATATTGTGTCCAAATTAAACTCACGCTACATATGTAAATGCTCATAAATACATATATATGCTAAGAATATATCCCAATATATAGGGTGAGACCCTAACCTATGACATGGACCCTGTTGGACATTAATATGCTAACTATCCTTAATTACCCTACTAACCCTTGGCTAAGCACCTACTTAAAGGAGAAAACCAAAATGGAAAAGGAATAGAAAATCAGAAAGGAAAATGAAAAGGGCAAAGAAGCCTGCGAAGCCTGCCTTGCAGCCCAAGCCGGCCTGCCCCCACGCCCTCCTTCTTCTTCCACCGGACGAGCTCATGGGCGGCCCAAGTAGCAAGCAGCGGCTGCGGCATCCATCCACCCGCTCGTTGGCGGCCGGTCGGACCCGCTTCCACTCCGGACGCCGACACGTGGGACCCGATCATCACCGCACGGGAGCCCTCGTTCTTCTTACTCCCGTCGACGCTCCGCTCGGCGACAACACGCCGCAACAATCTGCGTGCGCCCCACCCGATCCACTGGCACTCACGCCGCGCGCCGCTCCACCCCTTTCCCCCCCCGCCTCGCGGGCCCGTGCGTCACGCAGCGTGTGACCCTCGCCCACACGCGCTCGACCATGAGCACCGCCTCGCTCCATGCCGCTGCCGTGCCCGCCCCATCCATCCTCTCGCCTTGCATACGAAGAATTGGCCGAGGCCACCACAATTGGGTCCCCGTGAGCATGAAGACGCACCCAAGCAACCACCCGAGCCGCCCATGACCGCTTAATCGACCACCATTGCTAATCACCGTCCACCTCCGTGCCGTTGCCAGCCTCTCCTCTATAAAAGCAAGCACCAGGCGCCCTAGGGCTTCCCCATCCACCCGCCGCCACCCGGTGGCCTTCACCAAGTCCTGCCGAGCCAAGAGGAAGAGAGGGGGAGGGAGCAGCAAGGGGGAGGGGGAACGCCGGACCTCCGCCGGAGTTGTTGCCGCCGCCGGAGCCGGTGACGACGCCGTACGACTACGACGACGCTGCGGTTCTTGCACGGCACCGCACCGACTCGTCCCGGCATCGACTCGACACTGCGTCACCATCCTAGCGTCCCCGAGACCAAGGTGAGCGCTGCCGTGCCTCTGTTCCAGCCCCGCCCGATCGCCGGCCATGGCGCTCCACACCGGAGTGCGTAGGCCGAGGCCACCGCCGGCCGTGGACACACCACACACGCACGCGACACGAGACCAGCCTCCAACCAACCGGAACCGTGTGCCACAAGACCGACGAGCCATAGCCACCATGTCGCCGCCGTGAACTCCGCAACCGCGGTGTGCCGACGTTCTGAGAGAAAGAGGCCACCGGAGACGCTACCAACCACGGGATCATGTCCGCCCTTCCGCGAAGAAGCCCACGCACGTGTTAGATGAAGGAGAGAACTGCTTGACGCCACGGCCGTGAACTATGCCCACGCCGGGCGTTCCACGGAGCGCCGCCCGTGCCGCGCGTTCCAAGACACATCGACCGCCCCTCGACCCACACCAATGACCCTTAGAGCTTCGCCGTGATCCCCTCGGATTGAGCCATGCTGGTGAAGGAACCTACGCACGCCCTAGCGCCCGGCCGCGAGACCTCTCGAGCCGTTGAAGCTCCGCCGCGGGCACTGGCGAACGGCGTGGTCCGCCGTGTCTTATGGTCGACGCCGGTGAGCCCAACGTGCACACAGGACCACCAATCGACGATTGGCACACCGAATTGGACTAGAGGCCCTTAGCCCCGATGCCGTCGTGGCGCCATAGCCGGCTTGCCAGCGCCGCCCGTGGCCGACCCCAACAGAGCCCCCCGCAACAGCCACGGGGAGGCCCCACGCGCTCACCATGGCCCACCTGGTCTTGCTGCGCTAGCCAACGGAGGCCGTGGAGAACCGAGACGCCAACGGTGCGGCGCTCGCCGCCGGGACGAGTGCCGCCGTAGCCGCCGCGGCCGCGGCTAGTCCCCTTCTGGGCGCACCACGCCCACCACCAAACCCCCTCGCCGTGCTCGTCTTGACCTTCCGGCCGACGCGCAAGACGTTAATCGGAGACCGAGGACCACCGTAGCACCGCCGGTGCCCGCTTCGCCCGGCGGCGGACTGCGTCTCGGGTGAGGCGAGAGAAGGGGAAGAAGAGAGGAGTAGCCGTGCACCGTGCACTTGGCCCATATGAGCCGAGAGGGCAAGAGAGAAATGGACTTGGTCCACGGCGAACCAAGCCTCGCGGTCTATGGACCAACAGCGGGCAGTCCACCATGAGCCATCGCTGCGCGGTAGACCGAGCCCCCCGGCCCAGATCCAAGTACCGACATGGCATAACCCCTCAGTGTCGACACATGGCGGGCCGGCCCGCCCATATCCGCCCGCCAAGCCCACGCGAGGCCCACCAGTGACCCTACTGATGACGTCACGCTGACGTCATGCTGACGTCAGCCCTACAGAGTAAGCCAATCAGCAGCCGACACATGTCAGACCCAGATTAAATAGCCCTTTTTTCTTTTTTAGAATATTGATTAAACTTCAGAAATTCATAACTAATTCATACGAACTCCAAATTTGGTGAACCAAGTCTCTAAATTCATCTAAAATCAAGCTCTATGCATTGGAGTCATGGTTGAGTGTATTTGGATCTTTTTGCAGTTCATTTGATTCTTGTGCTCTCTATAGGAGTCGCTAACGCGACTATACTTGTACCGTTTCAGAGTCGGAGGAGGAACACGCCGAGTACGACCGTGACTACAACGAGGAACTGGGAGACGACCGTTCTGAAGGTGCCACATTCCACCCATTTCTCGTAGATCCCATTACACATTACAAATAAGTAGTACTGCTAGTGCTCTATTTACTGTTGCTATCACCTGATTAGGGTTGCATGGTAGTACTTCTTGATTGCCATTATCTTGATGCAACCTTGCCCCTGCTCACCCGCTGTTAGACTAGACACACGCGCTTGCTATCATGATTACTACTTGATCTCTACTACGCTTTATATCTTGATGTAATGCGTGGTGGAAACTATTATATATATATATATCTAAGGCATGTGGTGCCAACCTAAACCTGATGGATGCTGAGTGTGCTATGTGTGTCTTGGGTGAGTGGAGGGTGAGGGTTGTGTCGACCGAGCTGGAATGTGTGACGAGCTTGAGGCGAGTCTTGCCGTGTGATGTGACCTGGGCATCCTATGAGATGATTACCTGTGGCGGGTATATGTGATGTGATGTGTGAGGTGGGATCCTGGGTGTGAGCCTGTTGAGAGGTGGAGCCCAGGACAGGGGTGCTGTGGTGGCACGTAAAATGGTAAACCTGATGAAGATGTCTAGCTTGGTCAACCCTAAGGACTTACTAGTATCCAGACTCACCGGGAATCCTTTGCATACCACTCGCTCTCTTGTGATGGGAGAGACGGTTGGACTACTTGGTATGAGTGATGCCATTGCTGCTAGGTTGTGAGGTGATAGGGAGGGCGGTATGGATGCCGAAAGTTCATGTACCGTCCAAGTCGGCAGTACCACTTGTTGGGCCCGGTGCTGCCTCCCCCAATCTTAGCGTGCCATTTCGTCGGTGTTGACCCAGGGCTAAGTGGTAGGATGGCATCAGTCTATCAAGCAAGTAGCCGGAATTTGCCTAGACAATGCATGGTCGAGGATGGCTATCTTGTGGGTATGTGAAACCTCTGCAGAGTGTTATGGTTGATCGATCGATACATATGCCGACTTGTCGGCTATGGACCTTTCCCCGGGACCTGCTTCACTAGATAGGAGATGAGTCCTTCTTCTCTCCCCCCCGTGTTGTGAGATAGAGCCGGGCCGAGGACCGTTGAGGCGCACCGAGTGGGAGTTGGCCTTGTCGACACGAGTGAGATGAGATGTGGCGGATGAGGTGGATGGGTGGTATGGGATGGATGGATGGATGGATGGATGGTGTGTGTGGATGTGGTGTTAAACTTGAACTATATACATACTTATATTATACATGACTGATATTGCATAGGAAACCACAGCCAAATATAAGTTCTCTTGTTATAGCCTTATTGCATCCAGTTCCACAAAGCATTGCAAAGCATAGGGTGGAAATGTGGCCAGTACATATCGTACTGATACTTTGGCACGCAGGTTCTGAGGAGGCATACTACTCTGAAGGATTCGATGGTTATGGGTTTCGTCGCTACGCTCAAGTCGTTGGATAGAAGTTGCTTCCGCACCCTCAAGTCGCTGTTCAGATTGATGCTACTGCGTGATTCGCGCTGTTGGCGTTGTAATAAGTTATTAAATCCTTCTACGCTTGCATTTATCGTTGTATGGATTTGATTATCGACCGAATATGGGTAATATGATTTAAAAGGTCATGTTACACTTCGACTGTGTGGATTTTCCCTTCGTGGAAAATCGGGTCGTTTCAGATGGATAGCGTCAACATTTTATATATCAAAAGGCATGAAGAAACACATCAATATCTAGAAGCCTAGGGCTTTATCTAACAATTTCCATGAGTTTAGTGATTTACCAATTTCTAGGGACTAATCTAGAAAACATCGAAAAAGGAGCATAACTATAAATCTACACCATAGAATATCCGCAACTCGGGAATATGCTAAAAGGATCCAGAAGACACTGGAGCGAAGGGGAGGCAGAGCCACCACCAGGTAGGGCCGGTCGACCCCACCATCTAGGTCGGCCAGCCTGCCCCTATGGGCCCCGCTTGTCATCCGCCGCGAGCATCTTCCACCGCCTTTGAGGATCAATCTCAGCCCTACGTGAAGTCGGTTTGAGCAAACGGCCGTCATGCATCCTACCTGGCTATATAAGCAGGGCCAGACCCCCCAGGAAACCCAAATTCATTCAATACCTTATTCAAGTCATTCAAGGTTGCGCCAGTTGAAGATCAAGTCATCTAGAGCTTCAAGTTCTAGTTCCTCATAGCCTTCTAGTTCTTAGTTTAGCCTAGTTAGATCTAGATTAGAGGGAGTCAAGGCGCATTAACCGGTCTTGGATTCCAGAAGTTGTCAAGAAGAGAAGAGTTCGGTATACTTCTTTCGCTCTCTTCTTTCTTATTGTATTATCTATGTTTATATGATATTTACTAGCAACATTGTTCTTCATCTTAGTTTAATTATTATGTTCAATGTCTACTTCAATACATCTAGTTTAGTTAGTTTAATTATTTATGCACTGGTTCGTATAGCGCTCATCTAGTTGATCATATGGTGAGTGGTAGGCAATATGTAGACATGGTGTCTAGATGCTTTGCTTATCTACGGATATCCCTAGTTGTGCTGGGTAGTGAGGTAGATCATGGATGTGACAGATCCATTGAGTCCTTTGTAGGCCTCTCCCCGCACGGTGGATTGGTAGACTAGGATTGTCAGGTTAAGAGTATTTATACACATGAGGTTCCTGTACTCATCTTTTTTGATGTGTTTGGGAATTATGGTAGTATTACTTGACAATGATTACTAGATTTACTTGCACTAGTTGATGTAGCTTTGACATGTAGTTAAATACTTAGGGATTATTTCTCAATTAATTGATTAGACAAACATTGATATGATTAGAGTGTTATGATGAATTAGTATTATTAGAGATGACTGATCAATGGCTCATTATCATTATCATTATCATCATTATTTATCTTGTGACTTACCCTGTTATGGGTAGAGTGTTTGATATTGGTTACATTGCTTATTCAAGGCATATATATATATATATGTTATCAATACTATAGATTATTGGTTTGGCAATGTCTTTCCAGTGGTAGAATATAAATGACAACCTGGTAATACTCTAGGTAAAATGCTACAATGTATAATTATCTGTCCACTTGTAGAATCATTCTTATTTTGTATTTATCTTTATTTATTTCTGCCTAGTCACATAAAATGATAAGATTTAGTACCAATGATTATTCCTAGCTTTACAATTGGGGATGACAACCTAGTTCCATAGTTGGGAGTAAGGGTAAAGAGGCCAGTGGCTAGTTGCTAAAGACAAGTTAATTAATACCAGCATTTTTGGCGTCATTGCTTTGGATAGGGATTTAAGATTTATTATTGCAGTGACTTTAGAAATACCAACAGAGGTCTTCTACACCGTCCATTCACATACACTAGATACCACACACATGGCAGGTGCATGGGTCATGAATACAGGGTTCCAATTGTAACACCCTAGGTGTTAGCCACGACTAGACAGTGAGCTTGGACCAAATGGAGCAATGTCTAGTGATAATTATTAGTTTGGATCACAACAATGGAGTTTTGAGAAGTGGGTTGAAGCCTTCTCTCTTTGAAATGAGACCTAACTTAAATTTTGAGAAAATAAAGACAAAGCTTGTTTACTAGTAGTTGCCCCTTTCAAAATGTATGATTAAGTGATGTTAATAGAGCCTCCATGTGTCACGCACCAATTCCCACCTACATGTATTATTTGGAATCAAAAAGTCACATGGAATAATGAGTTATGTCCTTGCTTGAATTGCTTTACTAACTAAATGGTAAAATGTGATGCCAACCACAAACTTTGCAACATTACTAAAACAACTCCAATTTAGTTCTACAATAAAAGTTATGAAGGGTTCATGCATGTTGAGCGCGCAAATGCCAAGAGAATGCCTTACTTGGCCTAGGACACTAATTTAAGAGCATATCGAGTTACTTGCTTTGACCGAAGTGAAGCCTTGTCTTCTATTCAATTTTTGGGGTTCGACCTTTAATAAGAGTTGGAGTTTAAGTTGTGTTCTACAAAGTTTGTTTTTGTACCAAAACCTAGACCCTACTGTAATTTTGTCGAATGAAAGCTCCAAGATTGAATCTCCTGTTGTTTTTAGTCTTGGATAAATGTTCTGTCTAGATTTCATTGACATCCCACATTCTCTGAAATTTGTTAAGCACCAAAGTTTGATCTAGAAATAAAAGGTGAAGATTATACTTTGGAGAAGAGCATACAAAAAGTTGGACTCAGTTTAACGTCCTATTGGATAAGTCTAGCTGAGTATATTTAGGTACTCAGGATTTATTGCAGGTGGTTCTCAGCCTATTGAAGATGGTGGCTAATAACCACTGGTGGGCTCAATGATTCTATATAGCATTCTCATCTATATGCTTTTAGACCGAGTAAGGTTCGTCGATGTGCCTGAGCATCGAACATGTCAGGTGTGAGCACCGGATACCACACATAGCAGGTGCATACGCAAAATTTTTGCTTTGCCTCCAATGACTAGTTTCTCTTTGGATGGCTATAAAAATGCCCCCATCCAGCCAAATGAAGTCTGCCTCCAACGCAAATTGATGGAAACAATCATGTTCAAGCAAATGACAACAATACAAATGCAACAATATCATTATATTCTTAATGATGGTTTAGGGGAAGATATAACATGATGGCTTAAGGAGGTGAAGATAGCAAGGACCAAATTCGAGGTACTAATTAACAAGTGTGAAGGGCAAGCGATGGCTTGGCCACTAAAGGTGAACATGAAAGTAATTGCATGTGGTCGAGGTACTAATCAAGTTATGGAAAGTCATGTTGAAGTGAAGGATCAAATGAAATGATGAAAGTGATTTTAAGCCTTTGACTCAAGGCACATGCTCAAGGTTGACATGCTCAAAATATTAACTGATGAGAACCATCAATTATGCATGATCAATATGGAAAGCAATGTACGGATGAAAGCTCAAGTGGAGGATAAATTGTTCTTATACTTATCTCTTGAGTAAGTATGTCACACTATTAAGAGGGATCCATCAATGAGTTTGAGACATGCAATAGTGCTCAACTAAACCAAAACCTAACCCTCTACTCCAAAACTGACTAGGGACTAGGTTGGGAGGCCAGCTAGGCCAGCTTTCCATGTCTGATGACTAGTTTTTGAAAAGCCAGCCAGGCCAGGTTCCCATATTGGTTAGGCTAGGTTTTGCGGAGTCGGTGCAAAAGGCTAGTTTTGGACCATGACCTGTTTATACCTTCCTAAGTCCTCCTTTGGCTAGTGTTGTCGCTCCCCATTCACACACCATGACTAGAAGCCCTTGGCCACTCCTCTTCTTGCATTTGTGGGTGTGGTTGCATAGAGAAAAGCTAATCCTTGGTTTGAGAGAGAGCCTTGGTTTAGAGAGCTTCAGAGCAGCTATCAAACAATTGAGCACTTAAGCAATTCAAATAGTTTGTTGCATTTGTTATTCTTGTAGCATTGCTACTAGGTGGCTACGTGTCACCGCTAAGCACCCAAGGGTGTAGACAGCTATGGTAGTCTATGCATGATTTGTCCACACCAGGGACACAAGGCTCCTTGGAGACACGAACTTTGATCAACAAATTGTTGTGTGTCCACCATTGGTTTGTGTCATAGTTTTTCATATTACATATATTCATTATGCTTCCACTTGTGTCTACTTTGGTGTACTTGTTTGTGATTGTAGGGGCTGAGTGCACCTGCAAATATACTCTAGAGCAGGCCTACACCAAGTGGAGTACATTGACATAAAATAGGCCAAGATGGTTCAAACCACAAGTGCAGGCTTCCTGCAGAAAGCCGGTTAGGCCAACATATGAGGCCTACTAGTCTGGTGTTGAAGGTCCTTAGCACCTCCTTTTATTGTCAATATTTGCACAAAAATTTGGCAAATCATTATCATAAGTGTTTCATTTCATTTGAATTCACCTAGTTCCACTTGTATACGCACATTCTATTTGTATGAAGTAGAAACATCAAATCAAGCATGAAATGCTCAAAAGATGAGCAAAGGAAGGAGTGGGACATGTTAGCGGGCAGGAGGCCCACGTGCCAGGTCAGCCAAGCCCTCCCAAGGTTAACTGACCTAGCGAGCCACTCCATGTCACCTATCCACATGCAATGCTACATGACACACCTAGAAGTGCTTCCCACCAAAGGATGGTGTTGGTTTGATCCATGGGTGGACAGTGGTACACTATGGATCATTAGGGCCACTATCATACACTTAAGGAACTCTAGCAACCGCCAAACCGCCTTTGGACAACTGCCAATCGATCTACCTACCACTATACTGACCTTAGGAGTCCAGCCATCACTGTTTGATGGAATGGCAGTGGAATGGAGGGTCAGCCGGCTTTGCCCTGGTGCCAAACCACGTCCACTTCACCTAAAAGTACCCCCATTCCTCCGTATACCTATAAAAGGCAGAGCTTGGCTCACTGGAGGAGGAGACACTCGTCAGCATTTAAAGCCTTAGTATTCCAAGCAGTGAAGCTCTATAGTAGCATAGAAGTAGTAGCTAGCTTGTAGTAGAAGAGTAGATAGGAGCTCCTTAGGAGTCGAGAAGAGTCATTTAGTCTGGTATAGCTCCTCCCTCCTTTGTAAGCATAGACTTTGTTTCATACTTTCCTTTGTTTGGTACTTGATTTAGTAATATAGTTGTGCTTAGTTCAAGTTCTGTTCTTACTATTATTCATCATTAGTGAGCTTAGGAGCTTATGTTTAGTATTTGCAATCATAGTTATCTTAGTGCTTAGTTTGATTATCTATAGTGCTTGTCCTATCGTTTAGTTAGGGTGTCTCAATCCCATTTCATTGGAGCTTAGATTGAGACAGTGAGCCATATATTAAGCATGGTGCTTAGGCTATTACTTACCTATAGGTGTGGCTATATCCCCCGGTAGTTGTGGTAATTGGCAGGTGGTGATAGCCCTGTCCTTCCTTTGGAGTTCACCCCGTTGGATCGAGTTCTTAAAACGTAAGGCATTGTGGTGTATAGTGTTCGGTTAAATCCAACCCTTGCATGCCTCTGGTACTAAGGATCATCTTGCTAGCATTAGTTAGCTTAGTTTGCTTATAGATTACTTTGGCTACTCTTATACTCAGCTACACTACACTTCTAATTAGTCTTAGCTTGACTGTTAGTTATCCTTAGGCGTAGTTTAGTCTTTTATCATAGTTTAATCTTTCACTACACTTTCATTAGCTATATACCTTTGCTAAGACTATCTAGCTACATCGCCCAACATGCTACCCCACCTTCCTTTGGGGAAATATAAATTGGACACTTGATAGTCACCAAGGATGTGATACATGGTAGTTCTATGCACTTGCAGAGTCCTCTTTCTGTTAGTGAAGTTAAGAAATACCAATATCTGGCTTTGTCTGTGTGCTCAATTTGTAATAATTACTAATCATTTAAGAAAACATTTTGCAGAGCCTATTTACCTTGCCCCCTGTAGGCATCGAAGCGGTCATTTCAACAAGAAGTAAAGGATGAAAATAAAGATCTCAAAGATCATGGCATAGGATTTCGAAGAGTCAAGCACTAGGAAGTACCAAGACTCGAGATCAAAGAGGATATCGAAAGAGTCAAGCATTATGAAGTTGTCAGAACACAAGATCATATGCTAAGATCTTAGAATGGTGTCAAGCATTGTGATGAAGGACTCCCAGATTGAAGATCTTTCTATGAGTTGGCCATTCCAAAAGAAAACTTAGAAGAAAAGCTCAACCAAGTGTACAAAGTGTGTGGTGGTGCAATGTTGATGACCAAATGGTCCAGAGAGGTGCTAACGTATGAGAGCCCATTCCATGTGAGGTGACAAGCTGATTTTGGATAGTGTGTAATGCTTTAATCTTATTTGTTTTGTTTGCCTAGCTAATATTGATTGTGTGCACAAGAAGCCATTACTTTACCTTATTTTTTGTATTGTCATCAACAACCAAAAGATGAGGAGATTGTGAGCATCCATGCCCCTCGGAAGAGTTGTTTTGGTTGTTAACGACAACAATGCATGTGTGACTAACATGTGTGTTTTGATGTAGCAACAATTATGTTATGTCACAATGCAACAAAGGCTAAGTGATATCCTCGTTGTTATTGTCAAAAAAACAAAGAACTCAAGATACAGTCAAAGAAAGCAATCGAGGACTAAAAAATCGGGGCATAGAATCTCGGATGAATAAAAAACTGTGAATCAATCTAGAATTTAAGATCAAGGAGGATCTTATAGGAGTACATATTTATTTAGTGTTAGAATAAATTTCACAGAACTATCAATTGTCCTCCCTAAATCTAAAGATATAAACATGGGAACTACTCCCTAGGAGTAGGAAATAATTTTCCTAAAATAACTTCGGCCGAAGAATCACCGCAACAGATTTCATCATATTTTGATTTGAAAGAAACAAGTCATTCAACAAAAGCGAAGCAGCTAATTATTTTAGGTTGCAGCCTAGAACTCAAGTTTCTCTACATTGATTATTCTTATTTTACAGCTATCTGATCTATTCAAATAGATGGCTGTAGGTTTTTCCTAGCACTAAAATTTCATGACAAAAAAAGTGTGCAAAATGATGGCAAGGACTTACCCTCGAGGTTATTGGAGGAGAGGTCTATAAATTCCAGCCGTGATAAGTTTTTGAGCGAGGGAACCAGGCCAGATAAACCAGAACCTGAACATTCCAGCCGTGATAAATATGTCAAATTGCTGAGTGACGAAGGAAGGCCGCCTGAGAAGCTGTTTCCACTGAGACATAACTCCGTCAACAAGGAGAGATTCCCAATGGAGCTAGGGATTATGCCAGAGAGACCCATGTCATTAAAATCCAGAACCTCGAGTTGTTTTCGGTTAGTGATCCCGACAGGAATGGTTGATCCTGTGAACATGCATGTTAAAAACAACAAAGCGAATCACCAAAAAGTCATATAATAATAATAATTTCCAAAAGCAGGAAAATTAGAGTCAGAGACGTGAAGAAAACCGAAGCCAAACAGGATCTCACCGCTAAAATTGTTGGAGCTGAGATCAATGGACTTTAGTGAGCGAAGACCTGCAAAGGATGGAGGGATTGGGCCAGAGAGGTTGCAGTTCGCTAAGCTAAGGCCCTCAAGGCGTGTGAGCCTCTCGAAACCAGACGCTGGAAGGTGGGAGCCGCCGAAGTCGTTGCCGTCCAGGATGAGGTGCTCCAGAGACGTGAGGTTGAAGAGGGCCTGGTGAATGCCGCCGCTGATACACAGTGACGAGAAGCTGAGGTTGGTCACGCTCCCGGCGACGCAGGACACGCCCTCCCAGAGGCAGCAGCAGTCGGTGCCCTCGATCCATGACGACAACGTTGTGTCGTCGTCCCAATCGAACAAGCATGATGCGGTGAAGACGATGTGCCGCTTCAGCTGGAGTAGTGCCGCGGCGTGCTCGGGGCGGCAACGCGCTGGAACCTGCAAGCTGCTGCGGCCGGCGCCGTCGACGGGCCTGCTGCTGTTTGTCCACGATGCAGTGGAGCGATGCGCAAGGAGAGCTAGAACTAGTACCAAGAACCATGAGGTGGTGTGACGTGTGTTGATGCTGCAAGCCATTGCGGCTTGGAAAATTGTAGCAGCGCGTGATGGCCGGGTGGATGGGGAATGGATTGATAAAATGGCATAGAAACGCAGTTGGCTATCTTACAAAAGTAGGCACGTCTCATGAGACAAGTCAAGCAAATGAAATGGAGTCTACATGGGGATTCAGGAATTGAACAGCTACGGATGGATTCCTGTGTTCACACGTCGTCGTCCCCGTTACGGTTTCCATACGGTCCGGTTGTTACGATCTATGGTCTATGAGAAAGACTGAACCGGCCGTGTTATAGAACCTTCGTTTGTTTGTTCGTGGCGTGAGCACCCGGCACAAGTGGATACACAAGTGGATATGGTTTACTTGACTTCAAAAGCCAATCTACCCAGTTTTAGCTTGCCTTGCACTGCGGTCTTATATTAAACTCCCTCAATCCCAAATTATAATTCATTCAGATTTTCTTAGACAGCATTTTAAGTTTGACCAAATTTATATAAAATTTATATAATAAAATAATAATATTGATAGTACCAAATAAATACTCATGAAAAACTATTAATAATAATTATATTCCATATCTATACCTATTAATAAAGAGACAAAATTTCTTCCCATTTTTTTTTTGGTATGGCCTCCCAAACTAACTTCATGAATGTGCAAATCTATCACTGCACTCACACTCTCGCTCTAACTTTCTTTATCCAAAAGTACTAAGATGTGATTTTTATTTTGTTTCAGTTATTATTAATTATTAACTAATAGTTGCTACACGTCATCAGGATCAAATCATTGTTTATTAACCGTGGAGCATATAGTTTTATAGACGATGTGACACTAATTAATAAGTAAACAAATAAAACAGTTTACAATTCACCTCTTTGCCTCTTGTCTACTGTTGGGCCAAACACAGGCCTAGGCCCATAACGGACTGGACTGGAGAGAGACTGGACCATTGAGAGAGACTTTCAATCATCTTTTCATTCTTAGGAGTATTACATAATTTATTTTATAATTTATATATACTCCATAGATAAATTATAAAAGTCATATGAAAGTGGGCATGAAGTAAAACATTTTAACCTAAATTTATTTCATGGTACCGATAGTTTTTCTTTTGGACCACTCAATATGTTCTCTATATATAACTGAGAGCTGGTGCCGAGTCTTTCAAATAAAATAAATACTTTACAAAAAAATCAAAATTATGTTTATACGAATGGAATTCAATTCAGTTATATCTCTCGTTGCAACGCATGGGCATATTTGCTAGTTATACTTATTTGATATCATAAATATTTATAATTATTATATAATTTTGGTCAAACTTGAGACGTTTTAACTCTCTATTAAACTAATATATTGCTTATGCTAACGATATGGCCCTTAAGCCATTAATTTGTCCTATGTGACAATGAAAGTGGGCGTGTAATTGTTAGTAGTCCCTGATTGTTTCATGATCGAGCTTGCAGTAATCCCGATGATGTCTCGACGTGAGTTGAATATTTTAGCCTTCTCACCTGTCCAAATTTTTTGAATTCCACCTTTGAGCGTGGTCCTCCTTCTTGCTCATAGGGGAGGTGATGAAGTACTCCCGGAACACATGGAAAAGAAATGAACAGATAGAGTGATATTTTCCAAAGGGAAAAAATATGAGCTAATAATATATAACGGGTTAGTTGGAGTGGTCTCTAGTATAGTTCCATGAACGAAGACCTAGTTAGTAGTTACTGACCTAGCTAGAGGCCATACCATTTGTCCCGACCGAAGTTTTGAGTGACATATGTTTTCCATGTGGAACTAGGCAAGCATTGCAGTATCCCCTTCAAAAAGTATAGTGTTACCCATTGCTGCCTAAGCCCATAATCAGAACTTAATCTGCGTGTGCCGGACACATTCACTATCTGCTCCCTCTAAGTAGGATCACCTCCCTACAGCACGGACGATGGAATCGGGACTGCAAGTGTAAGGTTCTGGTATATATGCACCCACGCATCTAACAATAATATGATGGAGATTGAAGTGATTTTAAGCACACAGGTAGATTGTTTTTGCTATACATGTACATGCAGTTGGCATTCAATATATTCGATCCCTTTGTCTTGTTGAATGAAGACCGCACACATTCGCAATTTTTTTTTTAATGCATACTACCTCCGTCTCAAAAATCATGTAATTCTCATTTTACGAGAAGTCAGAGAATCTTAAATTTGACTAAATTTATAGAAGATAATATCTACATTTAGATCTTTAATTTGATCAATTATAAAAATATACTTCATGATTAAACTAATAATACTTATTACGCATCATAAACATTAATACTTTGTCATATATATTTGGTCAAAATATAGAATTTTTTTGACTTCTCGGGATGCGAGATTTACATGTTTTTTGAGACGGAGGGAGTAGGAAGGTTGGACTTACATTTGAGCCAGATTGATCAAGTTAACAGGTGACATGTATGCGAGATTGACCTCCAGAAATATATGTTGATTGTGAATGCTGAACAAGTCGATGAAAAGACTGCAGCAGAAGTAAAATGACACAATGAAGGCTCAACTCAACCAGAATAAGTAATAAAACAAATTATTGTCATGTCCGCGCAATCAAATGACTGGAATCAGCAGGATGACTGCAGCTGGTGACCTAGTTAAATTTGTCTTAATCTTCTGAATTCAAGGGACCCTAGCTAGATCCACCAGTAGACATTGTAAGTCTACTTGAAAATAAAACCTGTATAAAATAATCAAAAGGTATGATAAGGTTAGATAGAGATGCTATACATGTAGAGTAAAAACACTCCAAAGAAATTTAAAACGCTGGCACATGCAATGAATAAGTGATGAAATCAGAGTCACACTCTAAATCTAAAAAATGGAGTACTATTAATTATTTGATAAATAATAAAATATTTGATAAGGTAATGATCTGAAAACATTTGTGGTACTGCTATACCAAAGTCATAACAATTATGCAGCTGTGTATACTCCGTCTTGATGAAAATCCATATTCTTTTTATAGTAAACAATATCTTTTGCATAAAAGACAAATAGCAAAAATAGCAAACTGGTTGGTAAAGGGAGTAAAAATAGAATTTTGCACAGCAGAAGATAGCATTTGTGACCTTGATCAACATCATGGTAGCAAACCATGCTAAGGAGATCGAGATTCTCAAAGAGAGGGACATGCCAAGATTGGAATCAGAGAACATATCAGATGGGACATATTTTTTTTCTAGCTTGCTCTAGAGAATACAATATGGTCCTTAATTACCAAACAAAAATATCTAAACTAGGGACAGTTATATCTAATAATGCTTCATCACACAAATAAAAATTAAATTAATGGGAATGACCATAAATATTTCTCTCGGGTTTCAAACTAATTAATCAGGCACTGACAGGACTGAACAATTTCACAATCCGGCCAATTCATTCGATATTTTTGTAATGACTGATTTTGTCCTATTCTTATTTCCACATATATACAAAAGCAAATTTCAGTGATATGGATAGAATCAAGAGTGCTGCAGTTCACTTACAAAAGTTAAATGTACATAGGAACTGCAAAACTTTGTGAACATTCTCATCAACCACTTCACATTTGAGTTCAATTGTTTTAAGGTGCTCGAGCTTTGTTGTTGATCCGTCCATTGCATTGCACCCACCAATTATTTCCACTTTGTGTTCGGGCCCCTATAGGAAACAAAATAATTTCAAAAATTAAAATAAACAAATTCATAATTACCTCCACAAGACAAAAGAAGCCCATTTAGAAACACTTACATACCCTGGTCTTAAGTTCAAGTGTGAGCTTCTCTAGAACTGGGGAGTGCTTGAGAATGCCAGTTAGGGCAGGAAAATGAGGAGCCACACACCAGTGATCATTGAGTAGCAGAGTCTTTAAGTTGCTAAATATAGGACACTGTTTCAAATCCTTTTCAAAAATAAACTGGAGGAGATGCAGACAAAAAAGGGATGAAATAGTACCCAGTCTCAGTGTTAATATGATGAAGAAGCCAATTGCTGAGCAATGTCCACAAGGGGACACGAATAGGACAGAGGAACAAGCGGTAAATATGAAAGTGTAACGTACCATTGTCGTTTCAGATATCAATGCCAAATTCTCAGCAATTGATAGCCCATCAAGAAGAAAACACAGGTTGTCTTCTGTCATAATATGACAAGAGTAACAATCCAATGGATCAGTATCCTCATCCCAACAATACTCGTCAATGGGAACTCTCACAAATGCCTTCTTCAATAATGGCATGCTCCCAAGAACAGGAGGCCTGTATAGATGGCTATCTAGGTTCAGTGACACAAGACTTGGGACATGAATAAGGGTGTTGAACTCTGTGCTGAAATTACAACTCGTGATGCTTAGGCTTTTCATGGATTCAGATGAGAGCTTTTTGGCATTCCATAGAGCGCAATGGGCAATATCGAGATGTTGCAGCGCCGGACAGCTCGAGAAGTCACAGAATTCGTTGGCTAACCCTACGCCAACAAGTTCTAGCCTTGTCAAGTGCCGTGACACGAGAGGCAGGTCATCCAGTATCAAGGCCTTATCACCGTAGTAAAAGTTCTCGAGCCTGAACCTCTGAACCTGACACATCACGACATGCCGGACCCAGCGATTCAGGCAGCGCACGTCGACGGCCTTGTAGAAGGCACCAAACATGAGGTGGCATGCTTCAAGAGGGGCGCGCCCACGGAGCCGCAGTATATCGTCGACAGCTTTCTGGCATTCCATCAAGACGTTTTCGTTCCTCCAGCAGCTGTAATTCTTGATGATGCACGTGACGTTCAGGGCCATGGCGAACTTCCACCGGTGGCGCCAGCGCCGCGCTAGCATGGACGTCCGGCCGGCCTCCTCGGCAGGCAGGAAGCCGAGGATGTGCTCGAGGATGTCGTCTGGGAGCACATCTATGCCGCCGCTGCTGTCGCTGCCGCTCGCCACGGGCACGTGTTTGCCCTTTTTCTCTGGACGCATCACGTGCTACGGGATGACCGCACGGGAAAGACGATCAGACGGAGATACAGGTACGACGATCTGGATCGGATCGGAGGAAGAATTGAGTCCCGTCCCAGCCGCGAGAGTTCGTGTTTGTGCGGAGGTTCTCCAGCGGGGCAGTTTCCACGGGCGTTCACCTAGGGCATGGGGCAGTTTCCACGGGCGTGTTCACCTAGGGCATTGGGCCATGTACGGTCCGAATATATGTTTATGGTTACATAGAGAAATTCCAATTAACATGCATGAGAAAGAAATTGAAAGCCCAATCCTACCACAATACAAACAAAATATATAACCGAAATTAAAAATTACACCTTCATTTCACATTTAAATCATCCTACAAGTCCTTCTAAATTTAATCTCTAAGTTAACATCTAGAGAGTCATTTGAGTAAAAGTTGTTTTCTATATCTATGTACCGTCTAATTATTTTCTATATTTTTTTTGTCCTCTAGAGAGCCATTTTCACTCGTCATAACTAGCAAGAAATACGAATAGAAGAGGTTTACATTTGGAGATCCAATTAAAGAGATTATAGGAGAATATTTTTCATCAAATCTCTCTTTCTGTAAATTAGAAAGGATATAAAGAGTCTTTTGGAGATGCTCTTGCACCTTATAATTTAGTAAATTATAAGTGATAATTCATTTGAGATGACTTATTTGAATTGTCTACTATTTTGTGCTGATTTATGACCAGATGTTCACACTACTACAGAACAGGCCTTTGGTCACTTGGGCAAAATGAGCAATAGCTCCCGAAAATTGGCGCCCGGGACTAAAAAGACCTTTAGTCCCGGTTGGTAACACCAACCGGGACTAAAAGTCCCCAGCCCAACGGCTATGGTGTTCTGGGGACTAAAGGTCCATCTTTAGTCCCGGTTAGTAACACCAACCGGGACTAAAGGTTTTGTCCCGGTCTGTGACACTAGCCGGGACTAAAGATGGGACTTTAGTCCCGGTTGGTGTTAGGGACCAGGATTAAATCCTCCCCCCTCCCATATTTGAATCCTTCTTCCTCCCCTGGCCGAGCTGCCCGAGCTCACTTTCTTCTTTGTTCTTCATGTGTTCTTGATTGATTTGTGCTCACATCTCCGGCTATTGATTCATTTCATCACTTCTACGCCGTCATTTACTTATTTAGAGGTTACTAACTTCATCTTCTCAAGTTTTAGCTGCAGGTTATCTCATTTTGTGGTGTTATACATGTGGTTTTTTATTTTTTGATTTCTACACTATTTTAAACTCCAATCACTTCATCGTTTAAATATTTTAATGTAGATAACTACAATTAAGACCCTAAAAATTAGTATACACCGTTTATTACTATTATGTCTACCATATGTTTTGGTTTAGTTAGTAAAATACTAAATTTATGGTTTCTCATTATAATTAGTTTTTTAAAAAATAACATTTGATAATACTTTAGTTTATAATTTGTGATCTGGTTAATTAGTTAATTATAACTAAGTATAAATAATACATTTGAAGGATTATTTAATTATAACTAAGTATGAATATAAAATTTGTTTAGGAAAAATAAGAATGGAGAATTTTAGGTTATGTGTTAGTTAGTTACTTGAATACTTTATTTTTGAAATTTGTGATCGGGTTTATTAGTTAATTTAAACTAGTATGCATGCCACATTTCATGATTAGTTAGGAAAAATAAATAACTTTGTGACCGGGTTAATTAGTTAATTATAACTAGTATGCCTACCAAATTTCTTGATTATTTAGAGAAATAGAGAACTTTGGTGTTTTTTTAATTTTGCTTGTTGAGAAAAATTAGAAATAGAGAATTTTAGGTTATTTGTTACTTTTATTTTTGTAGTAAAAATTAGAAACTTATCATAGTTTATGTTGCAATGCGCACAATGACACGTGGTTGGATGTACAATGCCGATCGCCGCTCTAAAGAATTCATTGATGGTGTGCATTATTTCTTAAGAGTGGCCAAGGAAAACAAGCGGGATGGATTCATACGTTGCCCATGTGCCTTGTGTCGAGAATTTGAAAGAATATTCTAGCTCTAGAAATATTCACTCACATTTGTTGAAGTCGGGTTTCATGCCAAACTATATTTGTTGGACCAAGCATGGAGAAACCGGGATAATGATGGAAGAATGTGAAGAAGAACAAGAACAAGCTGAGCCCCGACGACCTTATTGCTCAATTCGGTGGCTTCGATGATACAAAGAATGGGAGAAGTCAAGAAGAGGGAGGTGCTCTGGTGAAGGTGATGCTCTTGGTGATGCCATTCGTGATGCACAGAAAGAATGTGAAAGTGAAAAAGAGAAGGCAAAGTTTGACCGCATGCTAGAAGATCACAAGAAATTAGTATACCCATCCGCCCAAGATGGGCAAAAAATTGGGTACAACACTGGAGTTGTTGAAATGGAAGGCACTGAATGGTGTATCCGATAAGGCATTTGGACAAGTTCTCAAGATCCAAAAAAGATGCTTCCGAACCCTAATGAGTTGCCCACCACTATGTAATGCGAAGCAAAACAGGTCGTCTGTCCATTGGGATTAGAAATCCGGAAGATACATGCATGTCCTAACGATTGCATCCTATACCGTGGCAAGGACTACGAGAATTTAGAGGAATGCCCCGTATGTAAAGCATCACGGTATAAGATCAAAGCGAGATGACCCCGGGCGATGTTGAGGGGGAAGAACGTCCTAGGAAGAAAATCCCCTGCAAAGATTATGTGGTATGCTCCTATAATACCTCGTGCAAACGTCTTTTTCGAAACAAGGACCATGCAAAGTTGTTGCGGTGGCACAAAAGAAGACCGTAAGGTAGACAACATGTTGAGACACCCCCTGGCGATGGGTCTCGGTGGAGAGCAATAGATAGGGAGTTTTAGAGTTTGCAAAAGACATAAGAAACTTGAGGTTCGCTCTAAGTACGGACGGTATGAATCCTTTTGGTGAGCGTGAGCAGTGGTCATAGCACTTGGCCCGTTACACTATGTATCTACAACTTTCCTCCATGGTTATGCATGAAATGAAAGTTCATTATGATGCCGGTGCTCATCCAAGGGCCGAAGCAACCGAGCAATGACATTGATGTGTATCTAAGGCCATTGATTGAAGAACTTCTACTTTTATGGAGCGAAACAGGTGTTCGTATGTGGGATGAGTACAAACAGAACACTTCGACCTGCAAAACACCGTTGTTTGTGACAATCAATGATTGGCCTGCTCTAAGTAATCTTTCAGGGCAGTCAAACAAGGGATATAATGCATGCACACACTGTTTTGATGATCTTTGATAGTATATATTTGAAAAAAATGCAGAAAGGTCGTGTACCTTGGGTATCGTCGATTTCTTTTACGTGAATCACCCGATTAGAAAGAAAGGCAAGCATTTTAAAGGTAAGGCGGACCACCGACTCAAGCCTCGCAAATGTAACTGGAGAAGATGTATTTGAGATGGCTAAGGATGTGAAAGTAATTTTTGGTAAGGGACAGGGGCAGCCAACCAGTTCCAAAAGATGCAAATGGGTCATGCACCCATGTGGAAGAAGAAGTCAATATTTTGGGAGCTACCGTATTGGCAAGTCCTAGAGGTCCGTAATGCGATCGACGTCATGCACCTGACAAAGAATCTTTGTGTGAACCTTCTAGGATTCATGGGTGTGTATGGGAAGCCTAAGGATTCACTTGAAGCACGACAAGACTTGCAGCGTATGGAAGAGCGAGACAACCTGCATCCAGAGAAGACAGATGATGGATGCCAATATTTAAGACCTGCTAGCTACACTCTTAGCAATGAAGAGAAAGAAATTATGTTTGAATGCTTAAGCAGCATCAAGGTTCCATCTGAATTCTCCTCTAATATAAAAGGTATAATAAATGTGCCCGAGAAGAAATTTCTGCACTTAAAGTCGCATGACTGCCATGTGCTTATGACGCAATTGCTTCCCGGTTGCATTAAGAGGAATTCTACCTCCACATGTACGTCCGCAACCGTTAAGCTATGTGCATTCCTCAATGCAATTTCTCGAAGGCAATCAATCCACTTTGGAACTTGCTGCTCTGAGAATGATGTGGTTCAATGTCTTGTCAGCTTTGAGTTAGTGTTCCCTCCATCCTTCTTTGATATCATGACACACCTCCTAGTTCATCTGGTCAAGGAGATCAATATTCTTGGTCCTGTGTTCCTGCATAATATGTTTCCTTTCGAGAGGTTTATGGGAGTCCTGAAGAAATATGTCCACCAGCGTGCTCGGCCAGAAGGAAGCATCGTAGAGGGCTATGGGACAGAGGAGGTCATTGAGTTACGTGTTGAATTCATTCCTGAACTTGACCCAATTGGTGTTCCCCGAATCACGACACGAGGGAGACGAGCGGAAAGGGAACGATTGGAAAGAAAACCTACATCGGTATGGGGGACGATTGTTTCAATAAAGCACACTACACAGTTCTTCAAAACTCATCCGTGGTGGAGCCGTATGTCAAGAAACACAAGGACTTTCTACGATCCCAGTTCCCAGAGAAGAATGAAGCTTGGCTTATGCGTCAGCACATAGACACTTTCAGTGATTGGTTATGAAAAGAATGTCAGGGCAATGACCAGATTGATGAGCAACTATATTTGTTGGCTAGGCAACCATCATGGCACATCCTCACGTACAAAGGGTACGAGATAAATGGAAATACATTTTACACCCTAGGCCAAGATAAAAAAAGCACGAACCAAAACAGTGGGGTTCGGCGTAGAGACGCCACCGACCGAATGGAAACAGACAAACATATTATGGCCGCATAGAGAGAGATTTGAGAACTAGACTACGCACCTAATTTCAAAGTCCCTTTGTTCCGGTGCCAATGGGTCAAGAATACGGGGGCGGAGTAACAGTTGACAAAGACTATGGAATGACAACAAAGGGACCTCAACAATGTTGGTTACAAAGGTGAACCATTCGTCCTTGCTACTGATGTGAATCAGGTTTTCTATGTGAAAGACATGTCGTCAAAACAAAAGAGAGGGAAAAATGACAACAACTCAACGAATGAGCCAAAACGTCATATAGTTCTCTCAGGGAAAAGAAACATTGTGGGAATTGAGGACAAATCAGATATTTCAGAAGATTATGAAAGGGATGACCGAATCACGCCTTTCAATGTGACCAAAGATCCAAGCATCATGATAAATGCTGAGGACACTCCATGGTTATGTCAAGATCATGACCAAGGAACATACGTCAAAAAGAAGATCACTACTGTGTCCGCTTAAAACTAGTAATGTTTAATAAATAGTGTGTATTAATTAGAGATATTTTGTTGACAACTGCGTGTATCGGAGATTAGTTGTGTGACAATTATTAATTACTTGAGATGTTTGTATCATGTTTTCTTTTTTTCTCCATCGTTTAAAATGAAATTTCTTTATGATGAAATGTTACATCGAAATGACTTGAATTTTTTAAGCAAGTGAACCCTAATAACAAGATTGAGATCAATCGGGTACTCGATGAATGAAAAATATTTGCCTTCCAATACAAATCCTGTCCAAAAGCAACAATTTTAGAATTATTAATTGATCAATATATTTTTGCATTAATAAAATAGTAATTATTATTTACATTTGCAATCACTATTGTAAAGTGTATGTGTATTGGAAAGCAAATATTTAAATAAAAAACAAATGTAATTATTATTTACATTTCCAATCACTATTGGAAGGCAATAATTTTAGAAGCATGTGTATGTGACAATTTGGCATTAGATAAAAATCTTTAAAAAATAATCCGATGTAATGGTGACCCACACGTATATCACGATTTTAGAGATAAATGATGATAAATGAACAAAATTTACGTTTAAATAATGCACAAACAAATTTTCTGTCAAAAACACCTACTTTAAGATATTTAAATAAAGTAAAATATTTTTGCATTAACAAAATACTAATTATTTTTATATATAACTTTGCTATTATAAGGAATGGAAAGATTTTATGTTCCTAAATTTATTACGAAAGCAATTAGACAAAAGGAAATGGAAGTGTTATTTTTGAACAAATTAATACATATTCTTTTATTTACTATGCAATTAACAAAATTAATCTAATTATTGTAAGCAAAAATAAAAGAAGAAACCCTAGTGCAAACTGCCGGGTGAAATAGACCTTTAGTCGGTTTGTAAAAAGCACCGGGACTAAAGGAGACCTTTAGTCCCGGTTTGTAATACGCACCGGGACTAAAGGTGGGATCTTTAGTCCCGGTGCGCGTTACAAACCGGGACTAAAGGGCCTTTAGTCCCGGTGCTCTTTACAAACCGGGGCTAAAGGTGTGTATGGGTATTTAAGCCGTGTGTTCTTCCTCCTGTTTCTAGATCGACGTCTTCTTCCTTCCGCCGCCCGATCCACCGCCGCCCACCCGCCCGCCTCGACCTCCTCCCCCCAGCCGCCGCCACCGGCCTACTCCTCCCGAGCCTTGTGCCGTCTGCCATTAAGCGCCGCCCCGTCCCGAGCCTCGCGTTGGCCGGAGGGGGTGCCGCCGCCGCCCGGCCCTACTCCTCCTCCCCGTGCCACCACCGCCGGCCGCCTCTCCTTCTTCTTCTCCGGTGAGCGGGGAGCCGCGCCTTCGCCCTTCTTCTCCGCCGACGACCTCCTCCTCCCCCGAGCACGCCGGCCTTCTTCTTCGCCACTGCAGCAGGGGAGCACGCCGCCGGCCGTTGTCTCTCCGGCCAGAGCAGCAGCAGGGAGCACCGGTCTTCTTCGATCTTCGGCCACTGCAGCAAGGGAGCACGCCGGCCATCAGGTCTCTCCGGCCAGAGCAGCAGCAGGGAGCACACACCAGCAGGGAGCAGCAGCAGGGAGCACACGCCGTCCAAGGGTGAGCGCCGCGCGCGCGAACTAGCTGTGTATGCATGTGTTGTGTGTTGCGTCTCTGTTCGACGGCCATCGAGCCGTGGAAGCATGTGTGTGTGTGTTGTGTTGGCCGGCCATCGAGCCGAGAGCATGTCTGTGCAGGATTTGGCGAGAGAATGCAACCACGCGATGAACGACAAACGTGGGCGACGACCTAGCGACGTTCTAATCAAAACTATTCATTTTATTTGAAACCCTAACGACGTGGTAATCAAAACTATTCGTTTTATTTAAAACCCTAACGACGTTCTAATAACGACCTAGTGACGACCGGACGAACAACACGACGACGTAGCGACTTAGCGACTTATCGACGACCTAGCGACGTCCGGACGAACAAGACACGATAACCTAGTGAGCGCTTAGCGACTTAGCGACCTAGCGACGGCCGGACGAACAAGACACGGCGGCGTAGCGGCGACTTAGCGACTTAGCGGCGGCGTATCGAGTTAGCGACTTAGCGACTTAGCGACCTAGCGATTTAGCGACTTAGCGACCAACCGGGACGAACAACACACGACGACTTAGCGAGTTAGCGACGACCGGACGAACAAGACACGACTTAGCGACGACCTAGCGATGACCGGACGAACCTTATATATATGATGTCAAGTAACTTATATATATATATGATGTCAAGTAACTTTATTACGTAACTTCATTATGTAATTTCATGTAAAGTGACTATGTCAAGTAACTTTATTAATGATACATTTAATTAACTTTATTAACTTCCTCATGTAATATCTAAGGTTTTGTAATATTGTAATATTTTAATAGAATGGCAAGTAACTTCATTAATAATATTAATGTCACGTGACTTTATTATGTAACTTTATGTCAAGTAACTTTATTAATGGCATTTTTATTTAACTTTATTAACTTTCTTGTGGTGCTACATGACAAATTGAATTTTAACATCTTATAATTAACAACTTTTGCGAAATGGCCGATCCGAATGATAACATGGATGAGGCAATGATGGACATAATCAACAAAGGCGGCAACCAAAATCCCCAAGTCCAAGATGATGACAATCAACAAATAGATGATGGAAGTCAGTACTTCGCTGATTATGAAGAACTTGTGGGAGACAATCCTGATGAGGTCTATCTACAATCTAGTCTATATGTATATACATGAAATTAAAAAGAATGGCTTTTGTATTAATATGTTTATGCTTGTTTGTGTAGCCCTCTGGATCAGCGACAACTACCGGGAGTAGTAGAAAAGTGCGAGGCCCCGAAGAAGCCGTTGGAGGGTCGGTACATTCTGGCCGGAATTTGACGAGGGTACAGGCCAAGTACTTGGGGAACATTCAAAGAAATTTGTTGCGCACTGTGGGTACCTTGTAAGGGACAGGCTCCCGATCGATGCTTTCGAGAATGGAGACAACGGAAAGATGACCCTAATATTAGTTTTGCCTCGGATCGTGACAAGGAATTGCTTTGGCTAGATATCCTTCAACATTTCACGCTCGATACACAGGATGAAGCTTTGAAGGAGAAGGTTCAAATTTAGGCTATGCAGAAGATGGCCAAACAATTTCAGGCTTGGAAGAAGAAACTGCACAAGACTTTTGTTGCAAATAACCAGACACCGGATTTCACCAATAAGGCCTACGTCAAGTTGAGGCCTTTTTGGGATGAGTTCGCATGCGGTTCAAGAACTCGATGAGGGTCGGCACGGATGATCCGTAATCGGGAAAATGCTAGACACAAGCAATACCACCATCACTTGGGTTCAGGTGGCTACCGGACCGCTATTCCCAAGTGGCAGAAGCTGGAACAGGAGATCATTGACAAGGGGATGGAACCAGAATCACTCAGACCGGCCCGAAGCGCCAAGTATTGGTTCTTTGGTCATGGGGGAACCCCGGACCTAGAGACCGGAAAGGTAGTGTACGGCGAGAAGCTGCAGAGAGTGGGACAGAAGAATGGCCTATGCCCGAGGATTAGTTGAAAGTGGCGCCCGGCAGCCAAATAGAGAAGGGATGAGCCGACATACGCCTCGGAGACTACTAAACACGGTGGGCGAACAAGAGGCTATGGGGAGATATCGTGGGAGCATGGCTTTCCTCAAGATAGACCCACTTATAGAAGCCGCCAAAGAAAGAAGGAAGAGGAGGCAGAGCGATTGCGTAGGTTGGAGGCAATGGTGATGGAGTCACAAGCAGCGGCTCGTGAAGCGATACAACGAGAGAAAGCACTTGAAGAGAGAATGAACGAGAAAATCAAAAGGCAAGTGCGAGGGAAGCGGTAAGTTCTATGCAAAGGCAAACTACATCGAGCACCTGGAGTCAACATTAGCCCCGGTCAGTTGAAAAGCAGTTGCGCTTCCACGGAGGTGCCAACTATTCAAGACGACGTGGGGCTGCGCTTTCCGGTGGATGACATCACTGAAGCTAAGACAACATGTGAGCTGCATATTCCATAGGGGGCTGCCACAGTCATGGTTCTTTGTCGGTGTTGTAACTCATATCGACCCTACGAAGACACCAAGAATCCATGGGGCGATAGTTCCAAATTGGATATGCTAGTGTCTCGATGGATAGAGTTGTCAAAGACTTCAAAAATGTGCTGCTTGAGATAGAAGGAGGTGATGGAGAGAAGACTCTAGGACAAGCGAGAGAAGGCTTTCATTTGTTGGCGCAAAGCGCTACATCATTATTCCCGGGGCATCACCTAGTAGTCTACCACCACCTCCTCATCATGAACCTAACCCTAGGTGCGGATGAAACTTGATGATACATTTAATCACTAACTTTATTTTGCATTCCTTAGTTAGCGGTTTACTCATATACCTCTTTGGTTTCACAGGTGGTCACCAACATGTCATAGTCTTTGCGGGTGATGACGAGGCGGTGCAAGACACGGCTGCATCGCCTCGGGCTGCAACGCCGCCTCCTCGGGCTGCAACGCCACCACCTCGGGCTGCAACACCACCACCACCTCGGGCTCCAACCCCGCCACCACGTGCTCCAACGCCGCCTCCTCGGGCTCCAACCCCGCCACCTCGGGCTCCAACGCCACCTCCTCGGGCTCCAACCCCGCCACCTCGGGCTCAAACGCCACCTCCTCGGGCTCCAACACCGACACACCGGCTGCCCCTCGCCTCCATGTCGGGCTCCAACCCCCCCCATACCGCCGCCATCGCCTCCACACGTGGCTCCGGCGCGAAACCGGTGGACCCACCATTGAAGAAGAGGCCGGCCACACGATCAAATGTGTCGGCCGCCCGCAGCCTAAAAAGAAAGCCTCGAGAAGAAACAACCTGTCATTCCTAAGAAGCTATCCTATGAGAAGACTGTGCGAAATAGAAGCTTCGGTAAAGTTAGATGCGGACAGGTTTCTTCAAGAGACTTAAGGATGAAAAGAGAATCCAAGCGGAACCCCGAGAAGCCCTACCTCTTGCTAAAGCCGAAAAATCTACGGCAAAGGGTTGAGGCTCAACAAAAAAAGAGGCGTGCAGCTCGAAAAGAATCGTCATCTTTATCGACTATGAGCGCACTCTAACCAAATCCCTAGAAGGAGAGAAAGAAAGGGAAAAGAGCAAGCAAGGGTGTAGCACAGCTCGGGGAACAATCAAAGCAATCAGTGCCCCCGCTAGTCGTTGGGAATCAATATGGTTCAAACATCGACGTGCTAGACCAGCAGTTACCTCCAGGTTTGAACTATGAGGATCTCGAGGATTTTTTTGCCGACACTCGGTCTTACCTTATCCCAAATGATAGCTGGGGCAGCAATTGAAAGTGCAAAAGAAATTGATCATTATCGAAGACATATGAATATGGCAAGAGTCTGTTGCAACCTGCGCGCCCTTCAAGAAACTTGGCACGCAGATGTACTTACTAAACAAGTGGTACCTCGATGCGTGTGGCAGAAGAGCAGATGACTATATTTGCGTCCGAATTAGAAACCATCATTACTTCCGTGGTGATGATGTTATTTATGTTCAATTTAATGAGCTACACCAGCTATGCCACATGGACGCTCTGGACAAAACTCTAATCACCGCTTACATGCGTAAGTGATTCTTTCTTTTTAATAATGTCACTCAGAACTTATCATGTATATGTATAACTAATTACGAAAACCGGCTATACATATGCGAGAAACATGATGAGGGACCTCGAGCTAGAAATGACAAGGAGGTTGGATTTGTAGATCCTTATGTTGTATTCAAAGACCCCAAGACTCCGCATGCCATATGGAGAGTTCAAACGGAGAGAAATCTACGGAGGTACTTGATCAATCAAAAGGATAAAAGATATATACTCTTTCCCTATAACTTTAAGTAAGTATCATTATCGTGTGTACGTATATTCTATTAACCCAATTGATGAGATCGGTGTGAAGATAAATAATTATTTTGCCTACACACAAATGCAGCTTTCATTGGATACTAATTGTGATTGATCTCTGGCAATCTCATTTGATAATCTATGACTCGTTGAGAAAACCAATTTGGAAGATTACCAAGGAATGATAGATATTATCCAAGGGTAACCGATCTCTAAATATTACTTTCAGCTCTTTAACTCTGTAATAGATAATTAATAATGATCGTTTTATTGCTAGGGTTTGGACTTGGTTCGTGCGTAAACACCGTCCCGTTTAAAAGCGCCACTTTCAAGCCTATCCTACATCGGTGGATTCTCACGGCAGCCCACAGGGACAAAAATTTATGCGGATACTATGTCTGCGAATTTCTAAATGTCTATGAAAAAGATCAAATCTTGAGCACGCAAAAAGTATGTAACATGTATATATAATGAGTTCATTTCAATTATTTGTTGCTATTTAATAAATCTTATACATATCTATAACTTTTTTCTTTAATGATTACTATAGGAGACGTGGTTGAGGGAGAAGGTGTTGACGAAGTCCGCCTAAAAGGAATTCGAGGAGACAATCGCGAGATTTCTTAACGACCAAGTCCTAAATCCCGTCGGCGAGTACTTCTTCAACCACGACGAGCCACTCAAAGCAAACCAAGATGATCATTTGTATGATGCTTGAGTGGCGGAGAACAATTAAGTTGTAAATACTTTATCCGTGATTCGAGACATGTAAATTTTATATCATAGATCTATAGATATGTATAATATATAAATAGTGTTATATAATTTATTTATATGTAATGATCTAAATTATAAATTATAGGTGCGGCGTCTACATAAACAAGCGGCCGAACAATACGCATTCGAAAATAATAATAATACAATTGTAAACCGAGAAGGGAAAACCAAAAGAAAAAAAAGGAAAAAAGAAAAAAAAAAAAAAAAAACTCTTTAGTCCCTGGTTGGTAACACCAACCGACTAAAATCTTGACAGTGGCGCACACTGGCGAAGCCCTTTAGTCCCGGTTGGTGTTACCAACCGGGACTAAAGGTGGACCTTTAGTCCTGGGCCGCGGAACCGGGACTAAAGGTGGGACATTTAGTCCCGAAACCTTAGTCCCGGCTCCGCATCCGGGACTAAAGGCCCTTGAGCACCGGGACTACAGCCACGTTACGTAGTAGTGTCACATAGACCCTAGATTATATTTTGCCATAAAACACTCTTTGGAAAACCATGCCTTTGCCGACGGCAAAGTGGCGGTTTGTCGAGCGTCCCAATCGGCAAAGGTGGTGTATTTTGACGAGGGTGCGGTGCTAGGAAAAATAAACACTCGGCCAACCCGGACACTTGACAAAGGGCCGACGAACGCAAAAGGCCATCACTTGTTGTTAATATTTGCCGGCGTCAATATCGACACTTTCGGTAAAGGTAGCTTTTGCTGAGTTCTCCGGCACTCGCCAAATCTTTGTTATTGTCATACCCAGTTTTAAGAATAAAACTGAATACAAAAACCATATGTGTGCCCGAGAGATCAATCACACACATATAGAGACAAACCACTGGAGTATCAAGCTCGGTGCCTTTATTACTTCATAAATAGTACTTTATTACATAAATTTATTCAAAGTCTCAAATGAAACGAAATAAGATAACTAGCACTCCGATAGACTCCAAAGCCACGAGGGGCGTCAAGCGGTGAAGCACAAGACTAGTAGTCCTCATCGAGTCCTCATAGACACGATTATCTGTTACCCATCCGGGATTTTCCAAGTAATGAAATAAAGCAAGTGTAAGTACAATCGTACTTAACAAGAATAACATGGGGTTAATGAGGCTCAAAAGGCTGACACGGTTTACAGCGGTTAGCAACTTTTATCATATCTTAATTTTAGCAAAGTGAGTAGCAACAAGTAGCATAAATCCCAATTAAACCAGATAACCATATGATCATGTAAACAATGATTAAAGTATAGCAAAAACAATAACAACAATTTTTATCCACGAAACTCCTTCGCACAAAACACTATTCAATAAGAAGTCCAGGCCGCTCATGACCGAGAGCACGGCTGTTATAACGATTTAACACTCTGCGAGAGGTTGTACACTTTCACCGCGAGTCGTGATTCCCATTATGCTTGGGTTAATTACTCCCAAACTACAATGCCAAGGTGCATAGCGGGGGTTTCACTATGAAGTCTTTCAAAGGGTCGTCTAACAAGTTAGGGCCGCGAGGTTTCCACGGCAAGCGAAATAGAGCCCCCTTCCAAATGGTTCACACCCGCGGCGGACACACACATAAGGGCGAGGCCGCACTATAACCATCATGGCATGCCCCTCTTGCGCCATAAAGGTAACCTCTAACAAGCTAGAAAATTAACCTCATACTTGACTAAAGCCAGAGCCATGTAGCCCTCACGGTTTGTCTTTGTAAGTCCCGGGTGCTCACTTACGAATAAGTCCTTAGGGAGGACAAGAGCATCAAGTACTCTCACCCTTTAATTCTCCGTTGCTAAAAAGCGAGTTTTAAACCTTTGTTGCGTATAGCATTAATCAAGTTCTGAGATCATCATGGTTATTCTTTAAGCACTAGCAAAAGCTACCACATGCATCAACCCGGGGTAATCAAGGTACAAGATCAATTGACTAGGATAACCTTAATGGTAAACAAGGATAGCACATGCGGTATGAATTTAGCAAAACATGTTGAATAGGTAACAAGGATGATCCCATGCTATACTTGCCTTGCTCAACAAATCCTTGGTGATACGGCTCGTCGAGAATTCCCGATCACCAACGTATTGCTCACCGTCTATACTCCACAATTAATCAACACACAAGCATCCGGATCCAATCATGCATAGCAAACAAGAGTATAGATTAGAACAGTACACCAAGCATAAAGCAAAGATAAAGAGTTTAGAAAACAAATCTACGCATTGCTAGGATCACCACGAGGCAGCTTGAATCACAAAAATTGGAATTAAAATGGTGATTATATGAGCTAAACAAGATTAAACTATAGATCTGATTAAAAGCTAGAAAAATTGTCTAACAGTGGCATAAATAGATAGATTATGAAATTATGAATCTAACGCAACTTGAACGGATCAAATCGGAGTTAATTTGCAAAAGTTATAAGCAATTGAAACCAGTGGCAAACTTGTAAATAGACTGAACTTCAAATTTCGAATTTAAATTAAATAAAATCCGGTTTTAATTCAAACCGAGGACTGCGGGTTTAGATCTAGAAAAACAGAGGGTTTCTTTTGCAAAGTTGACCGCGAAGGGGTGCGGGATGGCGTGGGCCGCCCGATCCAATCTGGGCGGCCCAGTTAAAAAAGGGAGAGAGAGAGAGACCGCCGGCCGAGAAGAAGGCCGGCGCGGGCGGCTGCCATTGCCGGCGGGCGAGGGAGCTCGTCGTCGGCGAACTCGTGCCGGGCCCTAGAGTGCTCGGTTTCGAACGGGAAGACACGGGGGAGAAAGAGGGACCAAGGCGAAGCTCACCGGGGTATTCGCGTGGCTTGGGAGCGACGGAGACGGCGTCATGAAAGAAAAAGGCGGACGGCTCCCCAGCAAGCATCGGCGGTTAGCTCTTGACCGAGGGCAAGAAAAGAGAGAGGAGAGGTTCAGCGGCCGTCGCGGCGTCGGCGCGCTCGGCCGAGAGCTCACCGCGGGCGGATCGACGGGCTTGAAGGCGGAGCAAAAGGCGGCGGCTCGGTAGGGGTCTGCGGCGGCCGCCGCCGCTTCTCCGAGGCACGGCGGCTGCTGCGAGAGGGCGAGGTGAGGGCGGTAGCGCGTGGGGGTTCGGCTTTTATAGCCCGGAGGCCACGGCCGCGAAGGAAAGCAAGGATCCGAGCTCGGATCGAGCTCAATCGAAGAAGGAAGGCCCGGCTTCCATTTTTGGAAGGGGCCGGAGGAGGAAGAAGGAAGGCGCGGGCGGTGGGCGGCCGGTGGGACCCACTGTCGGCGCCGGCGTCAGGAAGAAGGGCGCCCGTGTTGGGCCTTACCTGCTGGGCCGCGCAGAAAAAAGAAGAAGGAGGAAAGGGAGAGGGGGTTGGGCCGTGCGGGCCAGTGGAGGGGAGAGGTTTTTCCCAATTTCTTTTCCTTTACATTTAATTTCAAACCAAATTTGAAATACAAATTTGAATTCACTTTGCATTTGAACAAGACCACTCAAGTACAAATAAAAATGCACCAGCATGAATGCATAAAAGCATGTATCTACCTTATGGTGAATTTTAATTTAATAAAATAAATTATTAGACTATGTTTAATGCACAAACACATATTTGCATAATTAAATCAATTTCACCTATTTTTAAAAAGATGCAAATTTAGGGTGTTACAAATTCTACCCCCCTTAACTAGTTCTCGTCCTCGAGAATTGGATATGCTTACTCGAACAACTGCGGATATGACTTCCTCAGATCATCTTCTCTTTCCCAGGTTGCCTCATCCTCGGAATACCGATTCCACTGTACTTTGCACATCTTGATGACTCTGCTCCTAGTGACCCGCTCTGCGGTCTCAAAATTCTCACTTTGGATACTCCTCATAAGTCAGGTCATCACTAACGACAATCTCTTCGGAGAGGTATCTGTTCCTCGGTACTATAAACACTTCTTCACCGTGACACATGGAACACATCATGCACACCGACAATGCATGCGGCAACTCTAGGCGATAAGCCACTTCTCCACGTCTCTCAAGAACTTTGAAAGGTCCAATATACCTTGGGGCTAGCTTCCCTTTCATGTTAAACCTCTTCACATTTCTCATAGGTGACACTTTCAAATAGACATAGTCACCTACTTGAAACACCAGTTCCCGTCTTCTAGTATCAGCGTAACTCTTCTGACGAGACTGTGCCACTCTCAAGTTATCTCGATCATTCTCACTTGCTTTTCAGCATCTTTGAAACATCTGGTCCAAACACTTGGCTCTCTCTGTTTGATTCCAAAACAGCGGTGTCCTGCATTTGCGACCATACAAAGCTTCAAATGGTGCCATCTTGAGACTCTTCGATAACTTGTTGTTGTATGAGAACTCTGCATAAGGCAAGCTGCTATCCCAGCTAGTACCGTGCTGCAATGCACAAGCTCTCAACATATCCTCCAATATCTGATTTGTTCTTTCGGTCGGCCATCGGTCCGAGGATGATCTGTGAACTGAAATTCAGCTTTGTCCCAAGTGACTCATGTACACTCCTCGAGAATTGTGATGTGAACCGAGAACCTCATCGACCACGATCTTCTTTGGAACACCATGCGGACTCACAATCCTTTCCATATACAACTCTGCTAACTTATGTCCATTGTAAGTAGTTTTGACCGGTATAAAGTGAGCAACTTTAGTCAACCGATCCACTATTACCCATATCGAGTCATACCCTCTCTGAGTCCGTGGCAATCCAACTATAAAATCCATACCAACTTCTTCCCATTTCCACTCGGGTATCTTCATTGGTTGTAGTAACCCTGCAGGTCGTTGATGTTCAGCTTTGACCCTCTGACAAGTGTCACACAAGGCTACATACTACGCCACATCTCTTTTCGGTCCATACCACCAAGACTTCTCTTTCAAATCCAAGTACATCTTGGTACTTCCCGGGTGTATAGAATAAAAGCGGACTCATGGGCTTCTCGCGAATTGCATCACGGATAGCTTTCACAGGCGGTACACATATCCTCTTCCCGAACCAAAGGGTCCCATTGTCATCAATCGGAATCCGGGTGCTTTGCCAATCACTATATTTTCAGCAATCTCCTTTAGTTTCACATCTTCCGGTGACCCTTGCGGATTTCTTGCTCTAGAGTCGGCTCAACTACCAACTCCACTGTACTATTAACCAAACCCAGTTGAGATGTTCCATCTCGGCACACAACTCCTTAGGCACGGGCGTGGTCCGAATCCCATTGGCGTAGCTCTTCACGCTAAGAGCATCGGCTACAACATTGGCCTTTCGGGGTGATAGTGCACTTCCGGATCATAGTCCTTGATCAATTCCAACCATCGGCGTTGCCTCAAGTTCAAATCGACTGAGTGAAAATGTACTTCAAACTCTTGTGATCGGTGTATATGTCACTCTTATGCCCAATAAGATAGTGCCTCCATATCTTCAAAGCATGAACCACTGCGGCTAACTCCAAATCATGAGTAGGATAATTCAACTCATGCTTCCTTAGCTGCCTCGATGCATAAGCCACTACTCTTCCTTCTTGCATGAGAACACATCCTAGACCAAGACGAGATGCATCACAAAAGATGGAGAAATTCTTACTCGGATCGGCAATATCAACACCGGGGCTGTGGTTAATCTCTTCTTCAACTCATCAAAGCTAGACTGACACTTAGAAGACCACACAAACTTAGCATTCTTCTCCAATAGTGCCGTCATAGGCTTAGCAAGCTTAGAGAATCCTTCAATGAATCTCCGGTAATAACCCGGCTAACCCAAGGAAAACTTCGGATCTCACTAACATTAGTAGGTGGTGTCCAATCTAACACATCCTTCACTTTGCTAGGATCCACTGCAATACCACCATTGGATACAACATGACCAAGAAAGGAAACTTCCTTCAACCAGAACTCACACTTACTTCGCTTAGCATATAGCTTGTGCTCCCTGAGCTTCTGCAAAACTAACATCAAATGCTCAGCATGTTCTTCCTCATTCTTGGAGAATACCAGTATATCATCAATGAATACCACAACAAACTTATCCAAGTATTCCATAAACACCTTGTTCATCAAGTACATAAAGTATGCAGGAGCATTGGTAAGCCCAAAAGACATCACTGTGTACTCATATAACCCATACACGGTAGTGAATGCAGTCTTAGGTATGTCACTAGCTCGAATCTTCAGGTTGATGGTATCCGGATCGCAGATCAATCTTAGAGAAAACACAAGCACCTCTCAACTGATCAAATAAGTCATCAATTCTAGGCAAGGGATACTTGTTCTTGATAGTAACCTCATTAAGTGATCTATAGTCAACACACATCCTCTGAGTACCATCCTTCTTATCAACAAATATAACTGGTGCTCCCCAGGGTGAAGAACTAGGGCGAATAAAACCTTTTTCCAACAACTCTTTTAATTGTTTCTTTAACTCTTCTAATTCAGGTACCCCCATTCTATATGGACGCTTAGCAATAGGTGGAGTACCGGGCAAAAAGCTCAATAATAAATTCAATGTCTCGGTCGGGGTGGCATACACGGCAAATCCTCGAAAAACACATCGAAAACTCTTCCACTACGGCGTTCTGGCGGTGATCACCTCCATTCAACTGGTTCATGATGGCGGTAGGTTGAGGCTGCACTGCCACATCAACACTGATTCTGTCTCCACTTGGCGTTGTCAGAACAACCACTTTCTCTTGACACTGAATTACCACCTTGTGCTTTTTCATCCAGTCCATACCCAGAATCAAGTCAATCCCAGCTGTTCTCAACACTATCGGGCAAACCTTGAAGTCTACCCCCCTTATAGACAGACTAGCTGCCGGACATTTATCTTGTCTGCCGACATACTTCCACCCGGTGAATTTACTACGAAGTTATTTTTCGAGCACATCTTTGGGATGCCATGCTTTTGGATAAAAATATGCGAGATAAAAAGAATGCGAAGCTCGAGTCAAAAAAAAACGATGGCGGAGATGGAATTGACACTGAACGTTACCGAGCATGACTTACGGTGCTTCTGGACAGTATCGATCGCCACATGATTCACCTTCCCAACAATGGTCATCCGGTTGTTCACCTTACGGTTGTTGCTGCGGTTGCGGGGTGTCTGCGGGTTACGCTTCTTGGGGCAATTGTAAGACAAGTGACCAGCCTCACCGCCCGATATAGCACCTATTGGGGGTATTAGGTGCACTTGTTCTTCATGGGGGTGTTGTTGGGATTTCACGGACGAGGTGCTGATTGCCATACTTGCTTGGTGGTGGGCCCGACCACCACTTTCTGCTGCGTATGCGAGAATCTTTGGGAGGTTTCGATTGCGGCTCCACCGGGGGAGGGCCATGGTACTTGGGCGGTTGCACCCGAGTATTGCGGGTGCGGTTGTTGTTCCCGAGAGGGTGCTCCCTGCCATTTCCTCTTCCTCTGCTCCTTCTCATTGAACTCTGCGCGCGGGTTGCCCACCACAATGGCACGATCTACCAATGCATGGAAGTTGGGGTAGATGTTGGAAGAAAGGCGCAACCCGAGATCATTGTAGAGTCCCTTCAAGAAGCGTGCACTGCTTCTTGGCATCGTTGTCAACATCTTACGGAGCATAGCGGGACAGCTGCGAGAACCGATCACGGTACTCACTCACCGTCATGGAACCTTGCCTCGGTCGGCGGAACTCCTCCTTCTTGATCTCCATCTCACCATCGGGATGTGGTGAGTCCCGAATGCCTCACGGAATTCCTGCCAAGTGATCTGATTGGGGTGGGGATGGCTATCTTGGTAGGACTCCCACCAGTGCTGAGCTGATCCTTGCGGTTGGCCGGAACCATAGAGCACCTTCTCCCGGTCATTGCCTTTGCGCTAGGTTCGATTTGCTTCTCCACCACCGAAGCCGGTCATCAGCCTCTAGTGGGTCAGCAGTGTGAGAGAACACAGGCGGACGACCCTTCATGAAGTCACCACGCTTGTCCCTAGGTGGTGGTGGTGGAGGAGGTGGTGGTGCAACTGGCTGATTCTGGATGTGTTGCACCAAGGTCTGCAGCAACTGAGTTTGTGTTGCAAACATCTGTTCCATGGTCGGCGGTGGCGGTGGTGGAGGTGGCGGTGGTGGAGGATAGTTGCCAGCACCCCTACCACCCCTACGCCCTCTAGCTCCTCTGCCCCTGGCTGCCATCTGGTTTCCAAAAGCAAACGCTCAAGTTTAGCACACTTTAACCAAAACAATTCACTAAGGCATGAATCTGAAATTTCTGGACGCCCACATACAACAGCAGTGCATTAATCTGATCATAACTCAAGCTATAAGTAACCAATTCTGTCGTGCCATACATGGATGGAAAGCTTAAGAAATTATCTACAATTTTGTTTCAGATGACATTTCCAGATTCTGCCATTAACTATGAGTAAAACAGCGAAACATCTATTCTGTCCAGAGAGGTTTTCAGAACAGGAACCTCGGGTTCCAACATTTTTATCTCTCAAACCAAAAATGATAAAGAGGTGATTCCAGCGGCATATGAAAGATACAGAACTCTAGTTTCTCCCATAAAAATCTCATAATTTTTGCACGATCAGATTTGTAGATAAAAGCTAAAGAACACAGACTGCTCCAGAGACAGATTTCAGCAAAACGATATAACCGACCCAAACTTATGCATATATTAAACTAACTTAGAAATTCTTAAACATTGGGACTTGTGGACATGCCCACAATCTCCCAGCACTCATTACAAAGACCCAAATCAAACATAGCCATAATGAAAATCATCCAAACATTAAAAGTTCACAAGCACACACTTGACTCGACTAGACTCAACCATGACACTAACGTGATAAGATAATGGTGGTTCCAACTCCTAAGCTAGTAAAGCTTCTTGTAACGCCTTGGACGATGGAGTTCCTCCCTAAGATTGTCACCATCCCTTTGGCTCCTCTTGCGGGCCTTTTGTTGAGCATGCAACTCATACTTGAGACGCGTGTTCTCCCTCATCACCTCATGAGCAAAGTGGACAAGTGATTGAGTGGTTGGATCAACACCAACCGGCCCAAGCATTGCCCATCCATACTCTATATCGACACGGGGGAGATACCGGTTCTCATCTTCTTCCATGTCATGAAAGCGCCTCGCACGAAGATCAAAATAAGCTTCTGTATTTGCGGCTTTCAAGGCCGGCAATAAGAGTAGCACGCCCCCTGCTAGATGCTTGTAGGAGCCAACCACCTTGAATCCTCTCACCCCGTTGCTCCAAGTAGAGAGAACAGCGGTTGTCTTCCGATAAGCATCCTCAAGAGGGTGGACATACTCATAGCATTGATACTCAACGATTATGCGATCATGGTAGTAATCATGAATCGGATCAACCAGGTGAGTATGGTAGTAGTGATCATCATGCCCATGTCCGAAGTAGAGGCTCTTGGTCCATCCCATGGGAAGATCATCATCTTCATCTGCGCCATCTTGTGGTGGTGGTGATGGGGGCGGCCGTGGGTTGCCCCGGCACCATCTTCTTCTTGGAGCTCCTCCATGGCTTCTTCTTCATCGTCGGAGATGGGGATAACCTCCACCTCGGGCTCCACAGTCTTTGGCGCTTCCACTTCGGGCTCCACTTCAGGCTCCACAGTGCGGGCACTTCCTCTTCGAGGCTCTTCCATCACAGGGCTCCAATGGTGCAAGCACAACTCGGGGTGGTTGGTAGCCTCCAACGCGCTTGCGGGGGGTGAATGCAGTGCGTGCCATTCTACGAGTTAGACAAAGATTAAGTTAGAGATAGAAACAATAACTTTTGCAACAGAATATGAGGAGATATAGCATAAAATTTTTAGCAAATAACAAGATAATGATGTAAGCATGAAATAAGTGAGACAAAGAAGCTATAAACGACCATTACTAACTAGGCTTGCGTTCTACAATCGACACGGCTCGATACCAATTTGTCATACCCAGGTTTTAAGAATAAAACTGAATACAAAACCATATGTGTGCCCGAGATCAATCACACACATATAGAGACAAACCACTTGGAGTATCAAGCTCGGTGCCTTTATTACTTCATAAATAGTACTTTATTACATAAATTTATTCAAAGTCTCGGCGGAAACGAAATAAGATAACTAGCACTCCGATAGACTCCAAAGCCACAGGGACGTCAACTGGTGAAGCACAAGACTAGTAGTCCTCATCAGAGTCCTCATAGACACGATTATCTGTTACCCATCCGGGATTTTCCAAGTAATGAAATAAAGCAAGTGTAAGTACAATCGTACTTTCAAAACAAGAATAACATGGGGTTAATGAGGCTCAAAAGGTCGACACGGTTTACGACGGTTAGCAACTTTTATCATATCTTAATTTTAGCAAAGTGAGTAGCAACAAGTAGCATAAATCCCAATTAAACCCAGATAACCATATGATCATGTAAACAATGATTAAAGTATAGCAAAAACAATAACAACAATTTTTTATCACGAAACTCCTTCGCACAAAAACACTATTCAATAAGAAGTCCAGGCCGCTCATGACCCATGAGCACGGCTGTTATAACAGTTTAACACTCTGCAGAGGTTGTACACTTTCACCGCGAGTCGTGATTCCCATTATGCTTGGGTTAATTACTCCCAAACTACACTTTGCCAAGGTGCATAGCGGGGGTTTCACTATGAAGTCTTTCAAAGGGTCGTCTAACAAGTTAGGGCCGCGAGGTTTCCACGGCAAGCGAGAAATAGAGCCCCCCCTTCCAAATGGTTCACACCCGCAGCAGACACACATAAGGACAGAGGCCGCACTATAACCATCATGGCATGCCCCTCTTGCGCCATAAAGGTAACCTCTAACAAGCTAGAAAATTAACCTCATACTTGACTAAAGCCGAGCCATGTAGCCCTCACGGTTGTCTTGTAAGTCCCGGTGCTCACTTACGATAAGTCCTTAGGGAGGACAAGAGCATCAAGTACTCTCACCCTTTAATTCTCCGTTGCTAAAAAGCGAGTTTTTAAACCTTTGTTGCGTATAGCATTAATCAAGTTCTGAGATCATCATGGTTATTCTTTAAGCACTAGCAAAAGCTACCACATGCATCAACCCGGGGGTAATCAAGGTACAAGATCAATTGACTAGGATAACCTTAATGGTAAACAAGGATAGCACATGCAGTATGAATTTAGCAAAACATGTTGAATAGGTAACAAGGATGATCCCATGCTATACTTGCCTTGCTCAACAAATCCTTGGTGATACGGCTCGTCGAGAGAATTCACGATCACCAACGTATTGCTCACCGTCTATACTCCACAATTAATCAACACACAAGCATCCGATCCAATCATGCATAGCAAACAAGAGTATAGATTAGAACAGTACACCAAGCATAAAGCAAAGATAAAGAGTTTAGAAAACAAATCTACGCATTGCTAGGATCACCTGAGGCAGCTTGAATCACAAAAATTGGAATTAAAATGGTGATTATATGAGCTAAACAAGATTAAACTATAGATCTGATTAAAAAGCTAGAAAAATTGTCTAACAGTGGCATAAATAGATAGATTATGAAATTATGAATCTAACGCAACTTGAACGGATCAAATCGGAGTTAATTTGCAAAAGTTATAAGCAATTGAAACCAGTGGCAAACTTGTAAATAGACTGAACTTCAAATTTCGAATTTAAATTAAATAAAATCCGGTTTTAATTCAA